>PRKT01000211.1:639161-729059 GCA_003671525.1 Saccostrea glomerata | reverse complement strand
CTGGGTATTAAATAAACTAACTAAGTGCATAGTTATGATGAGCAAGAGTGCCTCTACCAAAATTGTGAATTTTATGGCCCCAGGGTCAGGGGTTCTGGTGTAGGGGGGGGGCTCTATAGATTATATAGTGAAAATACATGAATTCTTTGAAAATCTTTTTCTCTGCTCCTAGGAATGAAATAAACTAATTACAAAGTTATGATGAGCAAGAATACCTCTTCCAAAATTTGGAATTTTATGGCCCTAGGGTCAGGGGTTCTAGTGATAGGGCGGGGCTCTATTGATTATATAGTGAAAATACATTTAATCGTTGAAAGTTTTCTTCTCTGCTCCTTGGTATTAAGCAGATGAACTACCTATATAGTTATGATGAACAAGGGTACTAATCTTCCAGAATTGTGAATTTCAAGGCCCCAGGGTCAGGGGTACCATAAGAGAGGGTGGGGGGCTGTACTTATATACTGAAACTGGATGAATTGTTTGAAATATGCTCCTTGGTAGTAATCCAATATTTTTTAAAAGCAAGGGTGCCTTTTCAAAAATTGTGCAATGTGTGGATCTAGGCCTAAGGGTCAGGGGTTCATGTGTGATTGGGGCATTACTGATCATGCTGAATATTACTGATTACTTGAAATGCATTTTTTGTTCCCCTACCCTGCATATGGGTATTAAGTAAACAAACTAAGCAACTGCTAAGTGTATTGTTATGATGATCAATGGGGCCTCTTTCAAAATTGTGAATGCCATAGCATCTGGATTAAAACATGAATCAAATTCAATCACAGGAAAGTTGTTGCATAATGCTCAGGTGACCTATAAGGCCCATGAGCCTCTTGTTTTTTATCAATTTCAATTGAAACTTGTTCCTCTAATTTAATATCTGCCTTCTTACCTCTGCAATGATAAAGAATTATGTTTTAAGCCTTTCTTTTTCAACACAATCGTTTAAAAAATTTTAAATGCTCGACGCTGAAATGTTGCCACTTAGATTATTAATTACGTGAACAGATTGTATGTCTTTCTTAAAGCACAAAAACTCTATAGGAAACAATATTGTTTACTAATAATTCGAATATCTATTAGAATATTTTAGGGAGAAAGTAATTTACTAAAAAATAAGTTATATTTTGGATTATTTTACAAGGCCTTAATCAAGCATGTTTAAAAATCATTATTTGAAATAACTTTACTATCTTAAGGGAAGACCTGATCGACAATGCAGCCGAAAAAGCCGTGCTTCACATGCAATCTGTTATAAAACTGGGACGCATTATAAGGGCAAAGAACAAATTACCCCTTAAGCATCCCCTCAAAGAGCTCATCGTCATCCAAAGTGACCCCGAGAATTTAAAAGACATTCAATCACTCGAGTCGTACATTATGAAGGAACTTAATGTACAATCGGTCAGAATAACTAAGAAAAAATCTGATTGTGGGGCATATCTTGCTGCAAAAGCCAATTTTAAGTCATTGGGAGAAAAAATGAAAGTAAGTGGATGATAACAAAGTAACTGTTCCAAATATTCTGATTATGATTTTTAATTAAAAAAAAATATATAATTCTTTTATTGATGATATATTAAAACCATGCATGTTAACGATCCTGAAAAAATGTTGAAAAATACACTTTTCAGAAGGCTGTGAAGTCTATTGATAAGTGTGTACAGGAACTGTCGAATGCTGAGCTAGAAGTTTTTCAGTCCACTGGGAGGATAACACTGGCTGGTCATGTGTTGGGGAGAAGAGACATTAAATTAATGTTGAAGTGCGACAGAGCTAATTTGAAAAGTTCGTATGAAGCAAATTGGAATAAGGAGGTAAATCTTTTTGGAATAAATTAATGATAGAGAGATTGTATTTGCAACCATTTTTTTGTTAACTGAGATGAAAATATTTGATAGGATTGCCCAACTGAATCAATTTCTAATGAAATTTTTTTCCCAATACAATGATAGCAGGAGATATTATTGGAGAAAAAGGAGTCATATGTCGTTTTAAAATATTATTTTCTAGGTTCTTTTTCATAAACTTTGTAAAATTTCTTTTTTGTTCTCTGATTATAATTGAATGAAAGTGTTCATATGGTGTTAAATAGGCCTTGGTGGATAAGAGATAGTCTTTACACTTTAGTATTTGTCTTTCTGTAGGTTTTAGTTTTATTCAACATAAGTCCAGATCAGAACATGCTGAATGAGGGTATAGCCAGAGAGGTCATCTCAAGAAGTAGAGGACAACAAACAGTTTTTTCCTATGCTTTTTAGAAAACCTCATGGGTAACACAATTCAGTGCCTTCTGACTTATCATGCATAAAATGTATAATATAAAAAGTGGACATGATAAATAATTGTACGTTTCTGATTATGATGGGAAATTATCGAATCATATCAGCATTTTTATTTACATTTTGCTAAATAGGCTACCATTGGACGATATGTACAATAAAGGTAATTAATTGCATGTATATCGTAATAGAGAAGCTAAATATTCAAATTCAAGAATTGGTCATATAACAGAAACTCGTATACTCATACGTGTCACAGAACTGTGATAACTATGCTAATCAAAAGAGCAAAATTATACAATTTTATTGTTATGCCCCCCCCCCCCCATTTTGAAGAAGGTAGGGCATAATGCTTTACTGCTGATTGTAAGTCAGTTTGTCTGTCAAATTGTCTGTCAGTCGTTCCACCCAACAGTTTCCGTTCATTTTCCTTCGAACAGGTTGCACATTCTGAAATGAAATTTGGTTTACAAATTTATCAGAAAAATATAGAGGTAAAGTTCTGTTTTTGGTACGATAGAGCAATTTATTTGACAGAGTTATGCCCATTGGGATTAGGAAAATTCCTGTTTGTTTTTTTTTGGGGGGGGGGGGACATAAGTGTTTCACAAATATTTCTTGTTTAAGTTGGTTTTATATCTGTTTTAGAGTTGCTTTGTAGTGGTAAAAACTAAAAATATCTTACTAGTTCTACTGGCTTGTACTTAAAACACAGGAAGACATAAAGTTATTTAGTTTAAGTTTTATGTATAAAGAATTATGTATATTTTAACAGATCAATATATATTTTTAACATTAATTTAGTCAAATTTAAAATCTAATAAAAAAATACATATACCGGTATTGGTTAAGTCTGTTTATAAATTTAGTTTTAATAATTAATACTGCTATTATCATAGTTGTCTTTTTAGAGAATACTTTTTTAAAAATCTAGATTTATCAATCATCGTTAATACTCTCATTGATAAAAAATAAAATGAATGTTTCACATGTACACCAAATAATTAAGTTGAAAATTGATCAAATTTATGGAGTTTATGTGTTTCGAAATAACAAAAAAGTTCACCAACTGCCAAGCAACTAGACAGCAAGAAAGGCAAACAGACGATGAACATTTTTCATCGCACTTACAATGCACATGTACTCTTCTCGTTTTATAACTATAAAGCTTTAAAACCGTCACGTTAGCTCAGTCGATAGAGCACTCGCTACGTTATCGGAAGTTCGTGAGTTCGAATCTCGGCCACGAGTGGCCTAAGTCGATAAAAAATTGGTAGCAACTGTTCTTTCACCATGCGCTAGACACTTTGAAATGAAAGTTGCAGGTCATTCAGATTAGACCATAAAACCGAGACCCCGTGTCACGGCAGGCGTTAGAACGATAAAGATCCCTCAATGGCCCTGAGTGCTGAGTAAAGGTCAAAATAGGAAAGCCCTTTACCGGTATATGATGACGTCTCTATATAAGTGAAGAATTCTACGAACGGGACGCAAAACAACATAAATCAATCAATTAACCAATAAAGCTATAAAAGTATAATGTATGTTCTGTTAGGTCCAACATCCCTCAAATGAAGGATACCGTCCGGTAACTTTTGAAACGTATACTGACACGCAAAAGAAACGCAATACCCTACTTTAGGAGGAAATAATTATGTTAATTAAAGAATTTTGTATCTTAAAATTATGAATATCTTCAATTTGGTAAGCATCGGTAAATTAACGGTTGAACAATTTCCTTATCATAACCGGAAGTCAAGATTGAGCCTGCTTAACAGAAATCAAAAATTGCATGTTTAACAAAACATTTGGCAATATTATGGAGTTTTAAGGGATTTTACTGTTTATCATAAGTAATGCAGCAATATTTCATAAAATAAACTCTACTTTCGTTTTCCGTAACGATGCTTAGGCTACTTGAAAATTGCTTATGTACGTATTTCCATTGCTCTAGCTGGAAAATTTCAACGTAAAGGTGATGGAGAGTTGCTTATGCAAAATTTCACTACATTACGCCTCACCAGGGTCTTACGTATCATATGCATTAAGGACATTCCTTGTACCGGAAGTTCAAGGGTGGCTACACTGCTCTAAGTTAGAGAAAATTCGACCTAATCATCTGAAAAACGGGCATTTAAAAATGCCAAAGCATAATTCAATTGCTCAGATCTCGATATTTATGAATCTATTGTATCGTAGAAATTAAGCTGAAATTGTTGTTTAGGGCAGTCTTGCATGTTTTACTTGAATGGCTGGGAGGGGGGTGTTTCAACAGTCATATTTACTCAGTAAAGTAAACAGATAAACATTTAACATTTTTATCAAATCTCTGATGTTCTGAAAAGTGAGTTTAGCCTTACTGTATTCATTTTTGAAAATTATTAGATAAAAAAATCAATCATTTGTAGATTACTGCTTGTTGCGTTTCTTTTGCGTGTCAGTATATAATTCCAAATTATTCTACAACTCGTATTATTATTATTATTTGACGAAATAATTTATCAAAGTATTTGCTCAGTCATAATATTTCTTTGCTGTAATCATTCCTGTTGACAAATAACAGAGGACGGAAACACTCTGTTGTATTCCCTTTTTAAGAACAATTTTGATAGTTATTCATACAGTTTGGCCTAAAATTTTTCACCCTGTTTTACTATCTGTAACAATTTACGATATTTCTATCTTTTCATATAAAATTTCAACTCTAGGTTAAAATTTTATGAACTATCTAATAGTATTTTTAGTTTTTACGACATAAATGCACTAGTTTTGTTCTTGGATGAATTTTTAGAATCATAGTCAACAATGTGTTATTCTCTCTCAAAAAGCATCGCTTTATTATATGTTATCTAATATAAATTTTATTGTGTAACACACTCAATATCATTTTTGTATGTACATGTACCTCTTCTTTAATTTTGGAATAAATTATTGATAATTCTATTAAATGTGTCGGTTTCCCTTTCTTTAAATCATGACTTTAATCATAAAGTTTTGTCGTTAGTTTGCTATTAATGTCTTTCTCTCTCAAATATCCAAATATGAAACAGCTGTTTCAGACTCTTTAATGTCTTTGATTTCGAATGCAAAAAGGTATATTGAATCTGTCCGAATCTGAATATTTAAGAAGTTCCAATGCTTGTAAAGACCACACATTTGACATCTTAATAATACATTTCCTTAGCATTTGAATATGAATATTGTAACATCATTATAAGGTTAACACTAAAGGGAAGTATAATACAGACTGATAAACATAGTCTATGGTGTTTTATTCATTGTAGTTTGACGTGTACTCTGTGGATTTGTTTATTGACCAAAGCGTTTTCTTATCATTCTATACACGTGGTATGCGTATATTAAAATTGTTACAACTTTGTGCTCCCTTGCAATTGATCTGTAGCGAGCAATAACATTTTTAAGACCATTTTTACCGCACAAAATAATGCTAAATTTATGTACCTTAATTAAGATAATTTGAGAATTCTACAATTTTATGTAATTCTAATATGTCAAAATTAATTCCAAGAAATAGTTTTAGTTCATTATTGTACATTTTAGCTGTCAAATGTTAAGGTTTATACACTGAAGAAAAATTTAAGGATTTATTTATATGTATAATCTAAAGAAAAATATTGCATCAAAAAGGAACAGATAAAATTTACATATTTTGTTGGAATGGGAAGTGTTGAATCTAACTTGTAAGTTTGAAATGAAATTAAAGTCAGTCATATTATATTTTGATACCTCCTACCGCTATTCAATTTCACTAATTACTTGTTGTTTGTAAATGGTCTATTACATTAAGAAGAAATAATTTAAAGATTTCTCGGTATGTAGAAATGTAAAGATGTTGCGGTTTACTGTATGTGTACTTAAAAAAGCAGGCTTCATATTTTAGGGGCTTTGACGCGGACCGCTAAGAAATGATGTATTAGCACAATATACGGCGCGGAAGTGTATAGCTCTAATTTATAATTAAGCCAACAACGCCATACCCAGTGGTTGCGCTAAAATTTGAATACAAGAATTTATGTTCACGTGCAGTACCTCTTTCAGTAGCTGTACATTTTATAGTTGTTTTCGATGAAATGTGAATCGTACATGCATTTTCACATGACTGTACATTTAAACACTTGTTCATTAGAACTTTACGTCTGATAAAAAACCAAAGACGCCATATCAACTTTTATTGCCTTTATCAACTTTTCTTATTATGTAGCAGTAAACCTTTAAAACGTGCATATAGAGTTTATGCGGTGATTTGAAACACGAGGCATGGTCTACTATGAACAATTTCTAAAACGAGACGGGCTTATAACATACAAGAATATCAAAAGTCTCGTTCAAAATCAATATTTCGCAAGTATTAAAGTCGATACGATTAACTTGTCAGGAAATACAATCTATCACTGAGCCATAATTAATGTTAGTCTAAGACCATTATCTACACACTGATTGTCTACGGATTTTGTCGATGAGAACACAGCCGGTGGGACCTCTCGACAATGATTACTCCTCGATTGAACCTGATCCCAACTCGGATGGTTTAGATGTCCGTGTTTTCTCTGTTCTCGATTGTATTATTTCAGTGGAACTTTGAGCTTGATCATCTCTGTTTTGCATTATATTGCTTCTGTAATTTTGTATTCAATTTTAGAACCTATCATATTTTTATAGTTTGAAATTCATTGTCATTTTAATAATCCTAATGTACGTACAAGTGAAATTTACTAAAATGAAGAAAAAAAGTATATTCTCTTCATTAAAGAAAACAGGCATTTTGGAATGAAGTTTAAAGAAAAACAAGTCAATTCTTAGATCATTTATGTTCAGTAAATTTATTATGCATATTTTCATCTTTCACATAATTCATCAAGCATAATTAATGCATATAGACATATCTCCTTAAAATTATTTCCATTTAATTAACCTGCTTTTCTTCTTACTTTTGTGACCGATATATGCAAGATTCAATTTGAAATAAATATTCAAATTATTCAGAGATATTTTCAAATATTAATTGAAACAGATATTTTTTTCAAGATTTACGCATGACATTTTTAACTCAAAAATTGCTATAGGAGTCGGTTGACAATATGTCTTTGTGTTATGTTAAGGAACATTAAATGGAGATTGAATTTTTAACTTGAATCCTTTACAACTGTTTCTTCATCTTCTATCTCTGTATCGCTGTCACACTGAGTGCTCATTTCCCTAGAGCACGTGTCCTCCTTTGTCTCCATTTCAAAGAAATACATCGCTGCTTTGAATCGGTAGAAAATGACAAGTGGAAAAACGATTTTATTGAATATTTTCCACCAGATGTCATTGTAAAATTTTTGTGATGAATATGTAAAAGGAGGATATCTTTCTTGTGCTAAGGAATCGACCATCCAAAATGCTAAGTTGTTGATGGCAAGCAGGAAAAACATTACGCCCAAGTGCTGCTGGTAGGTTTCTTTGTTCTCATTATGATTAAGAACAACCAGATATGTAGTTTGTAGGAAAGTGTTTAGCATTACAAGGATTGCATTAGCCCCGCCAACGTTTTGTTCAATTGAAAAAGCACCAAAACAACTAAAAAAATTATATGAAATGTTTGCAAAGGCGCAAATTGAGAAGACGATTGTGTCCAAATGCATGTTTGCGCGCCAAAACCAAGGATAGGTTGCGATTATAACTATTAAAAGGAACAAAAATTGTAATATTTCAAAACCAAATTCAATATTGCAATAAGCATGGTAAACTTTCATATTTAATTCACCAGGTTTAGGTTTCACAATCACGACTATTATTGCAAATAAAACGAAGAGAAAAATGAGAAAACAAAAGATTCCTTTAATTGTAAATTTGATTTGCTGTTTATCATTTAATTTTAATAAAATCTTCTGGAGGCAATTTCGGTTTGTCGCTACTTCATTAGCATGAGTTCGTCCCATGCAGGTAGGGGAGTCGTCGTCCAGTTTCGATGTCAGTAATTCTAAAGCCATGAGAAAATATTCGATCTTTAATGGTGTTGAGAAAGGATCAATTGCATCTGAAATATCGTCATAAAGACTTTTTGAATTTGCATTTACGGTAGTATTTGAACTAGAATTACCGGAATCAGATATATGGAAAATGTTGTAAATCTCCTCTGTTTCTGTATCCAGCCAAATGCATAGATTTACCGCCATTAAAATAGTGAATGCAACATTGGTCAGTTTATATATTTGAAGAAAATGGGAGTCACTTGAACATAGGTAAAAGGTTTGAACAGTCGTAAACGTACAACACAAAATGATATATGGTAACGGGCAGGAGTTTTCACTATTGAATGCATCTGCTAAGAAAGATGCGATTGTAAAAAAGCCAAGGACAAGAAAAAATAGATTTTGCACAGAGAAAATGACCTTTCCCTTACAACCATTTCGAAAGAAGGTGGCAATAACCAAAACGAGATAACACAGGTTTCCAGCCGCAGCAATGGTGGTTAGAATTAGACAAAGAGAGTTTAGGTATTCGGTATCGCCATTTACTCCTTTCGATAAATCAGATAGAAATCGTAGACATAGTATCGTACTGGAGACAAGACCAAAGCAAAACAATGTCATCAGATATACACAGCATTTGACGTCACTTTTGATGTCACCAACTGTAATGGAAAAAAATCAAAGTAAACAATTCAATTAATCTGTAGATTAAACTAAGTATTTTGTTATTTACGAGGAATGATTAAAAAGTTGGCAAACTAATTGAATAATTTACATAAAAGAAGTGAGATAGCGTTTTGGTGTTGAACAATTTTTAAAAAGTATTCCCTTCCGATTTTAACGCGCAACTACAACCGTTCCACCATTGCGCGAACCACGTGATCTAGGCGCTCATGTGACGTGCTCCATAGCGTTCTGTCACAGATGCTAAAAGATTTTTCTGACTATCATATTTCTCACAATGCAAGTTTTCATCAAATAACGAAAACAGTCCATTTTTATTAAATGGCTTAACCTCGACAATACTGAGTATATGGTATTTGTGGAATTAATGATATCCTTTTCCACACTGAGCATAGTGACCATCACAACCCGAGCCCTCTGTTTTTGGAGCATCATTTATTTAATGTGGATAAAGTATGGAAACTCCGTACCATCAAATCTGGTTTGTTTATCTCTTCCCAAGATTGCTTTCAACAGAACAAACATAATTTTTCAATCATCCCCCTTTCTTCCCAAAAAACAATCAATCCAATTAATGACTAAACCTGTAATTAATTTTCATAAAATATGTGCAAATTATTATCTGCCACTGCAAAAAAATTTCCAAGATATTCGCTTAAAGAGAAACTGTGACGCACAAACTGGAAAATTTACAAACGTAGAATTTTTGCAAAACCTGTGTATTTATTTCAATTCCCCAAAGTATATTGTTTCAGAAAATTACAGTTTTCAGAACCTAAAATTATGTATTTTATGGAGAAAAATAAAAATTAAAATAGTTTCAGTATACCCCATAACAAAAATATATTGCTTTACTTCTTTCTCCCTATTGCACGCGTGCGCAGAAAAGTTTGAATGAGTTTCCATAGTTACATATGACTCTATGTGTGCCAAATTTAATTCTGATTTGAACTGTGGATCTGTAAATATAGAGAAAGTTCGCGAAATTTTTGATCACTCCTCTTATATTAAAGGGGTAGTTATTAAAAAGTTTTTGTTTGTTCAAAAATAAATATGTAATACTAAATAAACAGTATCTTTCTCTCTATATCATGAAAAAGGTTTTTTATTTTAGTTCTATCATACATCGACCTCTCACATTTCATTATCTTATAATTTTTTTGGAAATAATGTATATTGCTACCATAAATGAAATGAATCCATTAAATGTACGTGTTCTCTCTATAAATTTAATGTTTATATCCTACTTAACACCCCCTCATACCCATAGAGAGAGAGAGAGAGAGAGACTTGCCTGCAGCAGTTGGTTCTGTTTCTTCTGCTTCTGTCTCTGGTTGGGGAAGAAGATTAGAACCATCCCAAACTTCTATCATATTCTCGTCAAAATCCATTTACAAATTTCTTTCTGCTTCTTGTTCTTGTAATCTGTAATTAAATTGGATGTCTTGTCGATTATTACATAGAGAATATTACATACTTAAATCCATATCATATGTCATATCAGCCCGAGTGGCCCCATATCAGCCCGAGGGCCGAAGGCCCTCGGGCTGATATGGGGCCCGAGGGCTGATGTGACATATGATATGGATTTTAGTATGTAGTATTCTATTTATCATATATTTAAAATACTTAATATGCAAGTTCACCTATGGTCGTTGAAGAATGTTTGTGCTTGTTAGTGACATTTTTTCTTTAAAATTTAATAGAGCCAATTTTAGGTAACTGGAAAAAAAAATTAAGACCACAAATGTCATTAAAGAATTATTTTATAGGAATATTTAATATTTAAATAAAATCAAGTAAATTAACTTTTAAACTTAAAACAAACGTTACTTCCGGTTTGATATGGATTTTCGGCCCGCCGGTCCGATACGTGATATGGCTTTTTGGACCGGTCCGTGATATGGGGTATTGTGACGTCACCCGTATCACACCGTGCAGAATCGGTGTATTTACTACTAAGTATATGATAAAGAGATATATTATTTTTCTTCTCTATGTAAAATGAATAGAGAAAATCTGCATATTTTTACAGGTTATTTTGATGGCTTGAACATCGATCGTTAAAAATCCTTGATATCTCAAAATGAAAAATAAACCAACTGTTTTTTTTTAGGATTTATTTTTTATGCGACAAAATCGAAAATTCGGGGATATATAGATTTATGCTATCTGTCCGTCTAGCTGTCTCTTTATCTGTTTATCCGCACAAACTTTAACCTTGCCTATAACTTTTCAGTGGGTTCGGCCATGCCATTCATATTTCACACATGAATTCCATACCATAATTTTTTTCAGGTAGCACCAAAGAAGATGGGGGGATAAGGCGGGCAGAATGCCTATAGCGCGACAGATAAAAAGTGAAAATTTTAATCTCAATCATATCCAAATTTGATTACTATTTCATTTAATTTTAAAGTATACTTAATGTAAAATCTCTATAATTTACAAAAATTCCACAAAGACTGAAAATATTTGCCAAAGACAAAAGCATACACAGACTTAAAAGAACAAAAACGATCATTTTTTCCTCCTTTAACAAACTTTTTCAGTATGAGCGGGTCTTCGCTCCATTTTTGAAAGATAATCCTAAAAGTTTGCGATAAAATTAATATTTTTTCCATGAAGTCAAGGGTCATATCACAAACATGATTTAAATGCCACTAATCATCATGAGCCATGTAGCATAATTGTTAGCGCGTTAGTCTCAAAACAGTATTTGATACTTTGATATTTTATTGCTGGTCTTTGAATCCCACGTATACCATATATTATTTTTATCATAATTATAATTTAATCCATTTTTTCCATTTGTTTTCCCATTTCTAGTTAACAAAAGAAAATAATGTAACTTTATAGGTATTATTCCATCATTGTAAATCATTGTCAATATTCTTAACATTTGTAACTTTGACCTTGGAGAGGACTTATATGTCCAATTCAATTATGTAATCAAACATAATGAAATATTGATTAAATTAGATCTTATATTTTTTATATATGAAATTTTTAAATGAGACTAATCATACCCCCGCTTGAAAAGTGGGAGGATATACTGTAATCGGTATGTCTGTTCGTCCGTTTGTTACAATTTAGGATACCCATCTCTTATCCACAACTCCTCTAATACCTATGAGTGAAAGTTGATAAAACTTTTACAGAATCTTTATTACATATTGCCATTGTGCACCTTCTACTTTACATTTTGATCTGACACATACTTTGGGTTTTCCGGCCACAGCAAAACATTTACTTTGTCATCAGTTATAACTATATGGGAGGCGGGGGGTATCATTTAGTGAGCTCATCGCTCACACTACCTCTAGTTATCTCTAAGAAAATGTTTTTTTCTCATAATTTCATAAATTTCAATAATGAGAGGTATATTTAAATACTCAATTTACATACCAAATGTGATTTCTTAATATCAGACACTATAGGCATTCTGCCTGCCTTATCCCCAATCTTCTTTGACCTCTTAACTCTGAAATTTGACACACTTTAAAAAAAATGACCAATCTTTAACTTACCCATAACTTTGTTAAGGCTTTCATACTTTCTAGTTATACTTATCGTGATCAGATCGTTCAATGGGTATAAATTTTTTTGGCCTTTTGATTTTAACCTTAGAGTTTGCCCACTTTTAAAAACCGTTTACCTTAGCCATTACTTTTTCGTATTTACAGGTTTATTCCTTATGCTTATGGCAATAGCTTCTTTAGAATACTAACAATTTTAAACTTTTGTCCTTGATTTTGGAGTTTGATTTTTATTTGGTAAACTTAAATTTTCGTTATAAGCTGCCATACGGAATCGTCAGAACCAAAGTTTTTCTCGCCGTTACACTACATTCAACATTGAATCTAGTGTCATGGAGAGAAAACCCAATGAGCACTGACGATGTCTATACAGAGGATCAGTGTCTCACAAAACATCTTGGATTTTTTCTTAGATAAATTCAATTTTGTTTTATCTTGCTGAAGAATAAGATATTTTATAACTTACTTAAATAATCACTAAATCCTTTTCGAAAGAAGAAAAAATGATATCACACATTGATTTCCAGTCAAAAATAATATGAAATGAAATGAGAAGATGTTAGCTACTGATTTTATAAAAATGAATACATGTATTATATCATTCTGTCACGTGAAAGGTCTTATGGTTAAAAAATTTCCCATATATATATTGTTTTTAGAAAATGCTTCCTGGTTTAAGTCATCTCCCCACGTCATATGATATTCATCATAAGATTTTTGATACCATGTATTAAATGGTTCTATTTATATAAACTTCCCTGATAGATACTTCATCTTTTATTTTACTACATCTTATAAAAAATAAGATAGTTCATGTATTGCTTCATACAACACTCAGAAATGTGTGAAAGCTAAAGTGCAAATAGGAAAACAAATCTTACATGTATGTTCACCGCAGAATCTCTTTGAAACCAATTTCTTTGTTAAAAATCTGATTTGATGAAGGGATTTTGCAAACTAGACGTGAATACGATTGTTCTATGGTTTCGAGTGCCATATGATGTCTAAATTTGTGACTGAAAACAAGTTCTCAAGAGGCGTCAAACAACATACAATCTGTCGAATAGCACATATTTTTGGGAAAAAAAATATCAATTAAAGATTCAAGTTAGATAAATGAAAACATTTCCAAATTGTTTCTTCTTTTTGTTTTGCCTCAATTACTCGTGATGAAAAAGACCTTATGATCTCAAAATTTGGGTTTTAATTCCCATGAAGAATATTGTTTTCCTTTATCCAGATAGAATTACATATTCCTTTCCATAAAAAAAAACTTCTTTGTAAAAAAAAATCATTTGATTATAATATATTTTCCATAGTATAAACAAACATCTCACTAGACTATTTTTTTCCTCCGATACTTACCATCTTTGATTGTTTGATTATTGTTTTTTTCGCCGAGTCGGCAATATCTCAGCCATATTTCGGCGGATTACCATCTTTGAGGACTGTATAATAAATAATTCCCTCAGTGCTCAGAAAGAAACAAATTACGCTTTTCAATGCTTTTGTTTTTTTAAAATGATATCACTTAAATATTCTCTTTTAATTAAAACAAAAGTCATTAAAAATTGGTATTCAATTTCTGGGTTTTTTTAGAACACATTTTTGAGTATGTCCCTTCTTATAATTGAATATGGCAGATCTTATGATTTCCTTTGGAAAAAGAAACAAATCAAGGGGTGAAAAATCTCGCGAATATTAAAAGTGTGACAAAACAATTACTTTCTGTTGATCCCCAAAACTCCTTTTCTTTTCATGGCGTGTGGCCGGGACGTTGTCATGAAGAAATTTAATGCAGTATATTCCTGATACTGGTTCCTTCCTTTCATAAACCTTTAAAATCTTTTTGCGACAATTTTGCTTTCTAGACTCCTCCAGAAATTGAACTGCCACCCATAAACAAAAATTGAACCACAAGACCACTTATACTAAGGGAAAATGACATATAAAACTGTTTTTGTGCTCTTGTGATTCTTTGTTCTTTTCCGAACCTTTGCTGTTTTTGTCAAGTGATTCTTATTGTAAATGTGTTTTGAGGGTTTAAAGCAATGGCTTCAAGTTTTATTGTCTGTTTGAATTTCAGACAAACATGCAGAACTACATTTTTGATTTTTAAAAGTGATTGTTTAGATATTCTAACTTGCTGTCGTTTTCACTCACTTTTCAAAAAACATGGTGACAATTAAGTACAAAGTTTTTCTTACTGTCAAATATTTCTTTGAAATAGTGTGAACTACCCACAGAATGATGTTCATTAAATTTGCTATGTGTCTTAAAGATAATCAAAAATCATCATTGATAATTTGTTGAATTTAGGCAAACAGTTCATTTGCCAAGGACTGTGTCCATTTGTATGCCCATTACATAGTTTTGTTCATTGATATCCACCTGCTCATGCGTCTGTTTAACAGACATTGGTTGCTGTAAATTTCACATATTTCAATGAACATTTCATTGTGATTCTTAACAAGTTTTACAACAGCTATAATATTGCGTTTAATTTCACTCTAGTTTAAAGATTTTTTACATTCGTTTTTTAATGCAGCTTCTCGCAATGAAACCAAGTGATTAAAAGTGGTCACTTAAACTGTTATCAATTCATTAAAGATTTACTCATGAGAAAAAGTCCAGCTTAATGTCATATGATTTCTATGTTGTATGTTATAGAGCACAAGAAATTATTTATTGAACAGCCTTCGTATGATCAAAATAACTACTAAGTAATAATGTACATCTTACTTATGTTTATAGCTCATGAATCGTTTCCGAAAACACTAGGAAGTACGTTGAAGTAAAATTACATCTAGGACTTTGTATACTTATGTGCATTGTTGAAAAAGCTCTTGTATAAGTTATTTAAAAATAAATACTGTTTCCTCATTTCCATCTAGGTCAAAAGTTGTTTTCAGTGAAATCGCAATATTGTTGACTTCTTGGAAAGAGTTAACTTATAAAAGAGCAACAACAAAAAATACATTCGGCAATTTGATAACTTTTCTGACAATGTTATCTATTGAGACTAAAATTCTTTTCAATATTCCAACAAAATCAATGTAGACAGAATCAATATACATATGATTTTTAACACATTTGATGTCTGTAAATTTTTGAGATGACAATGTTTCAATTCGAAGAAACATACATTGATGTTTAGGCATACTCTTCCTTTTATTTTCTCATATGTAAAACACGACATAGGAATAGAAATTGACCATGCACATGTTTTGAATGGCAATGGTATTCAATAAACGCTGACTTTAAACTAGGTTGTTAAAATCCCTGTAACATCCATTTATGTGGAGTGGCCTGGTGTAAAGATTTAACGTACTCTTAGCAAGCTCCCGAGTACAGAATAAGTTTGGAAACATAAACTCTTTATGGAAAAATCGGAATGAGGAAAATTGACAATAGAAAAGCTAAAGTCATGTCGATTTAAATTCAATCTAATTGTCAGTTGCTATAGTCTGTGAAACAAATATGAACAAATGGGTGGACTTTGTGGTGTCTTTTATTTTATGTCACTGGGTATATCGAGTTCACAAATGAATGATATTAATTATTGCCTATTGATAAAGTGAGTTATATATGTAGGTACGTTGTTTGAAACAGTTGAAAACATTGTGGGGCCATAAAGCTTATAGTATAGGTGAAGTGAAGCATTCCTGCATTTAATTTGCCCGTATGCAATCCGTCATAGAACTTGGGCGAGTTACCGAAGACAGAAATACATTACAACTCAGGTACCCCCTCAAAGAGGTGGTGGCCATCCACCGTGACCCCGAGGCCTTAAATGACATCAAATTCCTCCAATCGTACATCATGGAGGAGCTGAACGTCAGAGAGGTCAAGGTCACTGAGGACAAGTCCAGTTACGGAGCACATCTAGTAGCGGAAGCAGACTTTAAAACATTAGGAGTCAAGTTGAAGTTAGACATAGTATTTTTAAACTTATCTCTTTGTTGATATTTTATGCGGAATTTATTAAACTTATCTCTTTGTTGATATTTTATGCGGAATTTATTACAGTTGAATTTTTTTATTCGATTCTCAACGAAATGATATGTAAAAATTATGAATTTCATGAAAATATTTAAATATTTTAAAATTAGTCATATGAAAACAGTATTTTTAGTCATAAATGTTGATATAGAAGTCTAATATTATATACAATTTCGAAAACTGTTAAGAAACTGACCGATGGTCAGCATGAAGAGTTCCAGATGACAGGAAAGATAACTGTGGCTGGACATGAATTGGTAGAGGGTGACCTTAAATTGATGTACAAGTTTGACAGCTCAAAAGAAGGAGCTAAAAGTTCTTAAGATGCCCATTCTGAAAAAGAGGTGAAGAATCTGATACACATGTATCTTCTATTCACTTTTGAATTAAATAATTTGAGGAAAACGGCATTTTTATCGCCTTGATATCTAGTTTTTAACATATAAATCAGTAAAATTTATGCACAATTTCATTGCTGGGATAAAATATCAATTAGTTAATTATATATACATTGTACTTACTGTTTTTACTCTATTAAGAGTAAACATGTATTAAAATCTGTGAATTAATGTAGATTAAATATTATTTGACATCTAATTTTTGGGGGGCTAAAAATATTGAAAATAATATTTCCAAGCCTTAATCCTAAATTTCGTTATTGTAGTTGATTTTGAACATTGGAAGATGTTTTTATTGATGAACTATTTGTTGTTCAGGTGTTGGTACTGCTGGATATAGTCCCAGACCAGAGTATGCTGGATGAAGGGGTAGCCAGAGAAGTCATAACAGAGTCCAGAAACTACGGCAAAAGGTGGGCACAAAATTTTTGTCGGTTTTTGTTTTGTTTCAAAACCAGAAATTCCCATGCTGTTATTGCTATTGAATTACTGATTAATTTTTTCATTGATATATGCTCATTAAAAAACATTAATACTAAACAAATAACTTTAATGAAGTTAAAGAGAAATTATTCTCTCCCTGCTAATTTGAATGAATGTTTGCCTTTTTAAAGGGAGGCCCTGGTTCCATCAGACAAGATTACAGTGTATTACAAGGCCTCAGAGAATCTGGATAAGATAATCTAGGAGTTCAACGATTGCATCTGTTACACCATAAAACAGCCTTTCTTACCATTCCCTGTCCCACCATTCGAAACCGTCCTCCTCCAGGAGGCAATGGATGTGAGTCTTACATTTGGTTAAATAAATGGAATTCAAATTTTAAAATTTTGTTTGGCTAGCTCTCTGTATTTCTTTTTATACAAAGTTATTCACAAATAATTTAACGAGAATGGAATTGGGCAGCAGACAAAGCCTCTTTATACCTTCTCCCATCTCTGTTCCCATCTTTTCCTCTTTCTCTAGCTCTCTAGTTTCTTTAGCTCTCTTTTGCTCTTTCTTTAGCTCTCAGTGTTAGCAAAGACTCTCTGTCGTAGCAAACTCTGTGGGATATATTTTGCACTTCAACAGCTTGTTAAATGCATTAAAACGATCATTGATTGGACTCAAGGATTCAAAGTTTTGTATTATTGATAAAAAATTCATTGCAAACATGTGAATCGTTTACATGTATAAAACCAAAAATCTGTTAAATGGCTGTGTGATGTGTACAGTGTGTGTGTGTTGTCTGTATCTGTGCTTTCAGCTCCACCCCTGGCTAGCAGCTTTGTGCGAAAGGGAAAGCAAAATATATGGCTTCTCTGCAAGGTATAGCCTCTCCGCAGTAAGATCTATGTGGTCTTGATATGGGATCCTCCTCGAGGTAGCAGATGGAAATTGGGTACCTTACTGCCCCATGCAGAACCACAGGGTCCTGGAGGAAACTAGGCCCCTAAATTCACGGTATGCATGGCCCAACGGCGTTTGGATATGCCCTGATACCTGCAAACCTAGTTCCCAGCTATGGGTTAAATAGTTCCACTGCCTTGTGGATGGCTTGGGAAAGTCAAAGGCTATGGAAGGAAATCCAGACAGAAAATCTATAAAAACATGGAGAGAATGGCTTCGTGAGCTGTGGCAGGCAACCATTCTAGAGGAAGGCAACCTCGATTACAAATCCCTGGTCCACCAAGTTGGAGGTTGAGCAAGGAGGTAATCTCCCCTTCTCGTAAAAACTGCATTATTACGGATACGAGGACTAGGAGTATTTCATCCTTTCTGGAGGCATCAGAATACCAGCAGCAACCTACGCGTATGAACACAACCAGTAAAAGCCAACAGGCAGCTGGTCGCATGAAGAGTATACTGAGCACGAAAACAAAACTTAAGATTGGCTTCTGGAATGACCGTCGATGTTCGAGGCAGGAAAGCAGGCTCAAGTCGTTAGAGAGATGAAGAACAATAAACTACACATACTAGGAGTAAGTGAATGCAGATGGACAGATTTTGGAAAGAGCATGACAAACAGCGGTGAAGCAATCATTTATTTCAATCACTCAGGCAGGAAAGATGGTAGACATTACGAGGGAGTAGCAATTATTTTGAGTAAAGCAGCAACGAAGTCCCTGATAGAGTACCATCCTGTAAGTGAGAGAATGATAAGGGCAAGACTCGACACAAAGCCTATTAAAACATCCGTCATACAAGTCTACTTTCCTACAAATGAAGCAGAAGATGAAACTAAACAAGACTTCTACGCTGCACTACAATCCGAACTTTAAAAGATTCCGAAACATGATTTAACCATCATCATGGGAGATACTAATGCAAAAATATGCAAAGACAACACCGGATATGAAAGAGTCATGGGAAAATATGGCTGTGGAACCATGAATGAGAACGGTGAACATCTGACAGAGTTTTGTGGTAACAACTTGGTTATAGGTAGAACATTATTTCCACACAAAGACATACACAGGCTCACATGATATCACCTTGAGGAAGACACAAAAATCAGATAGACGATATTGCTATAAATGGTAAATAGAGACGATCTCTCCTGGATGTGAAAGTAAGACGAGGTGCAGATGTAGGCAGCAATCATCACCTTGTACCTGCATTTTTTAAACTAAAGCTGATGAAAACCATACCTAGGTACAGCTGGAAGAGAATTGATATTGGCAAACTTAGTGATCTCAAAACCAAGCAAGAATTTAGATTAGAGCTGAAAAACAGATTTTCTATCTTGCAAAGTAGTGATATAGATGAAGTTCAGGTAGATGAACACTGTCTGAAAGTTAAAGATACGTTTAACAATGCAAGCGAGAAAGTTATTGGTTTCAGAAACCATGTACATAAAGAATGGAGAACACCAAGTACATGGAAACTCATTGGCAGCAGAAAAGAACTAAAGAAGAGTTTGTATAACACACAATCAGAAAGAATAAAAGAGAAATTAAGAGAGCAATATCCAGACAGTAACAAAGAAATAAAGAAGGCAACAAAGAGGGACCGCAAGAACTTCATTGAAAATATGGCAAAAGAAGCTGAAAAAGCGGCATCAGAACAGAGAATGGGCGATGTTTGTCAGATCACCCAGAAGCTTAGTAGACAAAGAAGAAATGCATATATGCCAGTAAGAGACAAGCAGGGCACAATGATTTCATCTGAGAAAGACCAAGAACAAAGATGGAAGGAGCATTTTGACGAGATACTGAACCGCCCAGATCCAAACAACAGAGCAAAAATACCCGAAGCAAGCATCGACTTAGATATCAACAGAGATGAATCATCAAAATTAGAAATAATCACAGAAATCAAGAGTTTAAAGAACAATAAAGCACCTAGGAATGACAACTTACCCGCTAAAATATTCAACAGACCCTATCCTTGCAGCAGATATCCTTCATCCTCTTTTCTGCAAGATATGGAAGTACAACATGATACCAGCAATTTGGTCTGAAGGAAGCATCATCAAACTACCTAAGAAAGGAGACATCACAAACTGTAACAACTGGAGAGGTATTACTTTACTCTCTGTATCAAGCAAGATATTTAGTAAAATAATTGTAAGCAGAATAAAGACAGCAGTTGAAAAAAAGTTAAGGAAAGAACAGACAGGCTTCAGAAAAGGAAAGAGCTCTGTGACCAAGTGTTTTTACTAAGAAACATTCAATAGAACAGTGCACAGAATGGCAACAACTCATCATAAACTTCATTGACTTTGAAATGCCTTTGATAGCATTCACAGAGACAGTTTTTGGAAAATTCTGAGGCACTACGGTATACCATATAAATTAGTTGACCTAATAAAAGCATTCTATGCAGTATTTAAATGCTCTATTGGGTGATCATCAAACACAAGCTTTCTTGTTAAGTCAGGAGTGAGACAAGGATGTGTGATGTCAGCTCTTTTGTTCATCATGGCAGTAGACTGGGTAATGAGATCAACCCTTAGTGACGAGAATACAGGCATCAGGTGGACTCTTTTCAGCAAAATAGAAGACTTAGATTATGCAGATGACCTGGCTTTATTATCTCATCTGAAAAACAAATGCAAAGAAAAACATCTAATTTTCAAATAAATGCGAGCAAAATCGGTTTGAACATCAACAAAAAGAAAACAGAAGTAATGTTCCCAAATACAAAAAGCTCACCCAAAATTCAACTGAATGGAGGAGATATAAAAAATACCGATTATTTTACATACCTTAGAAGTGTGGTAACATCAGATGGCGGGGCTTACAAGGACATAATATCAAAATTAGGAAAAGCCAGTGGAACCTTTGTCAAGCTTAAGAATATATAGAAGTCAAGCAGCATCAGCAAACGTACAAAAATCAAATTTGAATAGCTGTGTAAGAGGAGGAAAGGCCGACCAAAAAGAACATGGAGGCGAACAGTGGAGAACGAGCTTAAGGAGATAAATCTCACCTGGGAAGAGTTGGAGAAGATTGCAAAGAAGAGAGAGGAATAGAAATCCCTAGTCCTTGCCCTCTGAATGTATATATGAATCATTCTGATACTCAAATGATTTCAACAATTTCTGCAGGTGAAAAAGGACAAACTAGAGATGGCCAAAGTAAAACAGGATGAGTCCAGTGCTCTTAGTGAGGCTGTCAGTTTCCTTCCTCCTGCCCCGGCGAAGGCGGCCCCATTCTGTAGGTTTGTGAACGCTGTCCTGGTGGGGATGCCCTCACAGGAGGGAGTAGAGGGTAACCAAGCCGCCGTCTTCTTGAAAACCCCTCAGGAAATGTGATACCAGATCTTCAACAGCTGACTGATCAGGTAGGTAATAAGTCCAAGCAAGAACAAAGAAAGGATGGGGTATTTTTAGTCTCTGGTATTCTGTTTGAGTTTAAGTTTGAAGCTTTGTGTATGTTTATTATATTCTAAACCATGAGGATATTTTGTCATGATGATTCAAATTTTCCTTTGACCAAGTTATTAATTTTTTCATATATTATAAATCTTAATAATTTTTCATCATTTGGGTATTTTATAAATCAAAATCATGAAATAAGGCTTCCTAAAATTGAAATTCTGGTTCTCAGGTCCTTGCGCATCCGTTTTGAGGTTGCCGCATTGCTAATTGTAATGTATTTTTGATGAAATAAAAATTTGGTATTTTAAAGACCAATCCGAAAAAAAAGTTCCATCCTCAGTTTTTCATAGTTTAGTATTCAAATATCACATCCGGTAGCCATTTTCATAGAGATTTTGACTTCTTCGTTTGAAAATACATTCAAAGACATTGCGTACGATGTTCACACGCTGATAAGCAATGGATAAAGCAAACCTTTTGATCAGACATAGAAGGTATATCTGTGATTAAAAAAATATCCTTATTTTAAAGAAAATTTGAAAATTAAAAAAAAAAAAACCTCCCTCATCTACTTTATTGCCAATAGAATGATAAATAAAATGTCTCCCAGTCACCACTAAACCAGAAACCTTAGCAAGTCTAACGTTATATGTGGCACCTATGGCGGGGGCACAAGGCGTCAGCTACAAGCAATGGCCACAATAAAGTGTCATTTTGTGAATGTGGAATATTCGAAGGGAGACAATAAAAAAGGACACTACTCTTAGAAAATCCAAGAGGAAATAATCTGAATTTAGAGCGACTACTTGCACAGGTATATTGAATGTTTTTGGGGCTTGTAATGTATAAAACACAATTTAAATGGAACACGGGGGTACGAAACCAGTAGTTATCTTTCTAACATGAATTGGTAAAAAAAATTAGGTTTAGTTTACATTTTCCAGGGTTGATGTTAAACTTTGCATTAATTAAGACTTTGTGATGGAACTACCCATTTCTTTTTTGTTCTACAGGTAATCCTTTCTTTAATTGTTAAACCGAAGAATTTGAAATGACAGGAACATTGTAATTATATAAACAGGGAATTTGTCACCATCACCATTATTTAATTCTAGTTCTGTCTGCCTTCCTTGAAAAAGGACAAATTGAAAAAGAGGAGAACGTCATCTCTTTTACACAACATATAGAAACTGTTCTCAACTGTAAAAGGGCGAAAACAACTTAGTATTCAATATTTAAATGATTTATTAAATATTGATCTTTTCATTACAGACAGCAGCTGTGTACAGTCTGAATGGGAAGAATGCAGTGCTAAGTCGGATTAAGGATAAATCAGGAGCATTAACTGCTGATAATACAAAGAATATCACAGATCTACCTGGCTCAACACTACTAGTTCTAGCGTAACGACTGTCAGAGCTAGAGCTTTCCTATCTAAGAAAATAAAGGGAAAAAATAAAGTTTATTTCATGATTTTTCTGTTTTTAATTTTTGATAATTCTTCTTCTTTAGTTGATGATTTTTTTGGGTAGAGGGCTACAGCTTTTTAAGATCTCCTTAATGGTGCAAATGTGGGAGTGATTCATAAAGTGAATAAAACTTTAATCTCATAAGTAGTAATTTTATTGTAGAAATAATTTATTTTCGCCTTTATATGAAAGATATATCTGTACAATTACGGAGATGCTGTTGAATTTTAGCCCTCTCAAGAAAATGTCAGGCCTCAAGACTATAAACTGAGAACAGACATAAGTTAAAATTTTTATTTTCAATAACTCATGCTTTACAATATAAAGTTTATAAAAAATTGCAAGCTTGTATCATATCCCAATTTAAACGAATGGTAAAAATTTATTTTGTTATTAAAATTATTTCAAAAGTTATATTGAATTGAAATTTGGACAGAAGTCTCTCCACAAGTTATGGTTCTGGGGCCAGATAAAAAACCCGGAGATTTACAGCTAATTCCAAGCATGTTTAAAAATAGTTTTTTCAAATAAAAAAAAGAAATCTTAGTAAATATGGTATATTGCTCTGTTATACTGCATAATAGTACTTTCTGGTAATGCTATTTAAATTTAATTGAAATGCAACTTAAATAAGCAAGAAGCCCATTGGCCACAACGCTTACTTGAGTTATGTGTTCTCCTGTTTTTCACCAGATTTTTTTCCCTTGTTATGCTTATTGTAGCTGCTTACCTTACCCCTTGGGGTCATGATTTGAACTATTTAGAACTATTTTCGAAATTCCAAAAAGGAATAAATAAAGCATTTTTTCTTTACTTCTTTGTCAACTATCCCATACTAGAACAACTGGTTTATTTAAGACCACGATTTGGATCAGTAGTTATGAACTTAACATTCAGATGGCGAGTTTACACATTTTGCACCTGCTTCAAGGAATTAAAGCAATTTTGGCTTAGAAATACGATTACAGGAATTAGAAATTTAATTTGTCTGTTCAGGATAATATTTCCTTGTAAAACCACGACCATTCCTTTCTCTGTTTGTGACTTGGAATCGTGAAAGTATTTATATGTACGACTTAGAGTTAATTTGAATTGACCTGCTCCAAATACTTTTACTTGTTCTTTAATTTAAATTATTTTGGTCAGTATCAACAGATCCAGCATCCGACGCATGTCTAGTAGTGTACACCTACAGGGTGTCCCAAAACATATGTTACACTTTTAAACCGTTATAAAAATGTTATGCCTCAAGTTACAATAATGAAATTTAAAATATATAATAAAAACGTTATAATTTTTTTTTGAAGCATACAATTGTCACAATTTCCTTATTAATCATTAATATTTTTTTCTTTAGAATAACATATGTCGTTTAACAACATGTTCCAAATGATGTCCCTTGAATTAACATTGAACACAATTCCTGAAGTTTTTATTTACCAAGCTTTAAATGTAACATTCTAACAGTTCAGAAGTTTTTCCACATTAAAATTGGGTTTCACTAAACAATGAAAATTATATAAGATTCTCTCTTAGCAACATTGTTGAAATGGAAGTGGCCTTCATCGAAAAATCATGCATCTGTTAAATTTTCAGTCAGGTCTAATTAATATCCAGTGGGCAAACTCAAACGATTTCTAATTTCTGTCTCTTTCAAATGCTGCATTACAATTATCTTGTAAGTAATCAATTTTAAAATCAAATTTGGGTATTTTATGATTACTAGATTTACCAAAACTTATTCACACAGGACTCGTCTAAGGGATTTTTGTAAAGTTTTAGTAATAACTCTATCAATGGTAATTAATGTTCTCTTCTGATCGTGCTTTTCTTGGTCCTCTAATGCCAGAATTAAGTCACGTGTCATTTGATTATTGGTGCCTTGAACTTCAAACTCCTTCACAAAAATGTAAATTAGTATTCTGTTGAGGACTTTCATAAGAAGATGTTGTTTTCTCATGGTACTAATGACTAAAGTAGCAATTTTAGACCGATAGTGAAGTTTTACAGTTTTTACCAGCTCTTCACATGAAGATTCCATATTAAAAATATGATGACGTCATTAGGACATCATAATTACCTGAATCTTGAACAGAATTTCTCGAAAGTTTGTCAGATAAAATGTATGCTAATACATTAGAAGTTGACAAAATATCTCTGTGAATGCTTTTAATTTGATAAAGTTATAGGTGATTAAAAGTGTAACATATGTTTTGGGACACCCTGTATATAAGGATCATCCCTGCACGTTTGATCCAGGTCTTATAGTTAGATGTACTTGGGAATTTACTTGCTATAAAAAGAATGACCTGATCACTTATCCGGTAAATGTGACCCAGCATCCGAAACAAGTCTGGTAGTATCATCCCTAGAGGCATCATCCATTCAAGTTTGTTAAAAGTAGGACTTATAATTTCTTAAGTATAAACCTGCTCTAAAACATTAACCTGGTCACCTAGCTCATCTGGAAAATGTACGTCAGATTCAGCATCCGATGCATGTCTGGTAATGTAAATCCCTTGATGCATCATCCCTGCAAGGTTTGGTTCAAGTAGAGCTTGGAGTGGACTTGCTCCTAAAACTTTAAGCTGGTCACTCATCTGGAAAATGATCCAGTATTCGAAGCAAGTCTAGTAGTGTCCAATTCCTAGATGCATCATCCATGCAAGTTTGGTCCCGGTAAGGTTTCTAGTTACTTTTAAAAGAAATGACTTGCTCCTCCAACTTTAACCGGGGCGCCGACATCAAAACCAGAAGTAAAGCATAAGCTCATCTCGACATTAAAAATTTATTTATCAATTTATCATATACTCTGAATTTTACATACGTGTAAGGGATGTAGATGTCATTTTAAATTATCTATTTCCATGCATATTTGAAAATTTGATTATGTTTTTATTTAAAGCCTCATTCTAATATATCTTATTTACTCTAATTATGAATTACGAATTGTAAAATTAACTTTTTCACGCTGGTTTTAGAATAATAAAATTATTACTAGGTATTGACCTATTCTTTGTGATCAGATAAATTCTATAAGTTACAATTTTCGATTGTTTTCATACAGAAATTATATTTATTTTTTCTAACTTATCAAGAAGCACCTGAATATCGCACTTAAAAATTTCATAAAAAAAAAAACTACGTTATACCCTTTTTCAAGTTAAGAAGGGGGAAAATACATGTATTACTGATTTTGATTGTAAGGGGACAAAAAATGTAATTGAATTGCCCAAAAAATAAATTTCCGGAAAAACCTTGCATAAAAAAGAAAAGTTTCCATTCACAAAAACATATTTAATGCAGGTAAGGGTGTGTGTGTGGGGTGGGGGGTCGGGTTTGTTCGTTTACTTAAAGTGAAAAAGTGAAGGTGGGAATGAACGGGTCATTTATCAAAACTTCTATCATAGATTTTATGTTAGGAATAAACTTATCTTCGGAAAATAACGAGGGACCAACCCCCTCACCATATTTCCTAGCATACTACGTGCTTATTACTTTCAATGAAACTACTGACATGTTCTAATTTCTGAATTAACCGATTGGGACAAAATTTAGAACAGTTGTCATTCAAATACTAAAAAAATTGAGAGTTCCAATGTTCAGGAACAAAATGTTGGTTTTAAATAGTGATTTTTCCGTTTGAATATTTTTTGTGTCCTACAAAATTCATTTTATTTTTTATCAGCTAATTATCAAAAAATAACACAGACTTTTGTAATACTTGATATCACAATCATCATCAAGGTAGATCAATGAGATGATAATAATATTTTTAAACTATAAATCTTTTGACTAAAATTTGTTTGTTTCAATGCGATTTACAAGCGGTACTAAATATCTTATAATTTAAAAAATGCAAACGTCAAAATATACTGAGGTCACGTGTACATGTAAATGGATTTCCTTTTTTAATGTTATGCGTTACTGGAAAAAATTTTTTTGCTATGAATTTCTCCAAATTTTTATATTTATCGAGAAATGTTTAAGAAACAAGTGTTCATTGTAAGTTAGAATGTCCTAACCTAAGATCTTCGTAAGTTATTATCGAGATACATCGTATGATATGTCAGTTGATCTTAGGATGTTCCTTACTTTTTTCCTAAGTCATCTCTTAGGAATAATCTTAGGACAAATCTTAGAAAAGTAACATGAACATGCCTGCAGGATTGAAATTCTTTATACCCATCTTCAGAAATTATACATTTGAAAAATATATTCAAAATTAAAAATAAGATCTATCTTATTAATTTGTTGAATATTATATACAATATGCTTTAATCCATTGGACATTTCTTAATGCATTTTATACACTATCATAAAAGAATGAATAAAACATTTTGTGAAACACTATGCGCTCGGCAGCAACAAAGTTTGAAATAGTTATTTTCAGCATATAGGTCACAGTCAAGATCACAAGGTCATTGACTTTAGTGTCAAATGAAAGAACATGATTAGTGTACTATGCATACCAATTATGAAATGTATCTCCCATGGTTCATAAGTTATGGCGAAAGTTCGAAAAAGCTATTTTTAGCATATAAGTCACAGTCTAGGTTACAAGGTCAAGAGCCTAATTACTGGAGTATGCATACCAAATATTGAAGTCTCTATCTCTCACGGTTCAATAGTTATGGTAAAGGTTAAAGTTAACCACAGACAGGCAAACAGATAAACAGAGAGACAGGACAAAAAGAATATTCACCCCAATCTATCGATCCGGGCGCATAATATTAAAAATTGAAATGAATATGAAAGTAAAGCAGAACTGTCAAAACTGTCATACATGTGTACATGTATTTGCTCAAAATTATAATTCTCTGTCAAAAGCCTTATGCAGGCAGTTTGGTTCTTGGGTTCGACAAAACGCATGTCGCCCGAGAACTCAGTCAATAAATGAATAATAATAATACACTCAACTACACGTAATATCTATTATATACTTATTTTTTCCATGATGCTTGTTATATTTACCTCGTATTAATAAAAAATCTGCTCATGACACTGGAGTGAAAAAAAAAGGTGAACGTGGCTAGCTAACATTCAGTATATGATAATCTGCGTCTTGTCCTCGTTTCATTCTTAATCAATGACGTTCCTTGAAGACGTGAGTATTCCAAAGGTTCTCGATTTTGAAGAACACTTTCTTTCTCTTTGTTGCCGCACATTTCAAAGAAAAACAAAGATGCCTTAAAGCGGTAATAAATAACGAAGGGAAAGACAATCTTATGGAATATTTCCACCATGTATCGTTATAGAAGGACTTCAGTGTATACGTGAATGGAGGATATCTGGCTTGTGCCAAAGAATCAACCATCCAAAATCCAAAGTTATTAATTGCCAGAAGAAAATACATCAACTTGATGCCTTTCTGTCTATTTTCATGCATGCCATCATGTAAAGTGATTAAGTAAATTGATTGAACAAATGTATTTGTAATTGTGGTAACACCATTTATTCCGCCTGTATATTCTCCGATGGAAAACGAACTGTAGGTATCGAAAAAAATTATAGAGAATATTTGCAAAAGCACAAACCGAAACAACAACATTGTCCAAATGCATATTAATGTCTCTGATCCAAGGGTACGTTGCGAGTAACGTTATGCTTAAGAATAGAAACTGTAAAATATCGAAGGTTAAATCACCCCTGTTGAAAAAACGGTAAAATGATGACATTGTCATCTCATCAGGATTGGCTGCAACAACAACCATCAGGACAAAACCAAAGGCAAACAATGAAAGCAGCATACAGTACACACCTTTTATTGCAAATTCAATCGTTTGAAAACCAGTGATTTTGTTCAAGATGTTATGTGCCCAATTAGGAGCATTCATTTGCTTCATGACAACACCTGAACCATTAATGCTAATTGTTTCTGGTTCATCAACGGGCAAAACCTGTTGCATAAAGGTGTCCTCATGCTTAGGACCATCAAATTGCTTTATTTTTGACGCCAACAATTCGAGAGCCATAAGAAAGAATTCTATTTTTAGTGGAGTTCCAAAAGGGTGAATAGTATGAGCAATATCATCAAACAGTCTGTCTATGGATGCTGATCCTTGAGAAGGTTCTCCTGAATGCGATACGTTGGATTCATGGAAGATTATGTAAATTTCATTAATTCCCGTATCAGACCAAACACAGAGGTTAGCAGCAATAAGCAGAATAAATGCTACTTGTAGATTGATGCGCAAAGTCATTCCTTGTAGGTCGGTTAGGTTCACTCCTGACTGTTTGTTGTCTAGTATTTACTGCTCTAATTTGTTGATCTTGTCCTTCATGATCACATGTTTCCAAACTCTGGCCAGGAGTATGGAAACAGGGATCTTGTTCCATGTTGGATTTCTGTAAGAAAGAACTACACATTTCAAAAGATCTTTACATATGAATCTGTAAGATAAACAGGTACATTGGAATTTCCATCCCCCTTAGTATTGTTCATTTGAGAAGAGTTATTCCCCTTTTGGGAGTTTTCAGTCAACTGTATCCTTCTAGTTGGCTGGTGACTTTGTTCAGAGAAGCTTTCTGAAGACAATATCACTTCTACATTTTGAGGATCTACAAGTTCAGCTTCCCCTAAAATTTCATCTTGTTTGATAATTACATCTGTCTTGAAGGGATTTATTACCCTTATCTTTCCGCAAACTTTATTTGCTAAGTCTGTCAAAAATGATGCCATCAGAAGAGAAAATCTATTGTTGAAATTTTCTGAAGGTTCAATACAAAATACGTAGTAAGGTAAATTCTCGTCACTTTCAAACCTGTCAACAAAAACATCAATTAATTGCTCACTGTATGCAGGAATTGTAAAATTCTCAGCAGCTAAGACCCTTCTAGTTTTCTCTGTCAATTGCCTGACTTTGATTTAATTTCCTCTGAAAGTAATGAATTTGTTATGTAATTTTATTTTAACAGGTCCATTTTCTTCTTTTAATAAAGTATCTAATCCTAAAAGAGCTTCATCCTGAATTTCAGCCACAATAATTTCCTCTGTGAATTTAACGTGGCCCAGTTGAATCTCAAAAATAGCTTTACCCAACTCATTCAAGGGTTCCCCATTAACACTGGTTAGTGAATTTGACTGTTTTAGTTGTGGTCTTGATTCTCTGGGGATTCTTTCAAAAATTCTCTTAGATATGATTGACCTTGTGGCTCCTGCGCAAATGAGTTAAGGCTAGATATTGATATTCGATGCAAATGAGTTAATAAAAATTCACAAATTGTATATTTTAGGTACAGAGAAAGTTCAAATTGATTTTCTTATACATACTTAGTACCAACAGTTTATTAATCCAAGTACACATTATGACGTCATATTATGTCGTCATTGTTCTCTCCCATTCAAGGTAATAAATCGCATTAACAAAATCACACCGGCGCAAGGGCATAACCTATCTAATTTAGAATAAACAATGTGTAATATTATGGAGATTATTCTTAAAATTAATAAAATTGCTGCACAAATCCTATGCACTTTCTCAATCGATAAAAATTTTAGGAAACTTACACTGGACTGTGAATTTTTACCCTGTTTAAACTTAAAACTGCTCAAGTAGTAAATAAACAATTGCAATGCCGACCTTTTTGCAGCAATATCTTTAATCCTTGGAATATCCTGGGTCTTTTTATACCTTGTTTCTGTAAAACAAAGTAAGGTATGCCCTTGCGCCCAAGCGGTTTTGTTGGTGTTTCTTGTTAAACTTGTATAGTAGAGGTCGATAACATCATAATATGACGTCATAATGTGTACTGGCTATCACATGTCATAGGTACCAAGAATGTATTAGAAAACAAGTCTTTACATTTTCTGTGTGGTAGGTAGAGCAATTATGGAATTAAATTAGATATTTTGCATAGAAACCTCCATATGTAGCCTTAACTCACATGCGTGTGTCAGTGGTCCATTCTATTTCTACACCCTGTACGGAACCACTTATATATATCCCAGGACTCCCATTTATCTGCCTGAGGATATATTCAAGAGAGGAACCATAGTGCTGAAGATCTTCAGAATTAGTAATCTTGTACTTGTCTACAGGAATCTTCCTGACCACACCTGTATGCATTAATTATGCTTGATGAATTATGTGAAAGATGAAAATATGCATAATAAATTTACTGAACATAAATGATCTAAGAATTGACTTGTTTTTCTTTAAACTTCATTCCAAAATGCCTGTTTTCTTTAATGAAGAGAATATACTTTTTTTCTTCATTTTAGTAAATTTCACTTGTACGTACATTAGGATTATTAAAATGACAATGAATTTCAAACTATAAAAATATGATAGGTTCTAAAATTGAATACAAAATTACAGAAGCAATATAATGCAAAACAGAGATGATCAAGCTCAAAGTTCCACTGAAATAATACAATCGAGAACAGAGAAAACACGGACATCTAAACCATCCGAGTTGGGATCAGGTTCAATCGAGGAGTAATCATTGTCGAGAGGTCCCACCGGCTGTGTTCTCATCGACAAAATCCGTAGACAATCAGTGTGTAGATAATGGTCTTAGACTAACATTAAGTATGGCTCAGTGATAGATTGTATTTCCTGACAAGTTAATCGTATCGACTTTAATACTTGCGAAATATTGATTTTGAACGAGACTTTTGATATTCTTGTATGTTATAAGCCCGTCTCGTTTTAGAAATTGTTCATAGTAGACCATGCCTCGTGTTTCAAATCACCGCATAAACTCTATATGCACGTTTTAAAGGTTTACTGCTACATAATAAGAAAAGTTGATAAAGGCAATAAAAGTTGATATGGCGTCTTTGGTTTTTTATCAGACGTAAAGTTCTAATGAACAAGTGTTTAAATGTACAGTCATGTGAAAATGCATGTACGATTCACATTTCATCGAAAACAACTATAAAATGTACAGCTACTGAAAGAGGTACTGCACGTGAACATAAATTCTTGTATTCAAATTTTAGCGCAACCACTGGGTATGGCGTTGTTGGCTTAATTATAAATTAGAGCTATACACTTCCGCGCCGTATATTGTGCTAATACATCATTTCTTAGCGGTCCGCGTCAAAGCCCCTAAAATATGAAGCCTGCTTTTTTAAGTACACATACAGTAAACCGCAACATCTTTACATTTCTACATACCGAGAAATCTTTAAATTATTTCTTCTTAATGTAATAGACCATTTACAAACAACAAGTAATTAGTGAAATTGAATAGCGGTAGGAGGTATCAAAATATAATATGACTGACTTTAATTTCATTTCAAACTTACATACATTTTTCACTAGTATTATACCGTATTGTGCTGACACATGTTGTAGTCTTGCAGACCGTCTATTTTTCTATTTACATGGCGGCGCATTGCATTATGGTATACTTCCGGTCTATTTTACTCTTGATCCGCGGCGTATATTTATGTGCCCTTGGGGTTTTGTAAATAAGTGAAAATGAACAGTTATAAGGTAATCAATTAATTAATTATTGTTAAATGAATGAAAGTCAACTTATTTTATGGTGAAAAACTTATTATTGATCTAATTATTTGAATGGAATTATTTTCCGTATAAGATTTTCCGGTTTGTTTCGTATATTCCGTAAGAATCTATACGAATTCGTAAGAGTTTTGTATACGAATTTTCACTAGAGTATAAAAGGGGAGATTCTTCCGTAAATCGGGGAGTCTGCTATTTTTGATGTTAGGGTTAACGTAATTATTTTGGGCCTTTAGACGAAATTGGTAATTATTTTCTTATTGTTCAATCAGTTAATTGTAATTTGGTAATTGGTTTAATTTGCTAATTGCTAATTGCTAATTGGGGAAAGTTTAATTTTTAACAGCTTTGGGGGTTTATTTACGATCATATATCTTGATTATTTCAGGATCCGATAGTAACTAAATTTCCAGTTGTTAATTATCTTTTATTCATTGATAGTTAAATTTAAAAGATAGGATTTTAGTCATATTAGCCATATATTTCGATTATTTCGAGATCCGGCTATTTATTTGGGATTTAATTAATATTGTGATATTTGTTAGTAAAAAAGGGTGGTTAAAAGGCCTGGATATTATCATTTTTTGTGTTAAAATTGTTCATATTGTTTTGCAGACTCAATTAATTTATGAAACTTAATTTTCGAGTTTAGTGTTGTTGACTCAGCGTTAAAAAAGGGGAGCTAACTCCCATCTTCTAGATCCACTATACCGCTACAATTTTTCGTTTCGGAAGTGGGTTAGCCATTGAGCGCTATCCCGTTATTATTTTTGGTGTCAGAAGAGGGAAAGCCATTGAGCGCTATCCCGTTACTATTTTTGGTGTCAGAAGTGGGATAGCCATTGAGCGCTATCCCGTTACAATTGTATAATTTTATGAGATCAACATATCATCAATTTATTCCCAATTAGCTCAGGTGAGCATTTCGGCCAATAGGCTTCTTTATCTAATTTTTGCTTTTGCTCCCTACAAATTTCAGCTTTAAACCACAGGGAGTCATTTTTCGACGGGGGTCATTTTTCGTCACGTGGGTTCTGCAAATTTTTAGGGTGGTGGCACTTTTTCTACGGGCAAAAGGGTCATTTTTCGACGTCGAATAATGACCGGGGGTCATTTTTCGCCGTAGAATATTGACCGGGGGTCATTTTTCGCTGTCAAAAAATGACCCCCGGTCATTATTCGATGGGGTCATTATTCGTCTTTACACCGCTAAAACTCGGTTTGCGACCGTTAAATCAGCAATAATGGTCGCAAATACCAAAATAGAAGATAGTTATTCCCATTCTAATGTAATTTATGCTTTATGTTTGTTGTTTACGGCTTATTTTGTTGAGTTTTGTGGCATGAAATACTTCACGGAACATTGTGTTTTTGCGTCGCTCTATTATGACGTCACAATTTAAAGCTTTCATTCTCGTTAAGGTCAAGATCTAGTAAATAACTTAAGGGGGGACCTATGTCCGAAAAGTCTTTGTGTGAAATTTTCAAAACTTTGACATTTCCTTCCTGACCACTTGCTCTTAATTTTTTTGGCATTAAAAACAATACCTTTATATGCTTATTTTTACACAGGAGCTCGTGCAAAAACATTGTGAAATGCTAAAAATAGGTTATTTTCAGAAATTATTGTTTTACTCAAAATATGCGCTAAAAAGAAACCAAAATTGTCAGATCACGTTCGAAATCAGCAGGTATATAATTTATATGACTTGTAGCTTTAAAATGAAGGCAAATTCATTGTAATTCATCTTGCATGAAAAATTATAAAGGAGCACAATGTTAGTATAACCCGTTTTTCTTGTCGTATTTTTTAACCCCCCCCCCCCCCATTTCCCCGTCAACACCTAATAGAACCTAGGAATGCTTTTATGCAATAAAATCTACATATACTATAAATCAATAAGTAAATATAGGTACAAGTACATTTCTTAATTTCTTCTTAGTTTTTTTTTCAGAAAATACAATTAATGGTAAACAAAAATTTAAACATATTTACCTGATTTTGATTTCTTTGCTGAATTTTAGCTTATATTTTTGCTCTTTTATATCAGCATATCCTGGAGGTATTTCTTTACAACTGAAATTGCTATAAATTATCAACCAAAGGAAGAGAATACTAATATTAACAAACTCCATACATCAAATAAAACTGTTATAAATTATGAAAAAAAATTCTTTTTGTTAACTGTGTACGTTATTGATTAATAACAATGTCATGCCTATTATCACAGTTGCAAAAGTCAGCGGGAAAAAAACAAACGTCGCTATTGTGACGTCACATAACGCTGCTTTGACGTAGAACGACATAGGTCCCCCCTTAAGACTTATTTTAGGTGCTAGATCCATTATGACGTCATAATCAATTTTAACTTTCTTTTTCCCTTACTTTACGGCTTTAGCAGAATTATGTAGAAAATAGGGTATTTTCATGACATTCAATTTGAAATCATATATGAAAAGTAAACCGAATACTTATATTAAATTTGATATTGATTTAAAGAAGAGGCCATTAACATACTAATTACCGTTTTCTGAGAGACTGTAGGCAATCTGGATATATTTCCTTTGTCGAATATGAAAAAGGCTCCCATATTTATCACTGGTTTTCTTAATTTTTCAATGAAAATGACAGTTAAAATAAAGTTTTTCATTTTGTTTACCTACAAATTAAGCCCCGAAACACCTTAATTGACCAAGCTAAAATTGTAAAGCATCAATAAAGGATTTTATTTCTCAAATTTGATAAATTGTAGGCACCTTTCATTTACTAGATCTTGACCTTAATGCTCGTTTTATTGCTTCAAACATCAGTGCGTTAGCCAATTAAAAACATGCTTTACAAAACAATTGCATTAGAATGCACTCTCAACCACTATTGCAATAATTATTTCAAAGTGGTCGAATTTCAATATTGGTTGCAAACTATGTTTTTGAAATACACACTCAACCTCTATTGAAAGAATTATTCCAATAGTGGTAGTATTTCAATAGTGATTGCAACCTATATTTATTATTGAAATGCACTCTCAACCACACTTTGAAGTAGAATTACCGACCATAAAGTTATAAAAGCTGAGATTGAAGTTGAGTTGTTATAAGAACTTTAATGTTGGAAAAGCGAATGTTAAAATCGGAAAAGAAATAATTATTTAGAAAGCACAAAGAAATTCACTTTTATAAGGATACCCTTTTTGCTTCTATACCCGGGGCTGTAGTCTCGACCTACAGAATCCGTCCGCAGGATTTAACAGCTTGCCAGACCGCATGGCCATTTTATGCAACGTAATTGCTTTCAATACCGCTGGAATTTTCAGCTGCACTGCACGATCATAGAAAATGGAAGTCGAGATACAGTAACTGGAACATAAGTTTTGATATATGATAGTTACCGATACACATTTTGATAAAATTTGAATTTATTTAAAAAGCATACATATGATAATATAAACATTTGCGTTTCATGTGTGGAAGTACTTACGTCTGCTTTGTCTGGTAAAATATCAAAATAGGAATATCGCATCAGACTCTTGGGTGGTTTTTATTTAGAATTTAGTGGGATTATGGAATCAGACTAGGAATGATTTATTTTTGAAGTTTTATTCAAAAGAAATTCAATGCTAAATTTCAGATTTCTGTTGAATTGATGCCATTGGAAGTTCAAATAATGAACCTGATGAAACAACGCCTCTGATTTTAAATGAATCAAGGGCGAATACGGACAGAATTTTAGCTAAAGGTTACGATGGTACTAGTATGATATTTTTTTGTTTTACAAAATAATGCACACTCATAAGCAAGTTTTTCTGCTTCAAAATTTGTCTGACTGTACATGTACATGTACATTTACTAGTAAGTAAACTTATTTTATTCTTCTCCAAAAGAAATCACCATATTACATATATACATAGAAATAGAAATAGAAATATACATGGTATCTATAAAATTAGACATGTAACAATATAGCCTTATTCACGAAAGCTATATTGAGGTCCGGGGAATTAGGAACGGGTAACAATTCTAAAATATTAAGCAGATTGTTCTTTCCAAAGGAACATTGTGTTCAATTCTCCATTGTAACTCTCTCTCTCTCTCTCTCTCTCTCTCTCTCTCTCTCTCTCTCTCTCTGCCAAAATGTTTATAAAAATATACTGCTTTTTTGTTTATTCAAGTAATTAATTTTAAGTGAAGAGTTTTTTTTTTCAGAAACAACAAGACCATACAATCAAATAAAACTGTTATAAATTATGAAAAAAAAATTCTTTTTGTTAACTGTGTAAGTTATTGATTAATAACAATGTCATGCCTATTATCACAGTTGCAAAAGTCAGCGGGAAAAAAACAAACGTCGCTATTGTGACGTCACATAACGCTGCTTTGACGTAGAATGACATAGGTCCCCCCTTAAGACTAATTTTTAGGTGTAGATCCATTATGACGTCATAATCATTTTTAACTTTCTTTTTCCCTTACTTTACGGCTTTAGCAGAATTATGTAGAAAATAGGGTATTTTCATGACATTCAATTTGAAATCATATATGAAAAGTAAACCGAATACTTATATTAAATTTGATATTGATTTAAAGAAGAGGCCATAAACATACTAATTACCGTTTTCTGAGAGACTGTAGGCAATCTGGATATATTTCCTTTGTCGAATATGAAAAAGGCTCCCATATTTATCACTGGTTTTCTTAATTTTTCAATGAAAATGACAGTTAAAATAAAGTTTTTCATTTTGTTTACCTACAAATTAAGCCCCGATACACCTTAATTGACCAAGCAAAAATTGTCAAGCATCAATAAAGGATTTTATTTCTCAAATTTGATAAATTGTAGGCACCTTTCATTTACTAGATCTTGACCTTAAGGTCAGACGACACGTTCCTCAAATATATGTTTGGTATCTCTTAGTATTATACCAAATATTATTCAAATTTGCCATTCTCTTCTGACTTCTACAATGTTTTTCAAATGTTTTTAAATATAAGAACACCAAAAATTGTGTTATATGCCATTTAGAAGATTACCCGTAAGGGTTATATAAGAAATATTACCCTATATTATCTTGGCCAAATGCCTGGTAAGGTACCCTAATTTTTTGTGAGGAAACTTGTTTAAGTACCTATAAATCAATGACAAATTCTTAAGAAAAATTATATATTTTTGAGGAACGTGTCGTCTGACCTTAATGCTCGTTTTATTGCTTCAAACATCAGTGCGTTAGCCAATTAAAAACATGCTTTACAAAACAATTGCATTAGAATGCACTCTCAACCACTATTGTAATAATTATTTCAAAGTGGTCGAATTTCAATATTGGTTGCAAACTATGTTTTTGAAATACACACTCAACCTCTATTGAAAGAATTATTCCAATAGTGGTAGTATTTCAATAGTGATTGCAACCTATATTTATTATTGAAATGCACTCTCAACCACACTTTGAAGTAGAATTACCGACCATAAAGTTATAAAAGCTGAGATTGAAGTTGAGTTGTTATAAGAACTTTAATGTTGGAAAAGCGAATGTTAAAATCGGAAAAGAAATAATAATTTAGAAAGCACAAAGAAATTCACTTTTATAAGGATACCCTTTTTGCTTCTATACCCGGGGCTGTAGTCTCGACCTACAGAATCCGTCCGCAGGATTTAACAGCTTGCCAGACCGCTTGGCCATTTTATGCAACGTAATTGCTTTCGATACCGCTGGAATTTTCGGCTGCACTGCACAATCATAGAAAATGGAAGTCGAGATACAGTAAATGGAACATTAGTTTTAATATATGATAGTTACCGATACATATTTTGATAAAATTTGAATTTATTTAAAAAGCATATATATGATAATATAAACATTTGCGTTTCATGTGTGGAAGTACTTACGTCTGCTTTGTCTGGTAAAATATCAAAAGAGGAATATCGCATCAGACTCTTGGGTGGTTTTTATTTAGAATTTAGTGGGATTATGGAATCAGACTAGGAATGATTTATTTTTGAAGTTTTATTCAAAAGAAATTCAATGCTAAATTTCAGATCTCTGTTGAGGTTGATGCCATTGGAATTTCAAATGATGAACCTGATGAAACAACGCCTCTGATTTTAAATGAATTAAGGGCGAATACGGACAGAATTTTAGCTAAAGGTTACGATGGTACTAGTATGATATTTTTTGTTTTACAAAATAATGCACACTCATAAGCAAGTTTTTCTGCTTCAAATTTGTCTGACTGTACATGTACATTTACTAGTAAGTAAACTTATTTTATTCTTCTCCAAAAGAAATCACCATATTACATATATACATGAAATAGAAATATACATGGTATCTATAAAATTAGACATGTAACAATATAGCCTTATTCACGAAAGCTATATTGAGGTCCGGGGATTAGGAACGGGTAACAATTCTAAAATATTAAGCATATTGTTCTTTCTAAAGGAGCATTGTGTTCAATTCTCCATTGTAAATCTCTCTCTCTCTCTTTCTCTCTCTCTCTCTCTCTGCCAAAATGTTTATAAAAATAAACTGCTTTTTTGTTTATTCAAGTAATTAATTTAAAGTGAAGAGTTTTTGTTTCAGAAACAACAAGACCATACCACAAAAGGCATGTTTGCTGTATATACATCACAGGATTTCTTTCGTTCGCCATTTTCTTTGCTTTAATATTTGGCTTACGTTTTGGCCCCGATTTGGAAATTAGTCTAAATCAAGATACACAGTATGGAGTTGCCCTCAGTGGAATTCTTATTACAGTTGTTGTAATTGGTGCTTTAGATCAGATTTGTTTGATTTCATACACTCTTTATAAAAATAAGTGTCGTGGAAAGGTAACTTTTTCTGTTGAAAGGGTTTTCTTTCTAGTTCTTGGATTTTTCACCACAGGTTCTTTTCTAATTGATGCCTTAACAAACCAGGGAAAATGCTTTGCCTCATATAGTGGACTTTGTTTTGTGTTTGCAGCTTTCCAAATTTTTTTTATCATTGCTCTAATGAATGATTTCATACACTCTTTATAAAAATAAGTGTCGTGGAAAGGTAACTTTTTCTGTTGAAAGGGTTTTCTTTCTAGTTCTTGGATTTTTCACCACAGGTTCTTTTCTAATTGATGCCTTAACAAACCAGGGAAAATGCTTTGCGTCATATAGTGGACTTTGTTGTGTGTTTGCAGCTTTCCAAATTTTTTTATCATTGCTCTAATGATTCGAATAGTCCAGCAGCAAATAAATGTATAGGTATAGCATTTATTCTGCTTATTGCTGCTAACCTCTGTGTTTGGTCTGATACGGGAATTAATTAAATTTACATAATCTTCCATGAATCCAACGTATCGCATTCAGGAGAACCTTCTCAAGGATCAGCATCCATAGACAGACTGTTTGATGATATTGCTTATACTATTCACCCTTATGGAACTCCACTAAAAATAGAATTCTTTCTTATGGCTCTCGAATTGCTGGCGTCAAAAATAAAGCAATTTGATGGTCCTAAGCATGAGGACACCTTTATGCAACAGGTTTTGCCCGTTGATGAACCAGAAACAATTAGCATTAATGGTTCAGGTGTTGTCATGAAGCAAATGAATGCTCCTGATTGGGCACATTACATATTGAACAAAATCACTGGTTTTCAAACGATTGAATTTGCAATAAAAGGTGTGTACTGTATGCTGCTTTCATTGTTTGCCTTTGGTTCTGTCCTGATGGTTGTTGTTGCAGCCAATCCTGATGAGATGACAATGTCATCATTTTACCGTTTTTTCAACAGGGGTGATTTAACCTTCGATATTTTACAGTTTCTATTCTTAAGCATAACGTTACTCGCAACCTACCCTTGGATCAGAGACATTGGTATACATTTGGACAATGTTGTTTTTTCGGTTTGTGCTTTTGCAAATATTCTTTATAATTTTTCGATAGCTACAGTTCCTTTTCCATCGGAGAATATACAAGCGGAATAAAGTGTTATTACAATTACAAATACATTCGTTCAAACAACATACTTAATCACTTTACACGATGGCATGCATGAAAAATATAGACAGAAAGGCATCAAGTTGATGTATTTTCTTCTGGCAATAAATAACTTTGGATTTTGCATGGATGGTTGATTCTTTGGCACAAGCCAGATATCCTCCATTCACGTACACACTGAAGTCCATCTATAACGATACATGGTGGAAAATATTCAATAATATTGTCTTTCCCTTCGTTATTTTTACCGCTTTAAGGCATCTTTGTTTTTCTTTGAAGTGTGCGGTAACAGAGAAGAAGAAACTGTTCTTCAAAATCGAGAGCCCTTGCAATACTCACGTCTCCAAGGTACGTCATTGATTGAGAATGAAACAAGGACAGGACGCAGAATGTCCTATAATGAATGTTAGCTAGTCCCTTCATGTTTTTAGCTCACCTGAGCCTAAGGCTCAAGTGAGCTTTCCTGATCAAAATTTGTCCATTGTCTGTCGTTGTTGGTGTTGTCGTCGTCGTCGTTTGAAGCTGTAAACTTTTCACATTTTATCTTCTCAAGAACCACTGGGCCAATTTTAACCAAACTTGCCACAAAGTATCTTTGAGTAAAGGGAAGTCAAGTTTATTCAAATGAAGGGTCATGCCCTCTTCCAAGGGGAGATAATTTTTAATCATTGAAAAAAAAATCTTCTTCTCAATAACCACAAGTTCAGGAAAGACGAAACTCATGTGGAAGCTTTCTCAGGTAGATTAGATTCAAGTTTGTTCAAATCATGACCCTGGGGGAATGGTGGGGAAAAATGAACGGTCAGAAATTTACATAGATATATATAGGAAAAATCTTTAAATGTCTTCTTCTCAAGAGTAGTAAAGCCATGATTGGTAATATTTATATGGAAGCATCAGGTGATGTTGATTCAAGCTTGTTCAAATCATGACACCCGGGGGAAGGGTGGGGCCACAACGATAGATCAAAGTTTTACATAGGAATATGTAGGGAAAAACTTCAAAATTTCTTCTTCTCAAGAACAGGATGATCGGTCATATTTATGTGAGAGCATCCTCAGGTGATGAAGTTTCAAGTTTATTCAAATCATGGCCCCTGCGGCTAGGGTAGGGCCATAACGGTCGATCAAAGTTTTGCAAAAAAGTATATAGGAAAAATCTTCAAAAATGTTCTTCTGAAGAGCAGAAGAGCAATGATAAGTGATATTTACAGGGAAACATCATCAGGTGTTGTAGATTCACGCATGTTCAAATCATGACCCCTGGGGGTAGGGTCGGGCCACAATGTTTAACATAAGAATGCTAAGGGAAAATTTTTTAAAATCTTCGATCTCCTGAAGAACAGCTGAGATAGTATTGGTCATATTCATATGGAAGCATCCTCAGGTGGTGTTGATTCAAATTTGTTCAAATCATGACCCCCAAAGGTAGGGTGGGGTCACAATGGTTGACCAAAGTTTTACATCGGAATATATCGGGAAAATGTTTTTCTCAAGAAAAGCAAAGCTATAATTCGATTGTTTATATCGAAGCATCCTCAGGTGGTGTGTATTCAAGAATGTTCAAATCAAGACCCCAAGGGGTAGGGTGGGACCACAATGGTCGATCGAATTTATTTTTGTTCTTTTTCCTAGCCAGTGCTCAGGTGAGTGATGTGGCGCCTGGGCCTCTTGTTTAATTCTATATGAGCAGATGTGTTATTAATAAGAGTTGAATATAACAAGTCTCATGTAAAAAAATTAACAAGTACATAATTATATTTATACTTTTATGTACGTGTAAATTGGTGGAATCTGATTCGTGAAGAAACATTTGTTAAAAACACAATTATCCACTGAAAAATGAAGCCACGCCCTCTAGTGAAGCAACAGTCAACATTGCTTGACGATAGGTGATATTCAAAAAAAAATTGACAGGGCAGAATTTATTCGCGCAAGGTTCACTGTAATATATGTTTGTATAAAACATTTAGTATAACATAATAGATATTGTATGAAGTTGAGTATTCACCAGTTATAACCATATGGGAGGCGGGGGGTATCATTTAGTGAGCTCATCGCTCACAGTACCTCTAGTTTTATATAGATAAAACTTCGTTTTATTTCTGTTGCTTTATGTAGCGTTTGTATTATCTCAAAAGCGGTTGAGAGTAAGAACTATATTTTTGCGCGTAACTTTAAAATGGCGACTATGGGGTCAACATCCTGCCTTGAACAGGATCACATAAGCCGGCAATTGCTCTTTGAGCAATAAGCCCGGCTAAAAACCAGCTCCCTTCTCCTTTCACTCATCAGGGTCTGACAGGCATCGATAGGAGGTCATCTTTACACGACCTCTACAACTGACCAATCGGGTGAAAGGAGAAGGGGGGGTGGTTTTAATCAGACTGGCATATAGATCTGTATCAAAATACACCCAAATTTAACATTTATTACTGCGTCATGTCGATTTTTTTCATTTATTTGAATAGAATTCAGTTCAATGATATTATACAGACTTTCTTTTGGCCACAAATCACCTACCTACCTATTTACCTGTTTACATCAATCAGCTTCGGCTCTATAGTTCGGGCCCTCTTTTATAAGTAAAATGATTTTTGAACAAATGTTATTTAATTATTTACAGTTAAAATAGACTGAATCTGCATGAAATTTAATCGCACTGATTTATCTGTGTAGAGGAGTGTCCTAAATCATAGTGTCCCTAAATAATGACCTTGACATCTTTTATTTGAGCTTCTGATTTTTCTAGTATAGTCTCTATTCTCTCACCTTATTTACGGGTGCCGCCATTTTTGGATCACATGACTTGACGCCATGAAGGTGCTGATAACGTCATAATTCGGTCATACTCAATGCAGTAACTTTTCTCCGTTATATATTCATCAATTTCTTGGCGTAATACTTACACAAACATGCGTTTAGATGAAGTAACAGTTAACTGATTCATTCTTTGATTTGGTCTTATTTTTATGCGCCCGGATTGAAAGATCCGAGGCATTTATGTTTTTGTCCTGTCTGTCTGTTTGTCTGTTTATCTGTTTGTCTGTTTGTCTGTTTGTCTGCAAACTTTAACCTTCGCTATAACTTTTGAACTATGAAAGGTTGAGACTTCATATTTGGGATGCATACTCCACTAAGTAAGCTCTTTCAAATGACACCAAGGTCAATGACCTTGTGACCTTGACCGTGTCCTATATGCTAAAAATAGCTTTTTTAGCTCACCTCAACGAAGTTGGGGGAGCTTATGTAATACCCTCGGCGTCAGCATCCACGTAGTTATATATTAAATAGTTTTTGTTTGTTCAAAAATAAATGTAATTATGTGTTAAACTAAATAAACAGCATTATGTCAAAAAAATGTTTTAATTTTCAGTTCTATCACATATAAATTGTATTCGAATGACATTTTTATGCATCGACGTCTTACATTTCATTATCTTGTAGTGTTTTTGTTTAATTGTACTATCATAAGTGAAATAAATCCAATGGATTTACGTGTTCTCTATTCATAAATTTAATGTTCCTATCCTACTTGAGAGAGAGAGGGGGGATTACCTGCAGCAGTTAATTCTGTTTCCTCAGATCGTGTCTCTGGTTCGGGAATAAGATTTGAACTGTCACAAACGTCTATTATATTCTCGTCAAAATTCATGTCAAAATTTCTTTCTGTTTCTTGTTCTTGTAATCTGCAAATAGAATGTCTTGTGTTTTATCACAGATATGTATTATATGTCTTCTCTTCGTAAAATAAACATAATATGACATAATATGCATATTTATACGATCGTCTGCGTGGCGTAATGGTTAGAGTGTCTGCTCTAGAGTCTCAGAGTAAGGAGTTGATCCTTAAGTCGCGGGTTCGAATCCCACTGTGAGACGTGGAGACCAGTCCTTCGGGTGCTGGCACTAGAAAGATCCCTCACTGCTCAATGGCAATGAGTGCCAAGTGTAGGACAAAAGAGCAAGAGCCATCTTATGCATAAAATGGCCCTGTTCTTATATCAATTAATTAGCTACCACCCTCTTTCCCATTTCATATATAAAAATAAAGTAGACACTTGGTGCTTTCATTTTCTATAATAAAATTTCGTTTTGGTAATCCAAATATTGGAAAACAGGTTTGAGAAGTTGCAATGTTCTTGACCTTTGCAGAAAACATGCGTATTTGACTACCTTCAGGAAAGAATTAAAATATGAGCACAGCCCACGATCCAAAAAAATGAACATGTTATTTGATCTATAGAAACAGAGCTTTCATTTTGTATTTGCATATTTTGGATCAGAGGTTGTGCTCTATATGAAATATTGAAAAAATGCTTTAAATTTAGGTCTTATTCAAAGGAATTTACAGGATATGAGAAAAATGACGCTTTTTATGACGTCATAATGCATTGACTAGATGGGAAATTACGTCACGATTAATAGATACGTGGTCGCCAACACTCCAAGTGATAAATTCTGCATTTGCAACGTAAACTGAGCGGTTTTGATTTTTCAGATATTCTCAGGGCCAAATAATGCCCAAAGTGGCTCTTGCTCTTTGCAGTTCTTCACCGGCAAGGTAAGTGTTGGCGTCTCCATATGAGTAAAAAATAGGGACGTTAAACAACAAACAACATATTTATACACGTGAACAAGTTATTCTGATTGCTCGAACATAGATCATAAAGATTCTTTATCTCTCAAAATGATACACTTCTGGTCCCTGTTCTCTGGCATTATTTTTTTTTTAATTCAGTCAATTTGTTTTATCTTGCTAAAGAATGAAACATTTAATAACTTACTTACGAAATTACTTTTTCCTTTTCAAAAGAAAACATATATCACACATTATTCGTATACATTAAACATCTTAAACGGCTTTGGACACATTTCAATAAAAATGTGAAATTAGAAGGTAGCCACTTGATTTTATAGGAACGAATATTATATTACTCCGTCACATGAAATGGGTCTCATGGTAAAAATTCCCATACCGGTATTTTGATTTCACAATAAATTTCCTGGTTGAAGTCATCTGTATTGTATCTCTATCATATGATATTCATCATAAGATGTTATGCATGTATTAGCATGTATTAAAAAGTTTAATTTATATGAATCTTCCTGATAGAAACTTCATCTTTGATTTTACTGCATTTCTTTTTTTAAGTAAAAAATAGTTTATGTATAGTTTTTTTGAAGTTTAAATAATACTTACCCGGTATGTTCACTGTAGAACCTCTTTCGAAAGTAATGACTTGTTTTGAACTCCGTTTAATTTCCATGGAAGAGATTTTGTAAACTTGAACAAATGATATATTACATATTGCAGATGTTAATTATAATTTCTAGCGTTACGATAGTATAGCGAGAAATAGTTGTACTAACGATATGTCAACGAATTATTGTACCTGGGTAGAAGTTGCGTATTGTGTATTGTATACTTGGTAACAGCCAGCGAAACAAGGGTTTTGGGAATGACGTGTTTGAATAGTTTTCTCATGATCTGAGAGTTAAGTTTCTAGCGCACGCTCTACCCGAGCAAGTCAATGTTTAACGCATTATCATAATTTTTACCTCAAAATTTTACATAGGCTTACATAAGCATAGGCTTTGTAAGAATGAGCCCATTTATTTTGTTTACCTCGCAATTGCTGCAGAATTGTAGGTCTCCTTTGTTTTTTAAGCAAAATGTTTGTTTTATCTATGGTTTTCCTGGGCGGCGAGGAAAGCATAGTTACATAGATGTTTACATAATACTATACTGATATGAGAGAGGAATAAATCTAAGTGTCCTCTAACTGTGCGATTAAATGCTTATATGGTTGTTGTGTTTTTAATGAGTGAAATACAGTGTGAACTATTGTTAAAACAGAATAATAAACTGAAAATGTGTTGTTTGTTAGAAAGATCTATATGTACATATCATAAATCTAATATAAATCAGTTAATTTGGTAGTGTTATTACATAAATGAGTAAAATACTTAATATGAGGGTTGTCCCAGAAAAATGAGAATTTCGAATACTATGAAACCAAAATAAATAGTTTGAAAATAATCCTTTTTTATTACTATCTATTTACTTAAACTTAAAAAAAATACAACGATTTTACTATGCGGTCATAGGATTCACGGAGCAATCACTTGACGTTAGTGACGTGAAAACCAGATATAAAACCCGTAAAGATTTTTATGAGTTCTAACTATCTTACATTTCTTTGACTTTTGTCGTTTTTTTTTACTTAAAAATGAAATATCAATACCGAGACATGTTACTTTTCTTTTCTAATGTCTTAGGTGTTGTTCGGATATTAGCGAGATCTTAAACTGAACGTCTAAGCAGTTAAGCGATCATGATCTGATTTGGAAACAATGCAAAATCCTGAGACGCAAGTTCGATGCCATAAGTGAGGTTACTAAGGTATCGCATGAATGTTGATAATAAAAATGTTAATCCTTCCATTCTTATGAAGCTACTACCAATGAAATATTATTGTCTGTTTTACGTGTAGACAATTTTTAGCAGCATATAGAAGCACTTTATTTTTTGACACTTTCCTGTCTACACACATAGGTAGCTTGATGCTCCATGACGTTCAATGACGTTCCCATTCTTGGATTTCTTTTTACGCGTTGATTATATATAAATGGCTATAAAACATTCATACACCATCAAATTCAATTCCAAATTTCATCAATTGACGTTTCATGAATACTGTAGTGGCAGGTAAAATTTCATAGTTCTTTTAGCGCTACAACTGTGTATTTTTTTTAATTTCATTAAAAAGTCTATGTAATATAAATGTTCGAAAAAGTAGCATGCTCCGTGAAGCACGTTTTATCAAAATAATATAGCTGTACATTTTTTAATTATCACCGGAAAACACCTAATCTTTGTATTTTTATTGGAAAAAAGGTCAAATTTTTATCTTTAGAGTTTATCATTGAAATAGCGCGTTCACAATAGAACTTGTCTGCAAACTTTTCTAACAACCCTCGTATTTATATTTTGTCCCACTGTTCATTCAACTATGTGCCACCCTCCCCCTGTAGCTTGCCGTTTATGAAAGTGTTATAAGAAGCAATTCAAATTCATTGTTCAATGATGCATTACTTTACATCAATCAAAGGCTTTATCTCTCGTTCATCTTACTGACTGTTTGCAAATCTTATTCTTTCTAATTAAAACTTCTTTTCCAAACATTTACATAAAACTTTGAATGAAGTTACAATAAGAGATAAACTATCCCTTTTCTATGGGAAATATAATAGTATAATGTTAAAAAAACAACGGGCCGGGGTTATTCGACTTTTTTCCAATTTTCTGCCTTAATACTTTTATCAATGGAACTTAGATTTTTAAATGAATGATGTTTGTTGTTAGTTCAGGTATGTACCCGATACATGCCATTCCCTCGGAAGTCTCGCTAAACGGTAAGATTTCTCCTGGAAGACTGACAACATAGTGATGCTTCCTTCGGAAGACTATACATTGGGACTTCCCCCGGGGTATAGCTAGTCTTCCGTGGGAAATCTCGCTATAAATAGCAATTCACCCCCCCCCCTTCATAGCAACCCCTCCCCCGAATAGTTATTTAATCGTAAAACGATGTTTACATATACAAAATGTGTTTCAAATCATTTAATCATTTTGTTTCACATACAAATCGGCATCCATACGGCGTATATTACTTTAAATTTCGGAACATATTCTCAAAAACTCCAAGTCCAATTGTGCGTTTGCTATACATATAGAACTGTTTGCTATTTAAAGGGCATTGAATGTGCGACTTAGTGGCTCAGTAGTCATATTGGCGGTGTTGAAGCACCTATTTATTTGTCGCGAGTATTCGAATAACGATTTTTTAAGTTCAGGTTGAAATTTAGATAAATATATTTTTTTCACTATAAACAAAATGAATAGATTAGATGTTGAATTTATTTACGGTCAATATATATATGTTTCATACATACATAAGATACATGTGAATGCATTCAGTTCAAGACTGCGTAACACGATTGAAATGTATATAATCATGGGTAGACCAGCACGATATGGCTACTCTGTATTCAAAAACAGTTAAAAGGAAAGGTAAAGCGTACCATCTCCAAACCCCTGAAACATATTTGATAGAATAATTAACACGCAGTATGAAAAGCATCACTTTTTTTAATTTTTAAGGTCTCATCCGAAGGACCCGCAACTTTCACTTCAAAGTGCATAGCGCATGGCGAAGGAACAGTTGCTACCCATTTTATCGGCCAGGGCAGTCGCATCCGAGATACGAACTCACGACCTCCCGATCGCGGAGCGAGCGCTTACCGACTGAGCTACCGTAAACGGTCGTACAACTATGAACTTTCCGAATCGGATATGCTTACATCTAGCGACAAAATCCGTGTGGACATATGACTCGCCTAATCCCCCCAGATTCTTTGTAAAGAATGCATAAAACGGACCAATGAAAATTCGAGAGATGGGATAAGTTAACTATGAGGATTAAACATATCTCTTTTTAGGGTAAACTGTTTGAATTAATTCGGTCTTTCTAATTTGATGCACCTTTTTCGTGATCGGAAGGTCGTTGGTTCAAACCCCGATCATCACAGACCTATGTCAAATAAAATAGGCAATATCTTTTTGTGCAAAGCGTTCGGCAATTTAAAGTAAACATTTCGGGTCTTTTGGGTGAAACCTTTAAAAAAATCAAGGGCTGTATTAGGACAGATTTTAGCACGATAAAGATTTTTCACAGGTCAAGGACCCTGAGTGCCGAGGAAAGGTCTAAATTTGAAGCCTTTTGACAACACTAATTCTTGAATGGGACGGAAAACAGTATACAGAATATCTAAATTATAAAGTTTTAGTTTCACACACAAAATTTGTGTTTGTATTCTAGCTGTTTTAAAACGGTTTCGCTGCTTTGAGTCATAAAAGGAATTACATAATGCATTATATCGTTTGAATGGATATAAAAACTCTTTCTGGCTTTTCGTGCACTCTCTACATCTACCCTTGTCAAATCTTTTGATCTATAATTGAGTAAAAGGGTGGAGTAAAACAAGAATTAAGAAATGTAATGATTACTGTGTTCTAAATCAAAAGGTCGTGTCTACATGTATAGTTTTTGCATTATAATGTGTATTTTACACTAGCCCATAGCTATACAGAGCATATTTTTGTGTTATACCCACCACACCCCCTTACTTATTTAGGAGGAAGTCAATTATCAACAAAAGCAACCAAAAACAAAAAATACCCTACCTTTATTTTTCTATAAGGAGGGACTAAAAATAAACTTAAAATAATCTACTATTCTACTAATTTTTTAAACTGATACTTTGCCACAAAACTTTCAAGTATACTCCCACCAACATTTAAAGTATGCTTTAATCATGGCGAAGTAAATTATGATATGATAGTTTTTGTGTGAAGGCTAAACTTCATTTCAATATTTTATCTAGAGCCTCTTTCAGTATTATTGAAAGGTATAGAGTTTTATTTATAATTTTGCTTTTCATTTATTTTTTTTGTTTTGATTTAACGTAAATTTCTCTTTTTTTGGGGGAGGCGGATAAAAATTTCCTCCTCTTTTATTGTCAAATAGGATTTGCCAAACTTATACAAGCTAAAAATTGAAATGAAGGAAAAATAAATTTTTCCTCTTAAAGAGTATTAAAACCTGACTGTTGCATATTTTCCCCTTTCACCTGTTATAAATTTTGTATCACTTTAAAGGGGGGGGGGGGTCATTTTTCAATGGGAGTCAATTTTTTATAGGACTAACATATAAAATAATGACCCCTAGGACTCTTTTTCTACAAAATGATTTTTTTCTACGGGTTTGGGTCATTTTTTGTCGTTGAAAAATGACCCCCCCCCCGGTCATTATTCGATGGGGGTCATTATTCGTCTTTACACCGGCTCCGCTCGCAAATACCAAATTCGAAGACAGTTTCAACCTAATTTTAATAACAAACAAAGGTTGCAGTTGCACCTAAAAATAATTACATTTTTTCGCGTTACGAAGTATAGCGAAAAATAATTGTCCTGACGACATGTCAACGAATACGAAAGTGTGGTGTTACTAAGGTAAAATTGCTATGTAGGTTTCAGCCAATGAAATGTTAGTATTGAGAAAACGTGTTCGATTGTATATACGGGTGGTTAGTAAGGGTTCACTTTCTAGCGCACGCTTTCCCGAGCAAGTCGTGTTTTAAAATAGTGGACGCCAGGCAGATACAGGGTGCAATTTCTGAAGCAGTTAATAGAGTTGTGTCGCGTCAACAGTCGGAATTGCTGGACAATTTAAAAGACATGATGGACAGTCGACTGACAGCGTTTCAACAGAATATTCAGCAAATTTCAACTTCCCAGATTAGTAAAATAGAAGAAAATCTTAATGAACATTATGTTTTCCGAAAAAAAAGAAACGAGAATCAATACAAACATGTGGCAAATGTGCTAACTAAATTGAAGGAGGCCATGGAACATTTGAACAGCAACGACGGTGTAGATTTAGCCAAAAGCAGCATAAATGAAGGTATTGAGTTGGTTAAAAGTCGCCAAAAAGTCATTAAGTTAGCAGATTCGTCGCAGCTTGGTTGGAGAGTGGTTCAAGAATATCAAGCCAATCCGATAGCTGACGATTCAGACGATGAGAAAAAGATGTACAGAGCGCAGATGAGGGCAGAGAGAAAAGTTTTCAACGGGAAGAAGAGATCTAGATTCGAGCCTTATCAAAAGAAACCGGCAACTGTTACTCGCATGGAGACTGACGAGAAGTCAACAGGCAGTGGAAAACCTGGCAGATGTTTTGACTGTGGGGCAAAAGGGCACTGGAGCCGAGATTGCACAAAGAAAGATGACAAGACAAACAAGATAAGTGAAAACTTAGATAATTTTTTATCTAATTCAAATTTTGCACATTTTGTTGATATGAAAAATAAAAAATCTCCAGTTGGTCGCTTAAGATCACAATATGACGAGTGGGAGAAAATTGGAGCAGGTAAAACAGTTTTAGACGTTATAAAGTCAGGTTATAGAATTCCATTCAAAACTAATCCTGTGGCTATTGAATTAAACAACAATAGGTCAGCGAGAGATGAACCAGATTTCGTTACAGGTGAGATCAAAAATTTGGTAGAAAAAGGGTGCGTGTCACGAGTGTCTGAAAAACCTACAGTTGTAAATCCTTTGACTGTGGCTAAAAACAAAAGCGGTAAGCCAAGGTTAGTGCTTGATTGTAGGCATATTAATCCTCATTTACACAAATTTAAGTTTAGATACGAAGATGCTATAACAGCAAAGGAAATGCTTAAGATTGGAGATTTCATGTTTACTTTTGACCTAAAATCAGCTTATCACCATTTAGAAATATGCGAGGAACATCGACAATATTTAGGGTTTTCATGGAAAGAAAATGGAAAAGTGTCTTATTTTGTTTTTAATGTACTACCTTTTGGCATTTCAACAGCAGGGTACATATTTTCTAAAGTTCTTAGAGAACCTGTGAAATGTTTAAGGTCAGAAGGTACAAAGATTATAACATATTTAGATGACGGTATAGCTGCAGGCAGAAATTTTGATGAGGCATCAAAGGCAAGTATTTCAATAAAGAATCTTTTTCAAAATTTGGGTTTCTTGTTTGCAGAAGAAAAATGTAACTGGGTTCCAAGTCAAAATTGTTTATGGTTAGGTTTGCAGTGGAATACAGAAAAAGGTCAAGTTTACATCAGTGGTGATAGAATTCAACGTTTAAATTCTTGCTTAGACGCTTTACATTGCGAGGTACAGAAAAATGTATTTTATTTTCATGTAAAATTTTTGGCTAAAATTGTTGGTCAAGTAATATCCATGAAAGTGGTTTTCGGTGATATAGTTAGAATGAAAACAAGATATTTATACTACTGTATATCAAGCAAAGCTAGCTGGGAAGCTCAGGTAAAAATAAGTGCGGAAGCTTTGAAAGAAATTGAATTTTGGCGGAAAAATGTGTCAACATTGAATGAAAATGGTTGTTCAATTGATTTGGTAAGCGCATCGGATGTATGCCATTTGTATTTATATTGCGATGCCTCAGATGTAGGCTTTGGTGGTTATTTTGAAAGTTTGAATGAAAGAGATGAAAATGTCTTTATGGGTAGTGTTGTTGGAAATTGGACAGAAGAAGAAGCAATACAGAGCTCAACATGGAGAGAACTTGAAACTGTTAAAAGGGTTATGAAAAGTAAAGTCAATATCATTGAAAACTCAAAGTTAAAAGTAATTTCGGACTGTAAAAACGTTTCAAAAATTATGCAAGTTGGGAGCAAAAAGCCATATTTACAAATTATTGCAAATCAAATATTTGACACTTGCTGTGAAAACAGTGTTCGGGTTTGCAATGTATGGAAGCCTAGAAATGAAAACAAAAGGGCAGATTTTTTGAGCCGAGTAACTGACATGGACGATTGGTCAGTTAGGGATGAGGTATTTGACATTTATGAAAAATTGTGGGGAGTTCATACTGTTGATAGATTTTCAACTCATTACAATAAAAAATGTGAAAGATTTAATTCAAAATATTGGTGTCCTGGTACAGAGGCAATTGATGCTTTTACACAGGTATGGGTAAGTGAAAATAATTGGTTAGTTCCCCCGCCCATTTTTATACCTAGAGTTATTAACAAAATGGTAGCGGAGAAGGCCTCAGGTACGTTGATTATTCCAGAATGGAAATCATCTCCATTTTGGCCTTTGATATTTGAGGGAAACTTTTTCAAACATTTTGTAAAATTTTATGATTATTTACCTGATGAAAAATTAATAACGCATGGCAAAAGTAACAAATCAGTATTTGCAAAATTTCCATTGAAATTTAAGATGTTGGTATTGAGGATTCAATTTTAAAATTGACAGTAAGTGTGCAAGATTATGAATATATTCTAATGGCACTGAGTGTTTTTTCCAGGATTAGAAGTGCAGTCACATGTAAACAAAGCAGTTACTGATAGTGGCATTTCGTTGAGCAGCAAGTTGGGATCTTTTAGTGAGCATATGTGTGGATATCTCTTATCATCGAAGAGTGACAGCACCAACAAGGCCTACAAACATAGTTTTCAACGATGGAAGAAGTTCATAAATGAACATGAGCAAAGTGAAATTCCAGCGCAGCCGGTACATGTTGCTTTGTATATTACTTATTTGCTAGATTCTGGTGCGTCATACTCTACAGTGAATAGTGCTATTTATTCGATTAAATGGATGCATGAAATTAGTGGTTATCCAGATCCTACCGAAAATTCTTTTGTGAAATCGTTACAAGAATCAGCAAAGCGTTTAACTGGTAGGCCGGTACACAGGAAAGATCCAGTCGACCGTCAGATGTTACAAGATTTGTGTGATTTGTATACTGACAGTACAGATGTCCTTTTATTGAGAAATTTATCTATGATTTTGATAGCTTTTGCTGGTTTTTTGAGATTTGATGAACTGAGTTCTCTGAAATGCAATAATATCATTGTTGAAGAAAATTATTTAAAACTTTTTATTGAAAAATGCAAAAACGATCAATATAGAGATGGAAATGAAGTACTTATTGCAAAAGGTATCACAAGTGCTTGTCCATATGCTATGTTTCTACGTTATACAAAAGAGGCGGAAATTGATTTATGTTCTGATCATTTTCTTTTTAAGCCCGCTTTCAGAAGTAATGGTTTTTCAAAATTGATATTTAAAAACAAGAAGCTTAGTTATACTGCAGCAAAGCAAAATATTGTTACTCTTTTAAAAACGGTAGCTCCAAATTTAAATATTGGTCTACATTCTCTCAGATCAGGGGGTGCAACTGCTGCTGCAAATGTTGGTGTTAATGAAAGGTGTTTACAAAGGCACGGGCGATGGAAATCGGTGTCTAGTAAAAATGTTTATGTCAAAGACTCTTTAGAAAAAAGATTACATGTATCAAAACAATTGTTGTTGTAAGTTATATATATATATTTTTTTCTAGTCCCTTTCTCTCCCTTTCTTTGGTTATGTCTATTGTCAACCTGCTCGGTGCGCTACAATGCATATTAAGGTGTTGTGTTTATTTATAAAGGTGCATAGTGAAATGAAGTGTGGACTAATAATTAAGACCTGTTCCTCGGCTCTTATGGCCTTACTGCGACACAGGATTTCGGCTTTTACGGTTGTAATTTAAGGACTGATCTGCACGTCCTGAAGTGGCATTAATCCCATGGCGCAAATATAACCTCTTTTAAAATTTTCAGAAAAACCAAATTTAAAGTTGAAATTACCAAATTTACAACTTACAAAAAGCTGGACTTCTTTTGGACTCCAATTTTTCTCAAATCGAAAAGAATTTGACGCGACTATTATACGATACCGTAGGGAAAAGGCGAGGAAAATCAATTTTAAATTTTTAAGATGAACGTGTAAAGCTTGCGAAAAAAGTGAAATAGTGGAAAAGGCAATAGCCGTCTTCAAGAAGATTCACATAATACAATTTAAGCATCTCCAAACCGCCCGCTAACTGAAACATGTTAGAAATTGGAGTTACAAAAACAGACATGACGTGTAGAGATGAAATCCTTTCACATTATAAAAGATGCAGGGCTGGATTAAAATTATACAAGTCCTTTGCCTGGCAGGCGACAATCGTACGCGTCTTAGCTCTGAATATCACAATTATTGGCAGGTCAAGTACTTACTTTCACGACACGTAGCTTACCTCACCGTGTTCCATGATAAAGATCCTTATTTATATGCAACTGAAAAAAATTTACTTAAATTAATGTCGATCCAGATTTTCTAGAGTGAAGAATACATATCAATTATACATATATCTATAAATAAAATTTGAACACAAATATCTTATATATATTCGAACGAGTAAATTAAGGTTATGTCAAAGGTAAACATGTCCAAAAATTTATTTTTACAATAGCCCCAAAACTATGTGAGGTATAAAGTTAAAACTTTTACAGTTTTTAAATTTTTCATTGATTAACAGATAGAAAGTATCACTTGATAAAAAAAAAATTGAAAAAAAATATTATTTGAGAAAAATTCTTCTTAAAATTGCATTTATTTTCAAAAAGTACACCTAATTAATTACGAGCTCTAGGTGAAAACCATTATTGCAAAAACAAAATATGTTTATCAATGAAGGGCAAGTTGGACTTGAAACTTGTTTTCCCTGTTTATTTTGTCCAAACGCTAAGACTTGAAAGTGAAAGTACATTGCAAATGGTGGATTCTATAAGGGTCTTGTCTTTATACATGCCATGCTTTCAATAACAGCCTTCCAGAGACCATTCACATCCAACTTGCCCTTCAATGATAAACATATATTATTTCTTTTAAAAAAAACAGAATTAAACAGGTGCATTTTTTTAATTAGCACATTTTCTGATACAATATTTCTCAAAAAATATCTTTTTGAAAATATTTGTTATCAAGTGATATTTTTCTATCTATTAATCAATGATATATTTATAAACTGTAAACGTTTTGAATTTATACCACACATAGTTTTGGAGCCATTGTAAAAATAATTTTTTAGACATGTTGACCTTTGACGAGACCTTAAAACCAATTTTCTACTTTCTCATTCAAATGGTTTAAAATTAGAACATTTTATGCATTTAATTTATAAACTCAATCCAAATAATTAACAATTCATACTTTAAATGACTTTTCTAGTTCTTCACAAAGATGGTCAAAACCTTATTAAAATACATTTATTAAAAGATTTAATGTTTTTAAATCAAATTATGTCCACTTATTTAGTGTAGTTATCTGCATGATTGTACATTATATCTAGTAAAAACTTAAAAATATCCCTTCATATATGCATACCCTTCAATTTTAGCGCCAGTCAAAAGACTTTTGTTATACATTTTTACAATATACTATATTGTTATAACACTTGTTATACTTTTTAAACAATCCAACTAGAGTACAAATTATCTAAAAAGAAAATTAATTTTAATATAGTATTTGATTACTTCTCTCTGTATGGTTCAAAATCAAAAGACATACGCATTATGCCAACTGAGACCCACTTATGATATGTTAGATAAGCAAATCGTGCGAACTTTTTATGCCCCCGTAAACGAAGTTTCGGGGGTCAATAGTTTTTGTCGTGTCCGTCTGTCTTTCTCACTGTTTGTCCGCAAAAACTTTAACCTTGTCCATAACTTTTGATTTAGTAGAGCTGTGACTTTCATATTTCGCATGCGTATTCTTTGTGACAAGCCTTTCTTTGGGTACCACCAAATTTGACCTTTTGACTGAGACCTTGGAATTTGACCCACTTTTACACAAAAAATTCAATTTTTTATTTGGCCATAACTTTTGAAAAGTAGATACCAGGGCATGTATACTTCACACATATATTTTTTTGGCAAGATCTTTTACTGGATACCACCAACCTTGACCTTTTGACCTTGATCTTGGAGATTTACGTAATAACGAAAAAACTTTAACCTTGGCAACAACTTTTGAACGTTAAGGGCTAGAGCTTTCTTAGTTCACAAATGTAATTCTTGTAATAAGACGCTTCACTGGATACTAAGAGCGTTGACCTTTGACCTTGACCTTGGAGTTTGACCTACTTTAAAAAAATAAACCTTGATCATATCTTTTAAAGGGTCAGAACTAGTGCTTTCATACTTTGCATATTTAATTCTTGTGACAAGACCTTTCATTTGATATCAAGACCTTTGACCCTTTGACCTTGATCTTAGAGTTCGACATACTTTTAAAAAATCTTTACCTTTGCCATAACTTTTGAACGGTTAGGGCTAGAGCTTCCATACTTCACATAGATATTCTTTCGAGCAAGTGCATTTATCGATTATATCAATAGAATAGATCAACAACACAGTATTGGCAGTCTTTGTCATGGCTTTACTTTAATAATACATTGTTGAAATAAAATTTGACAAACACTATATCAAATCACTATATTATTGCATTATGTTATATGTGTGATCTACATCGACTTTGGTTAGTTATGATGTAAAATCAACACTCCAAAAAATTATCAATCAGTCAATATTTCGAAAAATCAACACTTCAATCAAACAACACAAGAAACAACATATCAATGAACATTTTCAATCAATGAGTTTTTCCAATCAGTCAATATGACAATCAGTTCATCAATGTTTTCGATCACTCAATGTATTCCATAAAAGTGTCAATTAAAATAAGCCCAATTATTGGCCACAGACCTGGAAGAGAAAACAGAATCAGTGGCAGGCTTAAGCAAAATTCGGCACCTTTGACCCTTTGACCTTGACCTTAGAATTCGACATACTTTTAAAAAATCTTAACCTTGGCCATAACTTTTGAACGGTTAGGGCTAGAGCTTCCATACTTCACATATATATTCAGCATTTATCGATTACCAATAACCTTTATCTTTTGACCTTGACCTTGGAGATTTCCGGACTTATAAAAAACATTAACCTTGGCAATAATTTCTGAAGAATAACGGCTAAAGCTTCATATTTCATATAAGTAATTCTTGTGACAAGACCTTTCATTCAATACCAAAAACCTTGACCTTTTGACCTTGATCTTGGAGTATAACATACTTATATAATGTTTTTAACCTTGGCCATAACTTTTGAATGGCTAGGGCTAGGGTTTCCATACTTCAAACATGTGATTTTTGTGGAAAGACTTTTCATTGGATACCAATGATCTTTACCTTCTGACCCTGATAAGCATGCACTTCATATGAAGGAAACTTATGGAGATAACGAACAGTATTCCAGATCAAAAGTCAATAAAACAATACAAAATAGGAGCAGAGCAATCATGGACCTCCAAATGAACAATTTCTACAACAAGGTAAATTATTGACAAACAAGTTGATAAGACAAGAATTTCAGCGTCTCGATTAAAGCCATCATTTCGTAAGTTCTATGGTCGATACAATGACCTTGTCAGCAAAAATCAATTTATCATTGAGTCAAATGCTAACTTACGTTTTTCATACTTACTGTTAATCCATTATTTATACACTGAATTGACGACGGATTTTTCCGTTGTTTCCCGATCATGACAGAGACCACACTGCGAGTGTGACCGGTCGGCAGAGGATGCTCACTCCTCGATGGCACCTGATCCCACCTCTGAGGTTTTGGAGATCTGTGTTTGCTCTGCTCCTATTTTGTTTTGTGTTATGGACTTTTGATCTGGAGTGCTATTCGTTATCTCCATAGGTTTCATGCAACTTGTATCAAGAAGAACCCACTGACCACAACGATCACCTGAGTAATTTGTTCTGTTCTTCACCAGATTTATTTCCCTACACCACCACATGAAACTTCCACATAAAAAAGTTTCAGCTTTTTAAGGAATATCTTCTGGTCTACATTGCAATCGATAGGAAAAAAATTAAGGAACTACTGGGCCAGAAATTACTTACCTTATGTGGAAGCATCCTTGGGTAGTGAAGATTCTAAATTGTTCAAATAATGACCGGCGGGATTAGATTAGGGTCACAGAAAGTATTATAAGGATATATATATATATATATATATTATATATTTGGACAGCAGAACTACTCAGGTGAGCGTTGTGGTCCATGTCGGATGTGCCTCTTGTACTCGATATCATAATCTTCTCTGATTTGGTCCATTTGAAAATCACATGAAAAAAAACTTAATTGGAGATATAGTACGAAACCCCCCACCCCCTCCAAAACCCCAAAACATTTTATCTCTTTGTTTTGTTGTCAACCATGCCATTGAACAACTATAAATTCTATGATTGGTTAATGTTTAAGACCACGATATAGATCAGAACACATGAACCCAACATTCCGATGGCGAGTTGTACGCCTTCAGATCTAGACCTGCTTCGAGGAATTAAAGCAATTTTATTTTAGCTTAAAAATACGATTACAGCCATTTAGAATTTTGTCTGTTCAGGATAATATTTCCTCGTAAAACTACGACCATTCCTTTATCTGTTTGTGACTCGGAATCGTGGACGCATTACTGCAGATAATGTACCTCAATATCCGCGCCTTAGTTTACCTACAGGTATTTTGCATCTTAATTCCCAAGTCAAGAATGGATCAGAAACGTTTAACTCGGAAAGATGCTGTCTTACAGCGAATAAATTGATACATGTATACTAGTAAATTTTGATATTTTTTTATACACTAGACATAATTTAAATTATACAGACTTACGGAGCTAATTCAAAAAAATATAGGGTTTTTAGTTTATTAACTTTGGGGCATATTTATGGTATGTGGAAAGCTCTAAATGTATAATTAAATAGTTATTTTTCTTACGTAACCGTTCCACCCTTTCTTTTTAAGAGCTTTTAAAATGGTCGCTGTCCTCCTGGATTTTCCGTCAGGAGGGGAAGGGCTGAATTTCGTTTTGTATACTTACAAGTTCTAGCATTTTTTAAGTTTGGCACTTCCATTCACCTGTCGTCTAGATATAACCATGTGAACCTGAAATAAAGGTACCACAGACCCTGATACATCTAATTCATATCTAGATATTTCATTAGAAAAAGACGTTAATGGTAACCGAACAACAAACTTTATGATCAACGCGACGAATGCAACTTCTCTTATTACAATAGCAAGATTGTATTGATGACTTAATGTCAACTTTTCGCAATTTCAGTTGTCGATAAATGACCTTGTCAGCAAATAAAATCAATACAATGTTTATGTTTGCCAGATTCCGAGAAGGAGGGCAATCTAAGGCGGGTGCAGATTGTAAGGATTGCTCACTCCTTTAAAATAAAAGTAGAGCAAATCTTCCTTTAATGTTTTTTAGTCATTGGAATATCAGGGTTATGTAGAGTAGCTCTTCCTTGCCCATCAGGTAAGGTAGGATTCTTCTCATATTTCTTGTATTTAAAAATTAATGAATTTTTTTTTACAGAATCAAGAAGATAATATCAGTAAGAGATAGTAACAGTGAAATTAAATTTGACCGTTTTATATTAGAGGCAAGGTCAGGTCAAGGTCATTATCTTTTTCCTTGACATTATGAATAAAAAAATACTGTCGCCAATCATGTGATGCCTACTTCTATTTCAAAAGTTTAAAGATTGTTCATTTTGCATAAAAAAGATATTTCTATATCGGATCTATAGCATTATATTACAAAATTTACATAAATTATTTAACTAAACTGGATATTGGCTAATTCGACTTTTCTCTGTTTATTTGATTTTTTAGGGTATATTAGTTATTTTCATATCCTTCCTATATTTAACTTTTTTATTACTTTCACATATAATAAAGTAGGCTTATACATGTACAAAATGATACAGAAAAAACTTTGATCATTTACTAAGAGAGAAAAAATATTTTTTTTATTTTTGGCTCAAATCTGTACTTTGATCGGAAGCAATTAAAAGTTAATAAAGTTCTAGTTTGTTCGGAAAATCATATTTATTTGATATATTTTTAAAGTTTAGTCCCTAATTATCAATTTAACTTTTGAATTTTGAAAATGTCTTCAAGTCTTTGAATGTGTAAAAATTCTAATTAAATTCATTGTTCTATTATAATTTTCAGAGGCAGAAAAGAAGATAATTTCATACGCCACCATTCCGCCTAAAATGCAGTCCCTGCTAGTTTTCAAGCGCACTTTACTATTTCTATTTAAAGTTGTACAATTGTGATGAGGAAAGAAAAATATTGTCTTTTAAATCCCTTTCACGTAAAATATAAGACATATAAGCAAATATATTATGTTTCATCTAGTCAGAAACCAGAAACCAGAGAAGAATCCTACCGTAAGTCATTTGTTTTTCTAGAAACGTTATCAGTGTTGTCATCATCACCTCCTCGCATTTTGAAAAAAAAATGCCAATGTGTTATGGCTATTGGAAACATTTACATCGTGAAGAAAACCCTTTGATTTAAATGTAAAAGAATAGGTTTATTTTTCCCAAGAAACTGTTTCTAAAGAGGTAACGTTTTGGGACATTTTTTTAATGCACGTTCATCGTAAATACTCCATGTTAGCATCCTTGAGTTTATAAAGAACGATTTAAGGAGGAATGCGGGGGTCATTTTTCGACAGCGGAAATTGAACCCCGGTCATTATTCGACGTAGAAAAATGGTACCCAAAGTAGGGTCTTCTCACAAGATATAGAGTTGCAAAATAGGAAAGCCCTAGCACCACTTGTTCAAAATTGATGGCTAAGGATAAGTGTTTGAAAGGTAGGTCAAACTCAAAGGTCAAAGGGTCAAAGTTGATGGTTTCTTAAGAAAGGTTAATGTAACAAGGATTACATTTGTGAAGTATGAGAGTACTAGTATCTACCGTTTAAAAGTTATAGCCAAAGTAAATTAAAAATTTGGCATTTTTTTGTAAAATGGGACAAACTCCAAGGTAAAGGTCACAAGGTCAAATTTGGTGGTGCCCAAAGTAAGGTCTTGTCACAAGGAAAATACACATATTGAATATGAAAGGCATAGCTACAATAAATGAAAAGTTATGGTCAAGGTTAAAGTTTTTGCGGAGAAACAGACCGCCTGATAGACAGACAGACATACAGACGGACACGATAAAACTATATACCCCCGAATCCTTGATTACAGGGACATAAAAAGAAATGGTCCTCAATTAACTTTTCATATTATGATAAAGTACAAAGAAGACGTTACAAAAATGAAAATGTTTGTTCTGATTTTCATAATAAATTCTCTGAAAAATATACTCAGAACTGGGTAAAAGGGTGGAGTAAAACAAGAATTAAGAAATGTAATGAATACTGTGTGCTAAATCAAAAGGTTATGTCTACATGTATAGTTTTTGTATTCGAATGTGTATTTTACACTAGCCCATAGCTTTACAGAGCATGTTTTTATGTGTTATACCAACCCCACCCCCTTACTTATTTAGGAGGGAGTCGATTATCAACAAAAGCAACCAAAAAAAAAAACAAAACTACCCTACCTTTATTTTTCTATAAGGAGGAACTAAAAATAAGCTTAAAATAATCTACTATTCTACTAATTTTCAACTGTTACTTTGCCACAATACTTTCAAGTATACCCCCACCAACATTTAAAGTATGCTTTAATCATGGTAAAGTGAATTATGATATGATAGAACTTGTGTGAAGGCTTAACTTTATTTCAATATTTTATCTAGAGCCTCTTTCAGTATCATTGAAAGGTATAGAGTTTTATTTATATTTTTGCTTTTCATTTATTTATTTTTTAGTTTTGATACTTTCTTGTAAAAAATTTGCTGTAAATGAATGCATCACATGGATACCTAATAATATATATAAAGAAAAGCCGTATGGGTATTAAATTTCTTTAAATAAAAAGATATTTATGAAAATAATACACATAATTTGAGAATATTTTTAAACTTGTGGTTAAAATCTTCTCAACTGGGGAGAACATGTTCATTAATTATATTTATAAAAGAAATTGAAACGAATTAGCCAAATTTTAGAGAAATTATTTTTTTTAATTTTAACCAATCCCGATCAAAATTAAACAGATCCCAACCATATTATTGGAAATACATAACATTTCCCAAAGAACACTAGCCTGATTAGGTGTAATAAAGGTTTAAACATTATTGAACCTGACAATATTTTTTTTCTTCATTGCAAATACATGAAGAGGCAATAAATTAGCATTTTATTCATTTTGTGTTAATTTTGATCTGGATCAGTTTAATTTTGATCGGGTTCGGTCCATATATTAAAAAGAAAATTAAATTCTCTAAAATTTCTCAATTTCGTTTCAATATCTTTTAAAAATATGATTGACAAACATGCTGTTTTTAGTTGTGACTAGTTTTATTGTGTTTTTAACCATAGGTTTAAAAAATATTCACAAATAGTGTGTTTTATTTTCATAAATAAATTTTTATAAAAAATTATTTAAAAGTCTTACCTATGGAATTCCATATAAGACATCTGCTGACTGCCTACTGCATCCTGCCACACATATTTGAATAAAATTTCATATCTATATTGATGATTATGTGAATTGTCAATAAACCAGGCGCAGATCCAGGATTATTTCCCGGGGGGATGAAAGGGGGCAGTAAGCAGTCAGCAGTTGGCAGTAAGCAGTTGGCTGTCGTATATGGAATTCCATACTAACCAACCTTTCTTTACACATTTTATAAGATATTCATATGATGCATTCATTTACAGCAAACTTTAACTCGAAAACAACTTATTTGTATATAAATAATTTTTTTTCATTTTCTTTGAAAAAAAATACAAAAAATTACTATAAAATAATTAAAAGTATATTTTGGCCTTTCAGTGCTGAAATCATTGTTTAAAAAGGATGACTCAAAGATCTATAAAATAAGAAGTTTGTGTAGCATTCCACCTTAAAAACACTGACTGGATTTTTTCATTGTTTGTTATGATTTTTTATGGTGAATCCCACAATCATATCAAATACTCTATTTTGAAACCATAATCTAAAAGCCATTATTATCCACAGCGTAAAAAAAATATTCAGAAGATAAAAAGAAAATAAAAGAATTCATTGTTGATTACATGATGATGAGTTTAAAAAAATATTTTCAAAAATAAATTCATACACCACTATATTATCGAGAAGAATTAAATGAAAATGAAAACTTCAAATTAGCTCACAATAATAATATCATAAAACAGTCACACATTTGCTACAATTATTCAAACGATTCCAAATTCTGTAATTATCGACCTAATTCTGACAAAGCTCCCTTAACAACCAAGTGTACTTTTTAATATAATAAAATTCATTTTTAACCATTCTTGATATGGTTTATAACATTTTTGCAATTGTTAAAGAGTAGAAAGTGATTAACATTCATCATATAAACTTTGGCGTCTTGTTCTTGTTGTATTATCACCAACAAACGTTTCTTCGAAATGTCTCATAGGTTCTCGATTGTAGTGATTTGTCTCTTCTTTGCTACACCACGACTCAAAGAAAAACAAAGCTGCTTTAAAACGGTAAAATATGACGAAAGGAAAAACAATTTTGTTGAATATTTTCCACCATGTATCGTTATAAAAAGACTTTAATGAATATGTAAATGGAGGATATCTCGCTTGTGCTAAGGAATCGACCATCCAAAATCCCAGATTATTTATGGAAAGAAGGTAAAACATCAGTTTGATTCCCGTTTGACCATTTCCATTATGTTGATCATCGTGTAAAATAATCAGGTATATCGTTTGAACAAATGTATTTATAATTGTTAAGACACCATTTGATCCTCCTGCATATTCTCCAATGTAGAAAGAACTATAGCTATCAAAAAAATTGTAAAGGATATTTGCAAAAGCACAAATTGAAAACACAATGTTGTCCAAATGCATATTTATGTCACGGCGCCAAGGATAGGTTGCAAGTAACGTTATGCTCAAGAATAGAAATTGTACAATATCAAAGGTTAAATCACCCCTGTTAAAAAAACGGTAAAATCGCTGCTTTGAGTCATAAAAGGAATTACATAATGCATTATATCGTTTGAATGGATATAAAAACTCTTTCTGGCTTTTCGTGCACTCTCTACATCTACCCTTGTCAAATCTTTTGATCTATGTTAAGACCTTAAGGTAAGTTTATAATTAAAAAAATTTGATAAAATGTAATATATTTCGTGTAATTTTGTTCATTTTCAAAAGGAACAAGTTTATTTGAATATTCGGAAGATGTTTTGAAAGGTTCTTCAAACAAAGTATAGAACGTCTGTTTATTACGTAGTATAAGCTGTTTAAAATAATCATTAAGGCATCTGCTCTGTTTTTTTTCAATTGTATTTAATTACATGAACACGCTTTCTTATAAACCTACTGAATTTGTATTCACCAAGATATTTTTTTAAATTTTTTTTGTACATTAAATAATGAAATCAAGTAACACTGTATAATATTTTGGTAGAAAGTATTGATGATCTATCTTTAACTTCAATACAAACGTATAATTGCAGATTTAAAAGATCGTATCATGGAGTTTCAGCAGGTAAGCTACGTGATTTAACAAGAAGCAGTTAACATGACAATAGAGGTGTATACCGTAAATCTGGAAATTTTTTACGTCGATTTTATTTTGCTAATTCGGGTCAAAATGCTGATGATTAATTTTTACGTTTCAAAATTTTGCGAATGACCACTGCTTTTTGTACATTTTCTTACTGGTGATTTATTTTGAAGAAAAATATTTTTGCGAATGCAATGATCTCACAAATTTGCTAAAAATTTATCTACAGCAAAAATTTCCAGATTTACGGTATAAGAGTATTTACTGTCATAGAGGTACTAGAAATGTGTGGATTATAATCGGTTGTCAAAAGGTATATAGCACTGCATATTTTGTTTTATCATAAGATTACATTTTACACATTGACTTATCTACGGTGTTTTCTGTTTATCCGCTGATGACAGTGAGCACACAGCGGGAGTGACGGTCGACAGGGGATCCTTACCCCGTCATGGTACATGATCCCACTTCTGGGGCTCGTTTCTCAAAAAGGCCCATGCGTAAGCTTAGTCCGGACTAAATCAGTGACTAAACCCGAGAATCGGACTAAGTAGCGTTTCACAAAAGGCAAAATTTTGGTTTAATTTAACCTGCTCATGAGAATGTGTAAATGCTAATTCTGTACATAACTTGGAAAAGGTAGCAAGTGCTTTGATCACAATGAGTTAAAAGACTAATTATTGTATATGTATACGATATAATACCTAATCATATACAGAATTACATGTACATATGAAATATAAAAAACGTGAAATATACGTGTAATATGTCGGAGAATAGAAAGATAATAAAATTCACAGAGAGTCGTGTAGATTTTTTTTTTCGTAAGAGGTGTGATCAACTATAAATTTGTAGATAAGAATTTTCAATTGAAATTGGTTAAGAATTTAAGAAGTACCACAGTTAAAAAAAACAGGCACGCGTAGTGTATCGGAGGGGCTGCAATCCTCTCTCTTTTTCCCGGTCCAAGTCTTTTCTGTTAAAAATCAAGCTAAATGTTTTATGCTGACTTGAACTTTCAGTTTTTCTCTTCTCTTACTGTCATATTTTGCTGAACAATACCAACACCCCCATCCCCAGACCGCGGATATTTATTTTGTTTTGAAATGCATGGTGTTCAATAAAATCCTTAAACACTACTCAGTATATTTTAAAAAATAAACGATGTATATTAAAAATACTAAAAATATTCGGTATCTAGGCCATCAATTACGATAATGCACTTAGATTAAAATAATTAGTCTTTTAACCAACTTGCAACTTTTTCCAAGTTATGTACACACTAAGCATGAGCAGCTGAGGCGTAGATTTAAACCAAAATTAAGTCTCAATTAAGTCTCCGCCTTTTGTGAAACGCTACTTAGTCCGATTCTCGGGTTTAGTCACTGATTAAATTAATTTTTTCAAAGTGCGTTATAGCTTGGTCCCAAATTTAACGCACTTTGAAAAATTTTTTCAAAGTGCGTAATTTTTCAAAGTGCGTTGTAACAGACGTACAACAGTATACAGAATATCTAAATTATAAAGTTTTAATTTCATACACAAGATTTGCCTTTGTATTTTAGCTGTTTTAAGACGGTTTCGCTACTTCGAGTTATAAAAAGAATTACATAATGCCTTATATCGTTTGAATGGATATAAAAATCTCTGTTCGGTTTTTCGTGCACTCTCTACATCTACCCTTGTCAAATCTTTTGATCTATCTTAAGACCTTAAGGTAGGTTTATAATTAAGAAATTTTGATAAAAACCCATATATTTCGAATAAATTTGTTCATTTTCAGAGAGAACAAGTTTATTTGAATATTCAGAAGATGTTTTGAAACGCTCTTCAAACATCTGTCCTGTTTTTAATTGTATTTAATTACATGAACACGCTTTCTTATAAACATACTGAATTTGTATTCACCAAGATATTTTTTTTAATTTTTTTTGTACATTAAATAATGAAATCAAGTAACCTGTATAATATTATGGCAGAAAGTATTGATGTAAAAATAAGTTAAAAAAATACTACATGTGTAATAATCTAACTTTCACTTCAATACAAACTTATAATTGCAGATTTAAAAGATCGTATCATGGATTTTAACCCGGTAAGCTACGTGAAGTAACAAGAAGCAGTTAACATGACAATAGGGGTGTATATAAGAGTATTTACTTTCATAAAAGAACCAGAAATGTGTGCATTTTAATCGGCTATTAGGAGTATATAGCACTGCATATTTTATTTAATAATAAGATTACATTTTACACATTGACTTATCTACGGCGTTTTCTGTTTATCCGTTGATGGCAGTAAGTACACAGCGGGAGTGACGGTCGACAGGGGATCCTTACACCGTCATGGTACATAATCCCACTTCTGGGGCTCGTTTCTCAAAAAGGCCTACGGCCATGCGTAAGCTTAGTTCGGACTAATTATCAAACAATGACTAAACCCGAGAATCGGACTAAATAGCGTTTCACAAAAGGCTAAAATTTGGTTTAAATTTAGACCTGCTTAAGAGAAAGCGTAAATGCTTAGTCTGTACATAACTTGGAAAAGGTGGCAATTGCTTTGATCACAATAGTTAAAAGACTAATTATTTTATATGTATACGATATATTACCTTATCATATACATAATTACATGTACATATGAAATACAAAAAACGTGAAATATACGTTTAATATGTAGGAAAATAGAAAGGTAATAAAATTCGGAGAGAGTGCAGATTTTTTTTTCCGTAAGAGGTGTGATCAACTATAAATTTGTAGATAAGAATTTTGTATTGAAATTGGTTAAGAATTTAAGAAGTACCACACTTAAAAACAAAAGGCCCACGGGCCTTATAGGTCACCTGAATATCATGAAACAACTTTCCAAAAATTCAATTTGGTTCGTCTTTTAAACCAGATGACATGAAATTCACAATTTTGAAAGAGGCACCATTGCTTATCATAATTATACACTTAGTATGCTTACTCTAGTTACTTAATACCCAGAGTTAGATCAGAGTAAGAAAGATAAAATGCATTTTCACTTTATAACCAGTCGTGCACCCCACCCTGAGGAACCACTGACCCTGGGGCCAAATATTTAAAAATTTTGGAAATTTTATCATAAATTGTATTTCATCATAAATGGTTGATTAATACCACATAGCAGATTTCAAAGCATTCATTTATCTTCAGACTATGTACTGTTACCCCTCCCCCCTCCGAATACCCCTGACCCAGAGAACATGAAATTAATCATTTTGCTAGATGCACCTTTCTTCATCATAAAGATATATACTAAGATAATTGGCATAATACCTAGGAGCAATGGAAAAGATTTTCAAAGAATTCATGCATTTTCACTATATATAATGATTACTGGTAGAGCCCCAACCTAACACCAGAACCCCAGACCCAGGGGCCATGAAATTCACAGTTTTGGAAAAGGCATCCTTCCTCATCATAACTATGTACGTGTACATAACTGTACATAGCAGAGAAGAAGCTTTTTGAAGAATTAATGCATTTTCACTATATCATCAATGGAGCCCCACCCTAACACCAAAACCCCTGACCCTGGGGGCCATAAAATTAACAATTTTGGAGGATGCACTCTTGTTAATTATAACTATGTACTTAGTTGGTTCTTTAATACCCAGGAGCAGAGGAGATTTTCAAAGAAATAATGTTTTTTACTACACAATCAATAGAGCCCCGCCCTAACACCAGAGCCCCTGACCCAGGGGCCATGAAATTCACAATTTTTGAAGAAACACTCTTTGTCATCATAACTATGATCTTACTTAGTTAATTTGATACCCAGGAGCAGATAAGAAGATTTTCAAAGAATCAATGCACTTTTACTATATGATCTATATAGCCCCGCCCTAACACCAGAATCCCTGACCCAGGGGCCATGAATTTCACAATTTTGGTAGAAGACTCAGTGCTGATTACAATCATATCAACAGTTTGACTTCTTGATGTCAAGGAGTAAAGAAGAAGATTTTTAAAGATTGCATTAATTTTAGTGGTTTTGGCCCCACTCCTCAGGCCCCAGGGGGGCAGGGACCATGAAATTCACAATTTTTGTTCCCCTTTACCCATAGATGTTGTATACCAAATTTGGTTGAAATTGGTTCAGTGGTTCCAGAGAAGAAGTTAAAAATGTTCAAAAGTTTACGAACGACGTACGACGAACGGCGTACGACGACAGACAAAAAACGGATAGCAATAGGTCACCTACTCAGGTGACCTAAAAAACAGGCACGCGTAGTGTATCGGAGGGGGCTGCAATCCTCCCTCTTTTTTCCCGGTCCAAGTCTTTTCTGTTACAAATTAAGCTGAATGTTTTATGCTGACTTGAACTTTCAGTTTTTCTCTTCTCTTACTGTCATATTTTGCCGAACAATACCAACACCCCAACCCCCATACCGCGGATATTTATTTTGTTTTTGAAATGCATGGTGTTCAATCAAATCCTTAAACACTATATTTTAAATAAACGATGTATATTAAAAATAATTAAAAATATTCGGTATCTAGACCATCAATTAAGATAATGCACTTAGACTAAAATAATTAGTCTTTTAACCAACTTGCCACTTTTTCCAACTTCTGTACACACTAAGCATGAGCAGGCGTAGATTTAAACCAAACTTTAGTCTCTATTAAGTCTCCGCCTTTTGTGAAACGCTACTTAGTCCGATTTTCGGGTTTACTCACTGATTGAGTGCGGACTAAGCTTAGGCCTGGTCGTAGGCCTTTTTGAGAAACGAGCCCCTGAAGTTTTATGCAGTATTTATCAATAGGATATGTGGTATGTGGGTTGAATTTATTTATCAATGTCATATAATTGTACCACTAAATTACTTGAAGTAGTTCAGGTAAACAAGCCCATTGATATTTTAATAGTAATTATTGCTTGAATCATGAATTAAACGTTTAGTTGAAAAAAAATGATAAAAAGTTATTGAATAGAAAGCAGATCTTTTAATACTTAAAGAAAGTTCAATAGTTTTACTTCTTTTAATTTCCGTGTCATAATTTGAATATATTCAGATTTCGAGTGCAGTTGATGCTAATTAAAGTCCAAACGAAGAAATTGATGAAATAACACCTCTTCTTGAAAATGGATCAAGAACTGTTAGTGACAGAGTTTCTAGCATAGGTTACAAATGCTTTTAACTTTCCTTATTTAAAGTTTGAATTTTCTGATCCTGATTTGTCCGTCTTTAACTATGTGAGAACTGGTCCCCTGCTCCCAAACGACAAGCTTCTACAAAGCTACTTTTGGCAAAGGGAATTTCTTCGAAAGAAGGACCCCACTTTTTTCAGTGAGTAAAATTAAAAATATATAAAAGACTGGCTTTTAAATCTTTTCAAAAACCACTAGGGCACACAAATTTTGTCCCCATTGGTCATTATGTGTGGAAGAACATGATATGTCAAAGATTGGATTGGTGTACATAATACCATATCAACTATTTATAAGAAGCAAGGCCAATATTTATGAACCTCATCTCAAACCATAGACAAGAGCAAATTCAAAGCCTTTATGTCGATGAATATATCTAATGTTCTGTTTATTTAGATACTTATTCAATTAAGATGAGCATCGTGGTATATCAATCATTTCTTTATCTTTTAAATGAAAATCTTTTGCAAAAACAGCTAGTATCTTGAATCTTATATTTCTCTGGAAGAGCACTACTTATTAATAAGAATTTTAAATAAAATGACATGTATATTTACATGCATTACAATTTTACTGTACATACCCAGCTAATAAATATTTCGGTTACTGTTGTCTTTCACTATTTGCTAAGTTTATAGGGTGCCTCACCTTTTCAGGCCACAGGATCATGAAACATCTTAAGCTTAAGTCAAAATCTTCATGTTGTACTAAAATTTTATGGAAGGCAAACACATCAAAATTGAAACATATTTCAATTTTTATTCATCAAAATGTTGATATTTGCAAATTATGAGATCAATTTAATTATTAATAATCATTTGACTTAAGGTCTTAGTCTGTTTCATGATCCTGGGGCCTGCTAACAATTTAAGATCAACATAAAACTTCATCTGAAAACAATTTGCGTATGTGCAAATTAGGTAAGTGTAATATTTTTCTTTTACATTTTTTTAGGAACGGAAAGGCTACAAAACAACAAAAGGCACGTGTGCTGTATTTACATCATTGGATTTCTTTCCTTTGCCATTTTCTTTGCTTTAATATTTGGCTTACTTTTTGGACCTGATTTAGAAATTAGTCTTTATCAAGATGCACGGTATGGAGATGTTTTAAGTGGAATTCTTAATACAGTTGTCATAGTTGGTGTATTAGATCAACTTTCTTTAGTTATTTACATCTTGTATACAAATAGATGCCGAGGAAATGTTATTTTTTCTATTGAGAGAGTTTTCTTTTTAATACTTGGTTTTTTCACGACTGGTTCCTTTCTGGTAGATACATTGACAACGCAAGGTTTGTGCTATTCATCTTATAGTGGAATTTGTTGTGTGTTTGCGATTTTGCAAATAGTTTATCATTGCTCTAACGATTCGAATAGTTTACCAACAAATAGATGTACAGGAATAGCATTTATTCTGCTTATTGCTGTTAATCTTTGCATCTGGTCTGATACAGAAATCAATGAAATATACAGTATCTTTCACGAATCCCAAATATTCAATTTATCATTAATAGAAAAAAAAACTCATCGTATTCCAATTTGGACAAAGCTCAAGAAAACTTGCCCATTGATAACCTTTTTGATGGTATTGCCCATACTATTCACCCATATGCAACTCCATTAAAAATAGTTTTTTCTCATGGCTCTGGAATTGGTGGCCTCAAAAATATATCAATTTGAAGCCCAAGAACATGAGCAGAGCATTTGGCAACAGGATGTTTCTATTGATGAAACAATGGAGATAAACAGCCATGATTCAAATATTGTAAAAACGTTAACAAAATTTTCTATATATGCACGTTTCATTTTAAACAAAATTACGGACTTGAAAACTTTGGAATTTGCCGTCAAAGGAGTGTACAGTACTTTAGTTTCATTGTTTGCTTTAATTTCTGTGTTGATGGTTGTTGTAGCTGCAAATCCTGATGAGATGACAATGTCATCATTTTACCGTTTTTTTAACAGGGGTGATTTAACCTTTGATATTTTACAATTTCTATTCTTCTCATAACGTTACTTGCAACCTATCCTAGGCGCCGTGACATAAATGTGCATTTGGACAACATTGTGTTTTCAATTTGTGCTTTTGCAAATATCCTTTACGACTGTTTTGATAGCTACAGTTCTTTCTGCATTAGAGAATATGTAGGAGGATTAAATGGTGTCTTAACAATTGTAAATACATTTGTTCAAACGATATACCTGATTATTTTACACGATGATCAACTTAATGGAAATGGTCAAGCGGGAATCAAATTGATGTTTTACCTTCTTTCCATAAATAATCTTGGATTTTGGATGGTCGATTCCTTGGCGCAAGCAAGATATCCCCCATTTACCTATTCATTGAAGTCTTTTTTTTAACGATACATGGTGGAAAATTTTCAACAAAATTGTTTTTCCTTTCGTCATATTTTACCGTTTCAAGGCAGCTTTGTTTTTCTTTGAGACTTGGTGCAGAAAAGAGAAACCTGTCACCACAATGGAGGACATTTAACAGAGATCGAAGGAATGTTAGTGGCTGAGGATGAAACAAGAACAAGACGCAAAAGATTATATGATGAATGTTGATAAAGCACTTTCTACACTTAAAAAATTGAACAAATGCGATAACCATATCAAAAATGATTGTAAATAAGTAAAAAAGTAAAATGACTTTATAATTTAAAAGAAACCTTTATCAGAAACAGATCGATAATTACAAAGTTTGAAAACATGTGAAATACCATGTCAATTGTCTGAGTGTTGTACAAAAATATCATGATTGTCATTTGTTAAGTTTAATTTCCATGTTCAATTTATACTTCACTAGTAATGTATGGAATGTATTTTTATTAAACATTTTGAAATGATAAATATCATGTATACATCAATTCTTCTGATTATTGTTTTATTACCGTTTTATAATTGATACCTTTAGATGTGGTTTCAAAATGGAGTAGTCATATGATTGTGGGATTCATGACAAACAAAAAACTTCATGAAATTTAAACAATAAATAAAATCCAGTCAATGTTTTTAAATTGTTCTTCATAAACCCAATGATACTAACTTGGAGTATTAACAATGAACGTGAACGATCGATAGATCCAGGATGTATATTGTTTTTGTCCTGTCTCTCTGTCTGTTTGTCTGTCTTTAACCTTCGCCATAACTTTTCAACCATGAAAGATAGAGATTTCATATTTAGAATGCCCACTCGACTAATTAAGCTCTTTCAAATTACACCAAGGTCAATGATCTTGTGACCGTGACTCTGACCCATATGCTAAAAATAGCTTTTTTGAACCTTCACTATAACTTTTGAACCATGGGTGGTAGAGACTTCATGTACGGTATGTATACTCTACTAATTAATTTCTTTCAAATGACACCGAGGTCAATGACACATCTTGTTTTTTATGCACCCGGGGCATATATTGTTTTTGTCCTGTCTCTCTGTTTATTTATCTGTTTGATGCAAACTTTAATCTCTTAATAACTTTTGAACTATGTAGACAGAGACTTCATGTTTGGAATGCATACTCCACTTATAAAGCTCTTTCAAATGACACCAAGGTCAATGACCTTGTGACCTTGACATTGACCTATACGCTAAATATAGCTTTTCTCTGCAAACTTTGCCCTTCGCTGTGACGTTCAAAACACGAAAGATAGAAACTTCATATTTAGTATGCATACGCTACTAATTAAGCCCTTTCCAAGGATACCAATTCAATGACCTTGTGACCATAAATGTGACCTATATGCTAAAAATAGCTTTTTGTCTTCAAACTTTAACCTTCGCCATAACTTTTGAACCATAAAACATAAAGACTTCATATTTATTATACATGTATACTTCACTCATTCAGCCCTTTCAAATGGCACCAAGGTCAATGACTTTTGGCCTTGACTGTGACTTATATGCTAAAAATAGCGTTTTTGAATCTTAACCATAACGTTTGAACCGTGAGAGATAGAGATTTTATATTTGTTATGCATACAGTATTTCACTAATCAAGTTCTTTGAAATGACACCAAGGTCAATGACTTTGTGACCTTGACATTGACCTATATGCTTAAAATAGCTATTTTAACTTTGTGGCCGCCGGGCGCATAGTGTTTCACAAACACATCTTGATTTTTTTTTTTACAACGGTTTTTACTTTCACAATTTAACAGCGGGGAAAATTAACTTTTTTAAACATTTTAGACGAAGGACTCATGAGGCACTAGCCCTTTTTTCAAAATACTACGAGGTGATTATAACTACGCTAAAAACACATGACTTACAATGTAACAGATGGACAGGGAAGCTATTCCACAAAATTTTGACCAATCACTTTCTAGGCCACCAATATTGAAGATTTCATTTGTCCATTTTTTCATTCCCATTTCTAATATATTCAAACATTTTCAATGACACTCTTTCGTCCATGTATATCATGAAGCAGTTAAAAGGAAAGAATGCATAAAACGGACCAATGAAAATTCAAGAGATGGGATAAGGTAACTATGAGGATCAAACATATCTCTTTTTAGGGTAAACTGTTTGAATTAATTCGGTCTTTCTAATTTGATGCACTTTTTTCCGTGATCGGAAGGTCGTTGGTTCAAACCCCTATCTTCACAGACCTATGTCAAATAAAATAGGAAATATCTTTTTGTGCAAAGCGTTCGGTAATTTAAAGTAAACATTTCGGGTCTTCTGGGTGAAACCTTTGAAAAATCGTGGGCCGTATTAGGACAGGTTTTAGCACGATAAAGATTTTTCACAGTTCAAGGATCCTGAGTGCCGAGGAAAGGTCTAAATTTGAAGCCTTTTGCCTGTTTATGGCGACAACACTATACTATGAGTGAAAAATTCTTGAATGGGACGTAAAACAGTATCAAAATATCTAAATTATAAAGTTTTAATTTCACACACAAAATGTGTGTTTGTATTCTAGCTGTTTTAAAACGGTTTCGCTGCTTTGAGTCATAAAAGGAATTACATAATGCATTATATCGTTTGAATGGATATAAAAACTCTTTCTGGCTTTTCATGTACTCTCTACATCTACCCTTGTCAAATCTTTTGATCTATGTTAAGACCTTAAGGTAAGTTTATAATTTAGAAATTTTGATAAAAAGTAATATATTTCGTATTATTTTGTTCATTTCCAAAAAGAACAAGTTTATTTGAATATTCGGAAGGTTTTGAAAGGTTCTTCAAACAAAGTATAGAACGTCTGTTTATTACGTAAGATAAATTATTTAAAATAATCATTTAGGCATCTACTCTGTTTTTTTAAATTGTATTTAATTATATGAACACGCTTTCTTTTAAATCTACTGAATTTGTATTCACCAAGATATTTTTTTTGGTACATTAAATAATGAAATCAAGTAACACTGTATAATATAATGGGAGAAAGTATTGATGTAAATAAAATACTACATGTGTAATAATCTATCTTTCACTTCAATACAGACTTATAATTGCAGATTTAAAAGATCATATCATGGATTTTAACCAGGTAAGCTACGTGAAGTAACAAGAAGCAGTTAACATGACAATAGAGGTGTATATAAGAGTATTTACTTTCATAAAGACACCAGAAATGTGTGCATTTTAATCGGCTGTCAGGAGTATATAGCACTGCATATTTTGTTTTATCATAAGATTACATTTTACACACTGACTTATCAACGGCGTTTTCTGGTCATCCGCTGATGACAGTGAGCACACAGCGGGAGTGACGGTCGACAGGGGATCCTTACCCCGTCATGGTAAATGATCCCACTTCTGGAGCTCGTTTCTCAAAAAGGCCTACGGCCATGCGTAAGCTTAGTCCGGACTAAATCAATGATTAAACCCGAGAATCGGACTAAGTAGCGTTTCACAAAAGGCTAAATTTTGGTTTAAATTTATGCCTGCTCTTGAGAAAGCGTAAATACTTAGTCTGTACATAACTTGGAAAATGTCGCAAGTGCTTTGATCACAATGAGCCAAAAGTCTAATTATTTATATGTATATGATATAATGTGACAGTAAGAGAAGAGAAAAACTGAAAGTTCAGGTCAACATAAAACATTCATCTTAATTTTTAACAGAGAGCACTTTGATCCGAAAGACAGGAGGAGGATGGCGGCCCCCTCCCCACATCACGCGTGCCTGTTTTTTAAACTGTAATACTTCTTAAATTCTTACCCAATTTCAATTCAAAATCCTTAGTTACAAATTTATAGTTGATCACACCTCTTACGGAAAAAAATCTGCACCCTCGCTGGACTTTATTACCTTTCTATTTTCCTACATATTAAACGTATATTTCACGTTTTTTGTATTTCATATGTACATGTAATTATGTATATGAATAGGTATTATATCGCATACATATAAAATAATTAGTATTTTAACCAAATTGCCACTTTTTCCAAGTTCTGTACACACTAAGCACTTACGCCTACTCATAGGCGTAGATGTAAACCAAAAAGGCGAAGACTAAGTCGAGACTAAATTTGGGTTTAAATCTAGGCCTGCTCGTGAGTAGGCGTAGGTTCTTAGTCTGTACACACATTGGAAAAAAGGCATGCGTTTTAATTATATAGAGTTAAAAGAATGATTATTTTATACGTATACGATATAATACCTATTCATATACATGAACATAATTATATATGCCAAAAATCGTGAAAATTCTTATACAGTATACTGTATTATGAAGGAAATTAGAAAGGTAGTTAATTCCATCGAAGATGCATACTTTTTCTGCAAAAGATGGTATAAACTAGAAATTTTTGATTAAGAATTTTGAATACAAGTTGGGTAAGATTTTTTAAAAAGATATGCCAGAATTTCTTCGTAGAGGGTCGGGGGGTGGGTGGGTGTCAACCCTACAGTTTTTATTGCAGTTATGTGTTTTCTGTATAAATAAAGCTGTGTAATTTATAGACTGACTTCAACTTTCAGCATTTCTCTTTTTGGCTGAATATTTTGATCACCAAATTAACTGTACTCACCACCACCCCCATCCTCTTCCCCATTAACTTTTTAAAAACGATGATACATGCTGTAGGTCCTGTATATATTTGTTGTTTGCAATGGATAATGTTTCAATAAAATCCTCAAACAATATCCATTTTTATACTAGTATTTCAGATAATGAAAAAAATATTCGGTAACTATGCCATCAACCAAGTTAATATACTTTAACTTAAGTTAATGTATCTTTGATTCTCCCCTTTAATTGCATGTAATTAAATAAATTATTATATTAATAGAACATAAAAATGTTCCAGTATCATAATTAAAGTATTCTGTCCATAATACTGTTCATTTATATTTCACTGGAGTCACTATCGGGAGGTAAGATGTGTAGATGAGTCTATCATTTTTTCGTAAAGATGCTTTTGATAAATTGTCAATCTATCACGTTTCTCGGACGAAGTTTGCCTGAAAAGGTTTTTTTGATAGATTTTTGAACAGAAAAATAATTTATATTATATATTTGAAACAAAACTACTCATATGATAATGATGATAATAAAGTGTTTTAAAATGTTTTATTGTGAATGTAAATCGCGACTTGTTAATATCTTTAAGTCTAGATTACATCTTCAAAATACATTCTTCATCTATAAAAAAAATAATCTTTGAACATATCCTCAATAGAAATTGAAAAGGAATGGATAGATTTAAGGAAAAGATGGTGATGTTGAAATTAGTAACTTTCCCGCGATCTAAATGAATATGATTTGAAAATATTGAAATGGAAAATTCAAATGGATAAATTTATAAAAATTACTAAATTTCTTGTCTGTAATATGATTCACAAGAATTATAAATTTAAAACTAATTTAGCTTTTGCAAGCCATAATTGATTCTGCAATTGCTATATATAGGTATGTATTTTTACTTGGACTATGTAAATTATTATATCGATATCAATGTAATTCTATGTGTTCAAAATACAATACTAGCATTATAAATATTCACAGTAGGTATATACATGTATCAACTGAAATGCCAGTATGCCTAATTCGTAATGAATAAATGGATTGATATTATAATTTTAAAACAACTGATAATTTTTCTTCTTTCTCTTATCCATGTTTAAATGATTATCATTATGATATGATTTAAAAATTGTTAAATTTTCACAGTGTGCCTATGGGTTATGGGCTCTGGTCCATCACTCCCTCTCTGTGTTAAGTATCTTAACTAGAGAAAAACTTCCCTGAGATACTGGTTGCCCCCCACGACTTCAAATATATTGCTACGAGCCTGTTCCAACCCTAATGTCATGGCTTTTACTCATAGGAAAATTTCTTTTTATTCCAAATTTTCGCAATTACGTATAATACCGGGTTTACGCGTTTATATTTTTCTAAAGTATATATTTCACTTTTAAAATTTATCTGAACATACCAAAATACATATAACTATTTAATATGAAAGTTGTGGTTGTAGAGGGGGAGGGGGTTGTTTCCCCAATCTGCCCCTTTCGTCAATATGTCTGAATCCGCTAATACTAGCTAGTATGTAAATGCTTTGACCTTGAAAATATAGATAGATTCGTGTATTATATTTGTTTGAAAGACGATGAAAAGCCAGGGAAAATTCGTGCTTCTTGTGTTTTACTATTTGTAATCCGCCGCATGTTATTGTACTCTCTAAACCAAATAAAATACGATCTGCATATGCTTAGTACCTAGCAGAAAGGTTTTAGTCTTAGGCCCAGTCTTACGCCGTTTTCTTAAATGTGATTTATGCCCGACTTAATTTTGGCGTAACTTTCATAGTCGGACTAACTTAGGCCCAAACATACGACTTTTTGAGAAACGAGCCCCTGAAGTTTTACGCAGTATTTATCAATAGGATATGTGGTTATGTGGGTTGAATTTATTTATCAATGACATATAATTGTACCACAAAATTACATGAAGTAGTTCAGGAAAAATTTACAAGCCGGACTTGATGGACAAGCCCATTGATATTATAATAGTAATTATTGCTTGAATTATGAATTAAACGTAAAGTTGAAAAAAAAAGATAAAAGGTCATTGAATAGAAAGCAGATCTTGGAATACTTAAAGAATATTCAATGGTTTTACTTCTTTTAATTTCCGTGTCATAATTTAAATATATATTCAGATTTTGAGTCCAGTTGGTGCTAATGAAAGTGCAAACGAAGAAATTGATGAAACAACGCCTCTTCTTGAAAATGGATCAAGAACTTTTAGTGACAGAGTTTCCAGCATAGGTTACAAATGCTTTTAACTTTCCTTATTTAAAGTTTGAATTTTCTGATCCTGATTTGTCTCTCTTTAACTATGAGAACTGTTTTTTTTGTCCCTTGCTCCCAAACGACAAGGTTCTACAAAGCTACTTTTGGCAAAGGGAATTCCTTCGAAAGAAGGACTCCACTTTTTTCAGTTAGTAAAACTTTTGAAAATTTATAAAAGACTGGCTTTTAAATCTTTTCAAGAACCACTAGGGCACACAAATTTTGTCCCCATTGGTCATTATTTGTGGAAGAACATATGTCAAAGATTTGATTGGTGTACATAATATCATATCAACTATTTATAAGAAGCAAGGCCAATATTTATCACCCTCATCTCAAACCTCAGACAATAGCAAATTCAAAGCCTTTATGTCGATAATTATAAATATATCTAATGTTCTGTTTATTTAGATATTTATTCAATTTAGATGAGCATCGTGGTATACCAGTCATTTCTTTATCTTTCAAATGTATATATTTTGCAATAACAGCTAGTATCTTGAATCTTATGTTTCTCTGGAAGAGCACTAATAAAGAATTTTTTAATAAAATGACATGTATACAGTATTTACATGCATTACAATTTTACTGTACATACCCAGCTAATAAGTATTTCGGTTACTGTGGTCTTTCACTATTTGCTAAATTCGTAGGGTACCTCTCCTCTTCAGGTCTAACAATTCAAGAGCAAAATAAAACTTCATCTGAAAACAATTTGCGAATGTGCAAATTAGGTAAGCGTAATATTTTTCTTTTTCATTTTTTTTCAGGAACGGAAAGGCTACAAAACAACAAAAGACACGTATGCTGTATTTACATCACTGGATTTCTTTCGTTTGCCATTTTCTTTGCTTTAATATTTGGCTTACGTTTTGGACCTGATTTAGAAATGAGTCTTAATCAGGATGCACAGTATGGAGATGTTCTAAGTGGAATTCTTATTACAGTTGTTATAGCTGGTGTATTAGATCAACTTTCTTTAGTTATTTACATCTTGTATACAAATAGATGTCGAGGAAATGTTATTTTTTCTATTGAGAGAATTTTCTTTTTAATACTTGGTTTTTTCACGACTGGTTCCTTTCTGGTAGACTCATTGACAACGCAAGGTTTGTGCTATTCATCATATAGTGGACTTTGTTGTGTGTTTGCGATTTTGCAAATAGTTTATCATTGCTCTAACGATTCGAATCGTTTACCAACAAATAGATATACAGGAGCAGCGTTTGTTCTGCTTATTTCTGTTAACCTTTGCATCTGGTCTGATACAGAAATCAATGAAATATACAGTATCTTTCACGAATCCCAAATATTCAATTCATCAATAATAGACAAAAACTTATCGTATTCAAATTTGTACAAAGCTCAAGAAAACTTGCCCATTGATAGCCTTTTTGATGGTATTGCCCATACTATTCACCCATATGCAACTCCACTGAAAATAGAGTTTTTTCTCATGGCTCTGGAATTGGTGGCCTCAAGAATATATCAATTTGAAGCCCAAGAACATGAGCAGAGCATTTGGCAACAGGAAGATTCTGTTGATGAAACATTGGAGATTAACAGCCATGACTCATATATTGTAAAGAAGTTAAAAAAATGTTCACTTTATGCACGTTTCATTTTGAACAAAATTACGGACTTGAAAACGTTGGAATTTGCCATCAAAGGAGTGTACAGTACTTTGGTTTCATTGTTTGCTTTAGTTTCTGTTTTGATGGTTGTTGTTGCGGCAAATCCTGATGAGATGACAATGTCATCATTTTACCGTTTTTTTAACAGGGGTGATTTAACCTTTGATATTTTACAATTTCTATTCTTGAGCATAACGTTACTTGCAACCTTTCCTTGGCGCCGTGACATAAATATGCATTTGGACAACATTGTGTTTTCAATTTGTGCTTTTGCAAATATCCTTTACAATTTTTTCGATATCTACAGTTCTTTCCGCATTGGAGAATATGTAGGAGGATTTAATGGTGTCTTAACAATCATAAATACGTTTGTTCAAACGATTTACCTGATTATTTTACACGATGATCAGCATAATGAAAATCGTCATGCGGGAATCAAACTGATGTTTTACCTCCTTTCCATAAATAATCTAGGATTTTGGATGGTCGATTCCTTGGCACAAGCGAGATATCCCCCATTTACATATTCATTAAAGTCTTTTTATAACGATACATGGTGGAAGATATTCAACAAAATTGTTTTTCCTTTCGTCATATTTTACCGTTTTAAAGCAGCTTTGTTTTTCTTTGAGTCGTGGTGTAGCAAAGAAGAGAAACCTGATGACCACAATCGAGGACATTTAACAGAGATCGAATGAACATACTTAATAAATGGTTGAGGATAAAACAAGAACAAGACGCTAAAGCTGGTACGATGAATGTTAATCACTTTCTATACCTTAACAATTGCATAAATGTGATAGCCATAACAAGAATGAGTGTAAATGAGTAAATAAGTAAAATAACTTTATAAGGAAAACTTGATCAGAAACAGATCGATATTTACAAAGTTTGAAAACAAGTGAATATCATGTCAATTGTCTGAGTGTTTTACATAAATATCATGATAATCATTGTCATTCGTACGTTTTCATGTTCAGTCTATCATTTACTAGTAATAAATGTATGGAATGTATTTTTATAAACCATTTTATTATACTAATTATCATGTATACAATAAATTCTTCTGATTTTTTTTCGTAACGTTATATAATTGATGACCTTAAGATGTGGTTTCAAAATGGAGTATGTGTACATGCGCTTGACGTTTTTTACCTTTTATTAAAAATAAATATTCCCTATACTATTATAATAAAATGCAGTATATAATATAGGAGATATTCATATTTATGAAAAGAAAGGTTAGAAACGTCAAGCGCCTGTGTGATGAATCTCTCTCTGAGCCATCGATATTTAAGATTTTATTTCCCAATTTTTACATTCAAATTTCAAATATATTTTTGAACTTTTTTTTAACTCTTTCGTCCATGAATAACATGAAACATATGGAGATAACGAAGAGTATTCAAGATCAAAAGTCCGTAAAACAAAACAAAATAGGAGCAGAGCAAACACGGACCCCCAACACATCAGAGGTGGGATAGGGTGTCATGGAGGAATGAGCATCCCCTGCCGACCGGTCACACCCGTCGTGTGCTCCTTGTCATGATCGGGAAAAAACGGAAAAATTCGTCGTCTATCCAGTGTCTTAAATGATGAACTAACAATCTCGTAGTATGAAAAACGTCAATCAGCATTTAATGATAAATTGTATTTGCTGACAAGGTCATTGTATCGACCATATATGTAGAACTTACGAAATGATTTTAAACGAGACTGCTGATATTCTTGTTTCGTAACTTGTTTGTCAATGACTTACCTCGTCTTAATTAGAAATTGTTCATACTTAGAGAATGCTCCTGCGTATCGAATCAATTGGGAGATATAAACCTTGTATGTAGGTGAAAATGACATTTTGCTGCACAAATACGGAAAGTTGATGATTGATAAGTTAAAATCATCAAGTTTATCATAAAGACTTGTTGTAAGGTTAACATAACATTCTTTTTCTAGTAGAATATCCAAGTATGAAACAGTTGTGTAAGGCTATGTGCCTTCTATAATTTCAAGGTCGACATATGAATGGAATAAACAATTGTTATTTGATAACACGTCTTCGATATATCTAAATGTGGAGTTTAAGGCAACAGCAAGTGTTTTTTTTTCTCGTGTATAAGATTTTGAATAAATTCTTATTCATATGAATACAAAAATAAGTCTGCTTATAACGGGGCGCAATTGGTACCCATGGAAATTCGAACAGACTGTAAGAAGACCTGGTCTAAAAAAACATATCGTTATAATTGTCAATCAGAAACTCGAGCAAGATTGATTGATTGTATATTGTTTAACGTCCCTCTCGAAAATTTTTCACTTATATGGAGACGTCACCGTATGCCGGTGAAGGGCTTTAAATTTTGACCTTTACTCGGCACTCAGGGCCATTGAGCAGTGAGGGATCTTCATCGTGCCAAAACCTGCCGCTGACACAGGACCTCGGTTTTTAAGGTCTCATCCGAAGGACCCGCAACTTTCACTTCAAAGTGCCAAGTACATGGCGAAGGAACAGTTGCTACCCATTTTATCGACTAGGTCAGTCGCATCGTCGCAAACCACGGCCAAAATGTACGATCCTCTCCCATTCTGGCCGTGGTTGAACGAGGAGAGAATTCTTCGTAGCTCATTAAAATATTGACCAATGTGAGTAAAGCATAGTTGGAAGATGAACTTTATCGCGACCTTTCAATATCAAATCGCAGTAAAGGAAATATTTCTTGTGTACTGTTGACGTCAGTTGTTGATTGCGATGGAAACAAAACTTGCCACTGACTGAATATGACATCACAATAGAGAGGCGTAAATATTCAAGATTACGACACTTCCTGTGATCAAGCAGCCACGAGTAGGAGAGAGCTATATGCGGACTCCGGACCGTGGCTCGAGACGATGGGTCAGTCGCGGCCGAGATACGAACTCACGACCTCCCGATCACGGAGCGATCGCCCTACCGACTGAGCTACATTGAACGGTGAAACTCGAGCAAGAAGCACAATATATATCTACAATAATGTAGCCTTCTGCAAAGGGGGGGGGGCTTTATTTCGATTTATTTTTTTTAAGTCACAATACATTCAACAAACGAACAAATTTACCTACACACAAAATATATAACTAGGATTGCATCTCAATAATTGTCATTAAAAATTATATTAATCTCTTTTTTTATTATATTCGACTAAAATCTAATTGATATTTTTGCTATTGCTGATTCGACTTTATAATATTTTTGCGCCAACATTAGAACATGTTTTAACAAGTGTCAAGTAGGAGCTTTATTACCTTGTATGCATAATCGAAACACGGACCTCTAAAACATCAGAGGTAGGGTTAGGTATCATGCATGGGGAAGCTTCCCCGGTTCACCAGTCACAACCGCCGTGGGCCTCCTAATATGATATGGAAATAACATGTAATTAATAAACTCCGAAGACATTTCAATCTGTATTTGACTTAATTAAAGATTGTATTTGCTGTCAAGGTCATGGTATCGACCGTAGAACTTACAAAATGATGACTTTCAACTAGACTGTTGATATTCTTGTTTCGTAACTTGTTTGTCAATGACTTACCTCGTCTTAGAAATTGTTCATACGTAGAGAATGCTTCTGTGTATCGATTCAATTGGAAGATATTAAACCCCGTATGTAGGTTAAAAGGATATTTTGCTGCACAAATACGGAAAGTTGATGATTGATTAGTTAAAGTCATCAAGTTTACCATAAAGCCTTGGTGTAAGGTTAACATAAACTTCTTTTTCTAGTATAATATCCAAGTTTGAAACAGTTGTGTAAGACTATGTGCTATCTTTAATTTCAAGGTCGACATATGAATGGAATAAACAATTGTTATTTGATAACACGTCTTCGATATATCTAAATGTGGAGTTAAAGGCAACAGCAAGTGTTTCTTTTCTCGTGTATAAGATTTTGAATAAATTCTTATTCATATGAATACAAAATTAAGTCTGCTGATAACGGGGCGCAATTGGTACCCATGGAAATTCGAACAGACTGTTATATGACCTGGTCTTAAAAAACATATCGTTATTGTCAATCAGAAACTCGAGCAAGATTGATTGATTGTATATTGTTTAACGTCCCTCTCGAGAACTTTTCACTCATATGGAAACGTCACCGTATGCCGGTGAAGGGCTTCAAATTTTGACCTTTACTCGGTACTCAGGGCCATTGAGCAGTGAGGGATCTTCATCGTGCCAACGCCTGCCGTTGACACGGGACCTCGGTTTTAAGGTCTCATCCAAAGGACCCGCACTTTCACTTCAAAATGCCGAGCGCATGGCGAAGGAACAATTGCTACCCATTTTATCGACTAGGTCAGATACGAACTCACGACCTCCTGATCACGGAGCGATCGCTCTACCGACTGAGCTACCGTGAACGGTGAAACACTAGCAAGAAGCATCATATCTTTCTACAATGATGTAGCCTTCTGCGAAGGGGGGGGGGGTATTTCGATTTATTTTTCTAAAGTCACAAAACATGCAGCAAACGATAAAATGTTTACTTACACACAAAATTTATAACTAGGATTGGATCTGAATAATTGTCATCAATTAATAACCTTTTTTTTATTATTTTATTCGTCTAAAATCTAATTGATACTTTTGCTATTGCTGATTCGACTTTATTATATTTTTTTGCGCCACCATTATAACATGTTTTAACAAGTGTCAAGTAGGAGCTTTATTAGCTTGTATGCATATTTTTAAATGTCAGTGTCTCAAAGGTTTTCCTTGGTTTTCCTTGAAATTTACCTTTAATGGTAAGTTAAAGAATTTTTTTAGAAAGATAATATTTGCAGACGAAAAAACATTTCCCTCTCAAACTTTTTTCCAAACTTTTATTTTGAAACGTTAACGTTAAATATGTTAAATATGAAAATATCTAATTTTTGGGTGTGTTTGTTAAATTAAGGTAGGATTATTCTCTGGTTTCTGACTAGATGGAATATTCAAAGTTTATTTATTGATATGTCTTATATATTTAGATGTAAGAGATTTAAAAGACCATATTTTTCTTTCCTCATCACAATTATACAATTTTGAATAGAAATGAAAAACAGTGTTTGAAAACTAGCCGGGACTATATTTCTTGGCGGAATGGTGGCGTATGAAAATATCTTATTTTCTGCCTCTCAGAATTATTATAGAACATTGAATTTAGTTATAATTTTTACGCAATAAAGGATTAGACGAAATTTTCAAATGTAAGTTAAATTTATAATAAGGGACTAAAGTTTCAAAATATATCAAATAAATAAGATTTTTCACACATACTAGAACTATGTTGGCTTTTATTTTCTTTAAATCTAAGTACAGATTTGAGCCAAATTTCCGTAAAAAGTGATATTTCTCTCTTAGTAAACGATCAAAACCTTTATTTTCTGTATCATTTTGTACCTTAAAGTGACAACTTTACTCTATGTGAAAATTTTAAAAAAAAAAAGTTAAATATAGGAAGCATATAAAAATAACAAATAAATTCTAAAAATTTAAGAAAACTAGAGGAAATTCGGGTTAGCAAATATCCATTTTATTTTAATTATCCATGTCAATTTGGTAATATCATATTATAGGCCCTATATGGTAGTTTCTTTTTATGCAAAAAGAAAAACATTCAATCTTTATACCCCCCGCTTGAAAAGCGGGAGGGTATATAGTAATCGTTAATTCCGTCCGTCTGTACGTCCGTCCGTCCGTCTGTCCGTCCGTCCTTCCGTCTGTCCGTCCGTCCGTCTGTTACGCTTTGGGGTACCCATCTCTTATCCGCAACTCCTCTTATACCACTGAATGAAATTTGATGCAACTTTCACAGAATGTTTATTACATATTGCCATTGTGCACCTCCTATTTTACTTTTTGATCGGACACATATTTTGGGTTTCCCGGCCTCAGGAAAACATGGACTTTTTCACCAGTTATAACCATATGGGAGGCGGGGGGTATCATTTAGTGAGCTCATCGCTCACAGTACCTCTAGTTTGAATTACAAGTAGGGATCGCATGATTGGAAACAGTAATTTTTTATTCTTAATGTCCAGGGAAAAGGTAATGACCTTGACCTGACCTTGCCTCTAATAATAAACGGTCAAATTTAATCTCACTGATACCATCACTTAGTAATATTGTCCTCTTGATTCTGTGAAAATTTCATTAATTTTTAAATACAAGAAATGTGAGAAGAATCCTACCTTAAGCACTTTTATAGGATATTTCCCTCTAATGTTCATTTCTTTACCTTTTTTTAATTTTTGATGTTAAAGGATTTATTTACGACGCAGAAAAAATCAAAGAGCTGAAGTAACTTGCATAAAATCACCGATTCTCCTGAAGTTCAATTTAGATAAATGATAAAAAACACATACATGCATCAATTACGTAATAAATCAGCTCGGTGATAATTTAACAGATTCATTTAAAAAGAACTCGTTATTAGGCATTATCTGCAAATGGAGCTCAAAAAACAATTTTAAAGTCGAAATCACTAGATAATTAAACTGTGAAGCAGCTCTTTATGTTGCAATACAAACAAATTTAGAATTTGATTCACCTGTAGATATTTTAACTAAATATCTACTGATTTCATTGTCTAAGTGTGGAATCACGTGCCTGAATAATCCTGATTTTTTGCATATTATTTTGAAAAATAAACAGGGATATTATGATTATTCTTTGGCGTTTAAATTTGAGTCAAACCTTTAAGTTAATTCAAAAAGATGAAAGTGATATGCAGTTTCTCTTGATAGTCAAATATACAGCTTCGCGAACATTTTAAGCTCATTTTTTTCATAAATCTTAAGGTAACATTTATCTAATAATAATATCTCAATCTAAATAATAACAACATTATTTAATCTAAGTACAATAAAATAAACCTGAGATATATTTAATATTTTATGTCAAGTCTACATGCTCCTTAGAAATATAATCTGAAGTTTTTGAAGGTGAATTTAACAATATATGTCACGGTGTAACAACTATGATGATTCTACCCGTGGTATTCAAAAATTGAATTATCAGTTTAAAAAAACAATTCCAAAATCGTAGGACGAATCTTGTTTGAAGCTAGACTTCAAAGAGTTGCTTTGAAATATATCAATTGAATTTATCAATAAATATCACGGTGTAACAACTATGATGGGTCCATGGGTATCTAAAAATTGAATTAGTCCAACTTTCTTTGGTACTTTTTGGCTGAAATGTTTTAATTAACTTCCTAACGGTGAATATTTTTTCTAAGTTCTGCCTTTATTTATCATTCTCGTCTCGATTTTATCAAAATGTAGCACCGAAAACGTACAAGGCTGTGATTGGATTCAATGCAAAAAAGTTAAGAAATATACATAATGCATATCTTTAAAAATTGTAAATGAATTGTAACTGTTGCAAGGAAAATTCTTTTGCATTCACAGCTTTAAAATTTTGCAGTATGACGGATCTTTTTTGAAGCTAGATTTTGAATAGTTTCTATGAAAAACGGTATTTTGTAACATAGAAATTAGTCAAACAGAAAAGAAATACAGAATTGCAATCTTGCACTGTAGGGCCATGTGAATGTACAGAAAATACAAGTTACAGGTACTAAGTCTAGGCAAGGGATAAAGTCTCTTATACCCATAAACATCTTCAAGCTTTTAGAATACGGCTTCAGTGGGAAAGAAACCAGAAAAAACAAATTGGAATTATTTTTCTAGTCAAGGGTGTATCTAGGTCCCACCAAAGATTACTCGGAATAATGAGTTATTACAATAAGTAAATCGGGATGACATTGTAATCAAGAAAGCAGACATAGAGAAGCTCCTTTCAGTGCCAGACAAGACTCCCGACAATTTGAGTAAGGAAGAGATATCTGCCTTACAATCATTAAAAAATCGGGATGACATTGTAATCAAGAAAGCAGACAAAGGCTCTACAGTTGTCTTACTGGATAAGGAGACTTACATGGCGGAGGCCCAAAGACAACTCTCAGACGAACGTTTCTATAAGAAACTGGACTCTGACCCTACTAAAGAATTCTCCACCGCCATTACCAAAACTCTTGACGATATGTTTGAGAAAAATGAGATTGGTATCAACGTCTATGAAACCTTAAATCCTATTGACTATAAACCAGGACAATTCTATCTGCTTCCTAAAATACACAAAGAAGGCATGCCAGGTCGCCCCATAGTCAGCGCAATTGGACACCCCACGGAGAAAATTTCTGAATTCATTGATTTACAT
>PRKT01000211.1:582671-637104 GCA_003671525.1 Saccostrea glomerata | reverse complement strand
ATATATATATATATATATATATATATATATATATATATATATATATATATATATATATATATATATATATATATATATATATATATATATATATATATATATATATATATATCCAAAAGTTATACATAATACATTTTTAGAGGTATTTCGATGTCTCGTTACACAATATCATATTGTAACAACGCAAAAATTTGCGCAAAAAACTATGTGAGCTTAAAAAGTGTGTGGGGCTGTATTGTCAGAAAACATTACATTCGGCATGAAATATATATCCCGATAAATTATATTGCTTATATAATTATAATAATTATATAACAATAAGAATTCCCAAGCGATTTAAAAAAAAGAAACCAAGATTGTTTTTCCTTGATGCGCCCTCATTTTGAAAAATAAACACATGCAGAGATAATACTGAAAAATTATTCTAGACACAAAGTCTTGATATTTAATATGTCTGACAGATAATGAGATCATCGAACAATCTAGCTCAGTGTCTTTGCTTTTTCGAAACATTCTTATTCAAACGACTCAAATTTTCACGATATTATCTAAAGCAGCGCAGAATTACTTGATGCATGTTATGCATAAATAAAATCCCTCAATAATTTCATTGCTAACAAATTTGAGGAGTTTATTTCGGAATATTTCAATTGAATGACGTTGGCCAGATTTTTCTTTAGAATATAAGTGAAATATAATAACTGTTAATTTGGAATATATTTTTTTAAAAAGAAGTAAAAGATAAGAGTTTTAAAAAACGAACATAAACGATTTCCTCGATCTCAAGAAGTATATGAACAATACAAATCTTTAAAGAATGCATAAAACGGACCAATGAAAATTCAGGAGATGGGATAAACTGGACACTGGGTAAACTGTTTGAATTAATTCGGTCTTTCTAAGAGCAAGAACCATCTTATGCATAAAATGGCCCTGTACTTATATCAATTAATTAAATATCACCCTATTTCCCATGTCATATATCAATATAAAGTGGACACTTGGTGCTTTCATTTTCTATAATAAAGTTTCGTTTCGAGAATCCAGAAATTGAAAAACAGGTTTGAGAACTTGAAATGTTCTTGAAATTTGCAGAAAACATGCGTATTTGAAGACCTTCAGCAAAGAATTAAAATATGAGCACAGCCCACGATCTAAAAAATAAAACATGTATTTTGATCTTCAGAAACAGAGCTTTCATAATGTATTTGCATATTTTGGATCAGAGGTTGTGCTCTATAAGAAATATTGCTTCAACTTTAGGTCATTTTCAAAGGAATTTACAAGATATGAGGAAATTTATGCATTTTATGACATCATAATGCATTGTCTAGATGGGAAATTCCGTCACAATTAACAGATACGTGGTCACCAACATTTCAAGTGATAAATTCTGCATTTCAAGCCTAAACTGATCGGTTTTAATTTTTCAGAAAATCTCAGGGCCAAATAAGGGCAAAAGTGACTATTGCTCCTTGATGAACTTTTTTCCGTGATTGGAAGATCGTGGGTTCAAACCCCAAACTTTTCAGACCCTTGTCAAATAAAATAGGCAACATCTTTTTGTGCAAAGCGTTCGGCACTACAAAGTGAAAATTTCGGGTCTTTTGGGTGAAACCTTTAAAAAAAAGTATTATGACAGGCTTTAGCACGATAAAGATTTTTCACAGTTCAAGGACCCTGAGTGCCGACGAAAGGTCTAAATTTGAAGCCCTTTGCCTGTACTATGACACTATACTATGAGTGAAAATTTCTTGAATGGGACGTATGTGGCAACGCACTTTGAAAAAATTACGCACTTTGAAAAAAATTTTCAAAGTGCGTTAAAATTTGGACAAAATTAACGCACTTTGAAATTTTTTTTCAAAGTGCGTTAAATTTGGGACATACTCAACGCACTTTGAAAAAAATTTTCAAAGTGTGTTAAGAGTCTACATCAATATATTTTACCATGGCGACACTTAACGCACTTTGAAAAAAAAATCATATTTTTTAGTAATGGAAAGATTTTATTTGTTATTTATCTTTCAAAAAACTTATGAATTGATTAACTCCCGTTGAAAAAAGGAGAAGACAGGTATAAGATCCCTCAGTCCAAATCTTTATCTTTTGAATACATACATAGGTGTCGGTAACAAACGGGGGAGGGGAGCAATAAACCCAATAAGGGTAAGCTGCATTTTCAATACTTATACGATGTATATATCTTTCCAGAATAAGTGGGGGGCTAAGCCCCTCCTCCCCTGGCCCGTCTCGATGTCTATGCTATACACAAAACATTTATATAATTATGTATTTACCTAACTGGTATGACGTTGAAAACTTTCAATATTAAATGAGTTAATTAAAACAGGTGAAAACTAGAAATATTGAAGTACAGTAAAACGTATTAGAGAGAAAGAATTTTCATTGTTTTGAACGATCAAATTGCCCCCTTTCTACTATGATAAATGCTAAGTTGCTTTAAGCTGTCCACTGTTAGTGCCCCCTTCACATCTTTACATATACTTATCAAAGACTAGATGTTAAAGAAAAAAAAAATTATGATCTTAAACAATCGTCACTCTTTTTTTCAAGACCCTTTTCCCTTTTATTTTATCAAAACCTCAAATATTAAAAACGTCAACTTCTCAGGTCCTGAAGTGACTTCATCATAAAAAAAGTCATCCATCCAGGACCTGTTATTCATCATACCGATTATTTGTAATGTTATGGGTCAAAATTACCACACGTGCACTAAGGATATGAGCACTCAGTGTGACATCGATACAGAAATAGATAATGAAGAAACAGTTGTAAAGGATACAAGTTAAAAATTACAAAATGCATTTAATGTTCCTTTAACTGAACACAAATTCATATTGTCACCGATTCCATTGGTAATTTTAAAAAATCATGTTTAAATCTGAAGAAATCTTTGTTGTAATAAGTATTTTAAATATTTTAAATTTATTTAAATACTTATTTCTAAGTGAATCTTATATACATTGGTGATAAAAGTAAAATTAAATGTACGTTAATTGCATAGAAAGAATTTTATGATCAAGGATATATATCTACAATGTAGATGCATGCATTAATTATGCTTCATGAATTATGTGAAAGATGAACATTTGCATATTAATTTATTAAACATGAATGAACCAAAAAGGTGACTTGTTTTTTTTTTTTAATTCAATCTTAACTTTTTTCTATCGTGAAAATATATTCTTTTTAATTTATAAGTAAAACTCACTTCTACACACATAAGAATATTCAAAATGACAATGAAAGGACTATGCGGCAATGGTCAATATTTGCCCCCAAAATCAAACTTTGAAGGAGAGCGCATCAAAAAAAATGTGCAAGGAGGGCTTTATTCAGGTGTCCTAAAAATAAAAATCAAGAGCAAAGCAAATACGAACATCTAAAACATCAGAACTGGAATCAAGTTCCATCGAGGGGTAATCAGTCCATGTCGAATGGTCTGTAGCAACGCACTTAAAAAAAATAACGCACTTTTCAAAGTGCGTTAAATTTGGGACAAATCAACGCACTTTGAAACAAATTTTTCAAAGTGTGTGTACATCAACATTTTTACCAATTTTGACAAAGAAGTTCAGACCAAAACTGTAGGAGGAGTATCATTTTGAACAATTGTTTACAGACAGACGGACAGAGAGACAGCTTAACAGACAGACAGACGGACGACGGCCTCCTTACTATCGCATACGATCTTCTGGTCTCTTACCAAAAGAACTAAAAAATTGGCTTCAACAACTTTTATCATCATACATGTATGAACAAAATGGTTGAGATTTGATAACACGACAAAAGGTAAAGTTTTATGCACTCAAGATAAGCTTATCTATGTCTCAAAAAATTAGGTCATATTTGGCTTCTGTCTTTGCCTTGGTACTTTGAATTTTAGAAAGAATGATGTAATGCATTGTTGCATTTGACAGTATATCACTTACTCTTCTTTTCATAGCCTTTTGTGCACTAGGTACATCTTATAATATTTGCTCTTGCTCTTTTTTAAAGGTAAGTATTTGTATATTTAAAAAATACAAGGAGCGACATTTCATATTCTTATGTTAGGTTTTAGAGAAAATTAAGTTAACTTGATTTCTCTGCTCAATTCGGTGAGAAAACCAAAAACTAGACTAATAATTGCAAGATATTATTTCACATTATTTGAATTGATACTTATTGATTTACTCGTATTTTCAATAAACTCGCTGTACTGAGATTGACGAGAGTCATTCAAAAAATACTTAAAAATGTTTATTTGGATGAGACATGTCAACAAAGATGCTCACTCTTTCTAGGCACTCGATCAAACCTGTTTATGCTCTGTTCACAAACTTGCATTGTATAAGATCACTGTCACAATCATTAATCTTAATCATACCATCTTATTATCTTGAAGAAAAATAAAATTTTGTGATAATATCTTTCAAAATATATTTTGTGTTGTTTTAAATAATCTTCCAATTTATCAGAATGTAATCGTATTTAACTTTTAGTTTATTGTTGCATTTATTCTTTAAAAATTCCCTGAAATTTGGTAATAATTTGACATAAAATTAAAAGAAAGTTAAAAACAAAGATCTTTAAAATGAACCTTGTACCCATTTTTTTTCTTTCTCATTTTTTGACGTAATTTATAAAATAAGAATTAAACACTGCGATATGTTATTCGAAAGAAAGCTAATTTAGAAATAATCTATATTTATCTATTATGTATTTTCCAGTCTAAACTTAAAATATTATTTACAGGTAGAGGGAATATCATTACCATGGAATATGAAGAGGTGAGCTACGCTAAAATTTCTTGACCTGATGATAAAGCTTGGTTTCTGAGTTTCGAGTTTTCTCAAGGGCATCAGGAAAGTCTAGATTTTGATTTGCGAACAGGACTTGTATTTTATCTTGTATTGGCACATTGCTGCATATCTTGTAAAGTCGGTCAATTACATCAATGCTTTTGAGGAACGTTTACTCTAACCAACCTAATAACAGTTTTAATCCTCTTGAAGAATTTTAGAAGGTACTCGAATGGGAAGTCAATTTAAATATTGTCACAGTATAGCAGTAGATAGCAAAAATCCTGAAAGTGTGATTCAGATAAAGCATACTACAATTTAATCTGAGGTACTATAGTATCTCTGATAAACTATCCGTTCTAAACATGCTAAACCAGCAGCTCAATGATACAATATTGTTAAAGATTGGTTGCTACTTGAATCTTGAATAATATGCTTAAGTTAAATTACATGTTTTGAAATCTATTGTTTAGAAAACAAATCTTGTAGATGGTTTTATTTCTTTATTGTTTCATGTTATCACTATTCAGATTTGCGGGACAACCAATGCTAATGCAAGTCTTATAGAAGAAACACAGGAATCTGAGGAAACTCCTCTTTTAAGGAATGGATCAAGATCAGATTCATGTACCAACAAAGTTTCAAGGAAAGGTTATAAAAATATTACCTTTCTCACTTTACTAATTAACTTCTTGTCTTTCCAGAAGTTTATCTTAGCTTTCTGTCCAAGTTTGTCTGTCTGTATATTTCAAGCATTTACACTTCTTTTCATTATGTCCTCTCCACTTATCTTAAAGTTCACTTAGTCAAAAGGGGAAAAGTAAATTATTTTTGGCTCTCAAATATTTGAGAACTACTAGGTAATGAAAGAAAAATCTAAAATCTTAAGTACGTACATGTAGCTGCCATAGGGGAAGAAATCATAAAAATAGGAAGCACAAATGAATTTACCTTATCAAGGATACTCGATCAATCCCACACTAAACAAAGAATATTCACGTTATCCTAGTCGTATGACGTTAGTTTGGTGTTCGGGAGAGCTCTATGCTTACTCTCATGTCGCGTATAGCCAATTAAAAAAAAATATATGAAATTATGATCTCTTTCGCTTCGTTCAGCTAAACTTAAATAATTTCCTGTTCTAATCATGCTAATAAAAAATAAAATAAACACAGAACATGGGATAAGACAAAGTCAGTCATTTATTAAAGACAAAAATGTACAAAGACCATTGCGTCCGCAGGAGGGCAAGATCAGTATCCAAATGCGGCAATGTTGGAGGATTTCTTAATGAAAAACGTTGACAAAGTCTGCTGCTGATGGGTAAAGTCAGTAAAAATCATGATTAAAAGAGGTTTAAAAAAAAAAAGAAAGTTGTTGGCTAACTTCTGTCGAGTGATTGCAATAACTGATTCCAATATATAAAAACACTAAACCAAATGCCTACAAATTACTGCGATAAACAAATTAGTGTCACTTATTAATGCCAAAATTACAAAATAATTTGAATAACCAATTCATGAAAGCACTACTGCTCTAGTGTAACAAGCTCTAGCCTTTAAAATCAAAGGGCACCAATTCAATTCCACTGTGGGACGCCCATCATTTACTCTTAAAAAACGAAAAGAAATTTATTTACTAGCTGTTCCCTCCAATCGCTATGTACTAAAAGTTTCCGAAGAGACTTTAAATCTCGTGGACCAATGTCACCATAGGCATGGTATGATAAATAAAGATATCTTATTGATATCCGTGTTAGCGCGTATAAATCAAGAAAAATTGTGGCATTTTTCCTAGATTGGATATCATGTTTGAGGTATTTTTTAATCGGACATTAAACAACATACATATGAAATTATATCAACCATATGTCAACAAATAACAAGACTCAATACCATAAACTTCATGTCAAGAATTTATAGACTTCATAAGGAAGAATTCATTTGTGGATTCATATCTACAATTTTATTCGTCACAATCGAGTATTGTGGTGGTATATTGTCATAAAATATATTTTTAAAAATGCAAATAATGTAATTTCAAATTTTCCTCTCCTAATTTTTCAGGAACAACAAGGCAACAGAACAACAACAGGCACGTTTGCTGCATTTACATCACAGGATTTCTTTCATTCGCTATTTTCTTTGCTCTAATATTTGGTTTACGTTTTGGGCCTGATTTAGAAATAAGCTTAGGTCAGGATACACAACTAATTTTTCAGGAACAACAAGGCAACAGAACAACAACAGGCACGTTTGCTGCATTTACATCACAGGATTTCTTTCATTCGCTATTTTCTTTGCTCTAAAATTTGGTTTACGTTTTGGGCCTGATTTAGAAATAAGCTTAGGTCAGGATACACAATACAAAGACGCTCTAAGTGGAATTCTTATCACAGTTCTTGTTATTGGTGTGTTGGATCAGCTCTATATTTGGTTTTACATAACCTTTATGCAAATAGATGTCGTGGAATGATTGATTTTTCTGTTGAAAGAGTTTTCTTTTTAATACTTGGGTTTTGTACAGCTGGTTCCTTTCTTATAGACGCTTTGACAACACAAGATTTATGTTTTTTGTCATATTGTGGTCTTTGTTGTGTGTTTGCGACTCTGCAAATATTTTACCACTGCTCCAACAATTCCAACGGTGAATCAAAAAATAAATGCAAAGGAATAGCATTTATTCTTCTAATTGCCGTTAACGTTTGCATCTGGTCTGACACAGAAATCAATGAAATATATATAATCTTTCACGAACCCAATGTATCTAAATCAACATTAGTAGAATCCAACTTAGCGCAAACAAAATTAGAACCTTCTCAAGGTGTATCGTCCATAGATATACTTTTTGATGATATTTCTCATACTATTCACCCATATGCAACTCCAATGAAAATTGAATTTTTTCTCATGGCGCTCGAATTATGGCGTCAAAAATTAAACAAATCGATGCTCAAAAGTATCATAATTATGAACAGAATGCACCTACATGTATAGATAACCTTGTAGCGATAAATAATTAGGGTTCAGGCATTGTTAACTTGGTAGTAAAAGCTTATGTGAAGGCAGGTACCGTCTTTAGCAAAATCACAGGTTGTCAAACGTTGGAATTTCCAGTCAAAGGAGTATATAGTATGATGGTTTCATGGTTTGCTTTTTGTTCCGTCCTAATGGTTGTTGTTGCTGCAAATCCTGATGAGATGACCATGTCATCATTTCACCGTTTTTACAACAGGGGTGATTTAATATTTAATATTTCACAATTTCTTTTCCTTAGTATAACGTCACTTGCAACCTAACCTTGGCGCCGTGACATTAATATACATTTGGAAAACATTGTGTTTTCCATTTGTGCTTTTGCAAATATCCTGTACAATTTTTTTGATAGCTACAGTTCTTTCTGCATTGAAGAATATGCAGGAGGATTTAATGGTGTCTTAACAATTACAAATACATTTGTTCAAACGATATACCTGATTATTTTACACGATGATCAACATAATGAAAATCGTCATGCGGGAATCAAACTATTGTTTTACCTTCTTTCCATAAATAATCTGGGATTTTGGATGGTCGATTCCTTGGCACAAGCGAGATATCCTCCATTTACATATTCATTAAAGTCTTTTTATAACGATACATGGTGGAAAATATTCAACAAAATAGTTTTTCCTTTCGTCATATTTTATCGTTTCAAGGCAAGTTAAATGCGGTTGGAGTTTTAAGTTACTTATACATGTGTATATCTCAGAATGCAAGTCAGTTTAATGCTCACGCACCGCTAAAACTTTCCTGAGTGATTTCACACAACCAACATGTGTGGAATTATTTCATAAAAACGATAATCGTGTTTAATATTACAGCACACTCTAAAATAATATGAATATATATATATATATATATATATATATATATATATATATATATATATATATATATATATATATATATATATATATATATATATATATATATATATATATATATATATATATATATATATATATATATATATATATATATATATATATATATATATATATATATATATATATATATATATATATATATATATATATATATATATATATATATATATATATATATATATATATATATATATATATATATATATATATATATATATATATATATATATCTTTTTAGATTTTTCCTACTCAAATGTTAATTGTAATATAAATGTAATACATGAAACTAAGTCATGTTTTTTTGTTTTTTTTCTAAAGGGGGGGGGGTGTTAAATGATTTTCTCGGCAGGCGGGCTGTTTATATACATGATTGTATATAGGCCAATGGAAATTGTAATTAAAATCAGATAAAGAAGAATAGAAAGTATTAAATTTTTTTAGTATATCACTTTATAGAGTATTAAATTAATTAATATCCTTAAGATAACATTGGATAAATAACACGACGCTCGTCTAGATTTTCTCGACCGACACAGTTTTTTTTTTTTTGTTTTTTTTTTATAAAATAGTAAACAAGAATTTTTTTTTAATTTCTTCTCAATTTATTTGTTATTGATAATTATTTTATTTAGTAAACCAGCACATGGTGTATAAAATTATATACTAAGCGTCAAATAAAAGGTTTCGGATACGTACGAGCGGTTAACTAGTAAAATGAAATTGAAAATTAGATTTAAAAAAACTATCAGCACCGTAATGGCGGCCGACGACAACGCCGCCGTGTGACAAAGCGCGATAACTCTGTTAAACTTGTGAAAAAGAATCGTGTATATTGTTAAATTTGCCTTTGAAAACTTCAGATTATATGTCTAAGGAGCATGTAGACTTGATCTAAAATATCAAATATATCTCAGGTTTATTCTATTGTACTTTGATTAAATAATGTTAATTGTTATTATTTAGATGTGAAGTATTATTATTAGATGAATGTTACCTTATAATTTTTGAAAAAAAATCCATTTGACGCGGAGCTGTATATTCGACTATCAAGAGAAACTGCATATCATTCTAATCTTTTTGAATTAACTTAAAGGTTTGACTCAAATTTAAAAGCCTAAGATTAATAATAATATCCCTGTTTATTTTTCGAAATAATATGCAAAAAATCAGGAGTATTCAGGCACGTAATTTCACACTTAAACAATGAAATCAGTAGACATTTAGTTAAAATATCTACAGGTGAATCAAATGCACAGTTTGTTTGTATTGAAACATAAAGGGCTGTTTCACAGTTTAATTTTCTATAGCTAGTGGTTTCGAATTTAACAAAGGAGGACACGTGCACTACAGAGATGAGCACTCAGTTTGACAGCGATACAGAAATAGACGATGAACAAACAGTTGTGAAGGATAGAAGTTGAACATTCATTCTACATTAAACAGTTTTAGGTAAAAGTGAAGACACATGTTCATCAGATTCTATTTGAAAGATTTTTTTTAGATATGTACATTTACATTTTTAAAAATTTTAGAATGTCAATATATGTGTGAATCTTGAAGAAATTTGTGTGTTGTAGCAAAAACTAAAAAAATCAATTTATCATTTTTATAAATAATATCAAATGAAAGAGATAGATCCTCTATTTTATTTAGAAGATACTTTGTCTCAGATATCAGCGATATAAAACATGTATCTGCGAAAACAGTCATCAAGTGCACGTTCATTACTTTAGCATGATTTGTAGTAAATGTATTATAGTTTTTGATGGAGATGAAATATATTCTTCCAAAACTTGAAAATCAAATATATAGAGATAACGAACAGTATTCAAGATCAAAAGTCTCTTCAAACAATACAAATCAGTAGCAGAGCAGACACGTACCTCTAAAACATCAGAGGTGGGATCAGGTACCATGGAGGAGTGGGGATCCCCTGTCGTGTCATGCATGGGGGAGTTAGCTTCCTCGGCCCACCAGTCACAACCGCAGTGTGCTCCCTGTTATGATATGGAAATAACGGTAAACTCCGAAGACATTTCAATCTGTATTTGACTTAATGATAGATTGTATTTGCTGTCAAGGTCATGGTATCGACCGTAGAAGTTACAAAATGATGACTTTCAACAAGACTGTTGATATTCTTGTTTCGTAACCTGTTTGTCAATGAATTACCTCGTCTTAGAAATTGTTCATACGTAGAGAATGCTCCTGCGTATCGAATCAATTGGGAGATATAAACCCTGTATGTAGGTGAAAAGGATATCTTGCTGCACAAATACGGAAAGTTGATGATTGATAAGTTAAAGTCATTAAGTTTACCATAAAACCGTGTTGTAAGGTTAACATAACCTTCTTTTTCTAGTAAAATATCCAAGTATGAAACAGTTGTGTTAGACTATGTGCGATCTCTAATTTCAAGGTCGACATATGAATGGAATAAACAATTGTTATTTTATAACACGTCTTCGATATATCTAAATGTGGATTTAAAGGCAACAGAAAGTGTTTTCTTTTTCTCGTGTATTAGATTTTGAATAAATTCTGATTCATATGTATACAAAAATAAGTCTGCTAATAACGGGGCGCCATTGGTACCCATGGAAATTCGAACAGACTGTTTGACGACCCGGTCTGAAAAAAAACAGGTAGATATTGTCAATCAGAATCTCAAGCAATAAGCACCATATATATCTACAATAATGTAGCCTTCTGCGAGGGGGGGGGGGCTTTATTTCGATTTATTTTTTCTAAAGTCACAAAACATGCAGCAAATGATCAAAATTACTCACACACAAAATATATAACTAGGATTGCATCTCAATAATTGTCATCAAAAATTATATTAATCTCTTTTTTTCTATTCGTCTAAAATCTAATTGATATTTTTGCTATTGCTAATTCGACTTTATTATATTTTTTGCGCCAACATTAGAACATGTTTTAACAAGTGTCAAGTAGGAGCTTTATAAGCTTGCATGCATATCTTTAAATGTCATTGTCTCAAAGGTTTTTCCTTGGTTTTCCTTAAATTTTACCTTTAATGGTAAGTTAAAGAATTTCTTTAGAAAGATAATATTTGCAGACGAAAAAAAACATTTCCCTATCAAACTTTTTTCCAAACTTTTGTTTTGAAACGTTAACGTTATATGTGTACATATTTTATAATGCAATATTTAAGGCTATGCGAGTTTAGATATGAAATTATCTGATTCTTAAGGGTACGTTTGATAAATCAAGTACTTTTACAGGATATTTCCCTCCAATGTTCATTTTTTTCCTTTTTTTTAATTTTTTATGTTAAAGGATTTATTTACGACGCACAATAAATCAAAGAGCTGAAGTTGCAAAAAATCACCAATTCTCATGAAGTTCAATTTAGATCAATTATAAAAAAAAAACATATACACGCATCAATTAATAAATCAGCTCGGTGATAATTTAATAGATTCATTTAAAAAGAAATCGTAATTAGGCATTATCTGAAAATGGAACTCAAAAAAGATTTTTAAAGTCGAAACCACCATAGAACTAAACTGTGAAACAACCCTTAATGTTGCAATACAAACAAATTGTGCATTTGATGCACTGTAGATATTTTAACTAAATGTCTACTGATTTCATTGTCTAGTATAAGTGTGAAATTACGTGCCTGAATACGCCTGATTTTTTGCATATGATTTCGAAAAATAAACAGGGATATTTTGAATCATCTTGGGTTTTTAATTTGAGTCAAACGTTTAAGTTAATTCAAAAAGATAAGAATGATATGCAGTTTCTCTTGATAGTCAAATATACAGCTCCGCGAACATTTTAAGCTCAAATGGATTTTTTTCATAAATCTTAAGGTAACATTCATATAATAATAATATCTCACATCTAAATAATAACAGTTAACATTACTTAATCAACATTACTTAATCAAAGTACAATAAAATAAACCCGAGATATATTTGATAATTCATGTCAAGTCTACATGCTCCTTAAAAATATAATCTGAAGTTTTCAAAGGCGAATTTAACAATATATGTCACGGTGTAACAAATCTGATGATTCTACTATGGTATTCAAAAATTGAATTATCAGTTGGAAAAAAAAACAATTACAAAAGAAAAAAAAACCAGAAAAAAAATTTGGAATTATTTTTCTAGCCAAGGGTGTATCCAGGTCCAATCAAAGATTACTCGTGAAAAATGATTTAATTTATTACAATAATTAAAAAAAATATCTAAAAAAACAAAAAAAATTTAAAATATTTAATTGTCTCGTTACACAGTCTCATATTGTAACAATGCCATTTTAATTTGTGCGAAAAACTATGTGAGCTTAAAAAGTGCGTGGGACTGTATTATCAGAAAACATTACATCCGGAATGAAATATATATATACCGATAAATAATATTGCTTACTTTGAATAATTTAAGCATATTCTTTAAAAGATATATTTGAATGAATTTTAGACCACTAATTCTTCACAATTTCATGTACCATCATTGCAAACTCGGTTATATTTTTTTAATTTTGTTATTCCCAAGCGATTTTTAAAAATAGAAACTTAGATTGTTTTTCCTTGATGCGCCCTCATTTTGAAAAATAAAAAAGATAATACTGAAAATTTATTCTAGACACAAAGTCTTGATATTTAATATGTCTGACAGATAATGAGATCATCGAACAATCTAGCTCAGTGTTTTTGCGAAACAATCTTATTCAAGCGACTCAAATTTTCGCGAAATTATCTAAACCAGCGCAGCATTACTTAATGCATGTTACACATAAATAAAATCCCTCAATAATTTCATTGCTAACAAATTTGAGGAATTTATTTCGAAATAGTTCAATTGAATGACTTTGGCCAGATTTTTCTTAAGAATATAAATGAAGTATATTAACTGTTAATTTAGAATAAATCTTTTTTTAAAAAAAGTAAAAGAAAAGAGTTTATAAAACGAACAAAAAACGATTTCTTCGATCTCAAGATATCTATTAACAATACAAATTTGTAAAGAATGCATAATACGGACCAATGAAAATTTAAGAGATAGGATTAGGTAACTACGAGGATTAAACATATCTCTTTTTAGGGTAAACTGTTTGAATTAATTCGGTCTTTCTAATTTGATGCACTTTTTTCCGTAATCGGAAGGTCGTGGGTTCAAACACCGACCTTCACAGACCTAAATGTATGTTAAATAAAATAGGCAAGATCTTTTTGTACAAAGCGTTCGGCACTTTAAAGTGAAAATTTCGGGTCTTTTGGGTGAAACCTTTAAAAAAATCGAGGACCGTATTATGACAGACTTTAGCACGATAAAGATTTTTGACAGTTCAAGGACCCTGAGTGCCGAGGAAAGGTCTAAAGTTGAAGCCCTTTGCCTGTTTATGGCCACAACACTAAACAATGAGTGGAAATTTGAATAGGACATAAAACAGTATACAGAATATCTAAATTGTAATGTTTTAATTTCATACACAAGATTTGCCTTTGTATTTTAGCTGTTTTAAAACGGTTTCGCTACTTCGAGTTATAAAAAGAATTACATAATGCATTATTTCGTTTGAATGGATATAAAAATCTCTGTTTGGTTTTTCGTGCACTCTCTACACCTACCCTTGTCAAATCTTTTGATCTATCTTAAGACCTTAAGGTAAGTTTATAATTAAGAAATTTTCATAAAAACCCATATATTTCGAATAAATTTGTTCACTTTCAGAGAGAACAAGTTTATTTGAATATTCAGAAGATGTTTTGAAAGGTTCTTCAAACATCTGTCCTGTTTTTTTAATTCTATTTAATTACATGAACACGCTTTCTTATAAACCTACTGAATTTGTATTCACCAAATTATTTTTTTTTATTTTCTTTATACAACAAATAATGAAATCAGGTAACACTGTATAATATTATGGGAGAAAGTATTGATGTAAAAAATGTAAAAAAAAAAAAAAAAAATACTACATGTGTAATAATCTATCTTTCACTTCAATACAAACTCATAATTGCAGATTTAAAAGATCGTATCATGGATTTTAACCAGGTAAGCTACATGAAGTAACAAGAAGCAGTTAACATGACAATAGAGGTGTATATAAAAGTTTTTACTTTCATAAAGACATGAAATGTGTGCATTTTAATTGGCTGTTAGGAGTATATAGCACTGCATATTTTATTTTATCATAAGATTACATTTTACACACTGATTTATCTACGGCGTTTTCTGTTTATCCGCTGATGACAGTGAGCACACGGCGGGAGTGACGGTCGACAGGGGATCCTTACCCAGTCATGGTACATGATCCCACTTCTGGGGCTCGTTTCTCAAAAAGGCCTACGGCCATGCGTAAGCTTAATCTGGACTAAATCAGTGACTAATCCCGAGAATTGGACTAAGTAGCGTTTCACAAAAGGCTTAATTTTGGTTTAAATTTAGACCTGCTAAAGAGAAAGCGTAAATGCTTAGTCAGTACATAACTTGGAAAAGGTGGCAATTGCTTTGATCACAATAGTTAAAAGACTAATTATTTTATATGTGTACGATATATTACCTTATCATATACATAATTACATGTACATATGAAATACAAAAAACGTGAAATATACGTTTAATATGTAGGAAAATAGAAAGGTAATAAAATTCGGAGAGAGTGCAGATTTCTTTTCCGTAAGAGGTGTGATCAACTATAAATTTGTAGATAAGAATTTTGTATTGAAATTGGTTAAGAATTTAAGAAGTACCACAGTTTAAAAAAAAAAAGGCACGCGTAGTGTATCGGAGGGGGCTGCAATCCTCTCTCTTTTTTCCCGGTCCAAGTCCTTTCTGTTAAAAATTAAGCTGAATGTTTTATGCTGACCTGAACTTTCAGTTTTTCCTCTTCTCTTACTGTCATATTTTGCTGAACAATACTACCACCCCTATACGCAGTCCATGAAGAAATACGAATTCCCGCATATACAGCTCGCACATTAGCACAACCATTCTCAAATAAGGTTTGCGAAAGCTTGATTATTTTTTTAAAAAATCATTTTTTTACACCATATTACAAGGAAGAAACCTAGTTTTTTTTTATAGATATAAATTACTGACATATTTCCACTCTGGGTCATACTTATAAGGTAATATTATAGTAAAGTTATAGTATAAAGGTAATATTTCAACATCTCACCCTCTTTTTCTTTCTTAGCAATTCCATTTTAATTTCCATTAAGAGTACGTGATCATGCAATATATTTCTTTATCGATACATGATTTAATCTAGATTCAAAGATATCAAAGGGTCACAATTTTCATATTAATAAATACTGGTAGTTTTTATTTTAAAATAATTAAAACCTCTTTTTTTCTGTTTCTCATTTACAATAAAACATTTTGAAACAATTTATTGTCCACTTTTTTTTCAAATATACATATAATATAAAGTATCTACGAGGGGTGATCAAAAAGTTCGCGAACTATCTCTATATCTACAAAACCATAAATTAGATTAGAATGAAATTCGATACACACATAACCATACAAAAGGTTAATGAATAGCATATACCGAATAAAGTTTTTCTCCTTGTTTGTGACGTCACAATGTAGGTCACTTGTGACGAAAAATGGTTGTTTCAGTCGAACTTGTTCAACAAACGACTGAACAATTTATTGTATATCTTTGAAATCCCTCTGCAGAATCATATAATAATTTGTACACAGTTTATTGAGATAAATGAGTTCCTATAAATTCAATTAATGATTGGATTGATCGTTTTAGTGAAGGAAGGCAGATGGTTAAAAATGATACTTGTCATCTTGCCCAGTGAAAGCAAGTTTGAAAAGATATGTATTTTTAATTAAGCATTTGCTATCAAAGACCTCCAATTAAAATTGAAAAATAGTTGAATGTTTGAACAATAATATAATTATTAAATACCTAAGATATCGTTTACTTTAGATTTTAAACACATTAGATATGATAAAAAGAAGGCACCCATTCTCTATCCACCTTGAATAAAGGTCTCTCTCGAGACAGAAGATTTGTGTTAAAATGGTCGCCATGCTTATTTTTGGAAAGGATATTCTTATCCACCCATTCTGTTGTCGAGATATGACCATTTATGACAAATGAACTGTTCTTGTCACAAAAATTAACTCACATGGAAAGAAATATAATACTGAGAAAATTTTTCAACTTCTGTGACAAAATGTTACGGAGGGGGTCACGTGACCGCCAATATCACGCGATTCACGCATGCGCAGAACGGTGGTTGATGTGCATTAAAATCGGGGAGGATTAATCTAAAATATAATCAACATTGAAACCAAATATTTTTCTTTTATGGAAGTTATTGAATTAGTTCGCGAACTTTTTGATCACCCCTCGTATCTGTTCATAAATTGATTTTAAAAGAAGACACTTTCAAGCAAAATTCGTCTGAGAAGAATATGTAGCACGTGGGTTGAATTTATTTATCAATGTCATACAATTGTACCACTAAATTACTTGAAGTAGTTCAGGTAAACTTTACAACCCGGACTTGATGGACAAGCCCATTGATATTATAATAGTAATTATTCCTTGAATTATGAATTAAACGTTTGGTTGAAAAAAAAATGATAAAAGGTCATTGATTATAAAGCAGATCTTGTAATACTTAAAGAAAATTCAATGGTTTTACTTCTTTTAATTTCCGTGTCATAATTTAAATAAATTCAGATTTCGAGTGCAGTTGATGCTAATGAAAGTGCAAACGAAGAAATTGATGAAACAACGCCTCTTATTGAAAATGGATCAAAAACTTTTAGTGACAGAGTTTCCAGCATAGGTTACAAATGCTTTTAACGTTCCTTATTTAAAGATTGAATTTTCTGATCTTGATTTGTCTGTCTTAAACTATGTGAGAACTGGTCCCCTGCTCCCAAACGACAAGCTTCTACAAAGCTACTTTTGGCAAAGGGAATTCCATCGAAAGAAAGACTCCACATCTTTTTAGTGAGTAAAATTTTTAAAATTATATAAAAGATTGACTTTTAAATCTTTTCAAGAACCCCTAGGTCACAAAAATTTTGTCCCCATTGGTCATTATGTGTGGAAGAACATGATATGTCAAAGATTTGATTGGTGTACATAATACCATATCAACTATTTATAAGAAGCAAGGTCAATATTTATCAACCTCATCTCAAACCATAGACAAGAGCAAATTCATAGCCTTAATGTCGATGAATATATCTAATGTTCTGTTTATTTAGATACTTATTCAATTTAGATGAGCATCGTGGTATATCAATCATTTCTTTTTTTTCAAATATATATATTTTGCAATAACAGCTAGTATCTTGAATCTTATATTTCTCTGGTAGAGCACTACTTAAGAATTTTTAATAAAATGACATGTATATTTACATGCATTACAATTTTACTGTACATACCCAGCTAATAAATATTTCGGTTACTGTTGTCTTTCACTATTTGCTAAGTTTATAGGGTGCCTCACCTCTTCAGGCCCCGGGATCATGAAAAATCTTAAGCTTAAGTCAAAATCTTCATGTTGTACTAAAATTTTATGGAAGGCAATCACATCAAAATTGAAACATATTTCAAATTTCATTCATCAAAATGTTGATATTTGCAAATTATGAGGTCAATTTAATAATTAATAATCATTTGACTTAAGTCTAAGTCTGTTTCATGATCCCGGGGCCTGCTAACAATTTAAGATCAACATAAAACTTCATCTGAAAACAATTTGCGAATGTGCAAATTAGGTAAGCGTAATTTTTTTCTTTTACATTTTTTTAGGAACGGAAAGGCTACAAAACAACAAAAGGCACGTGTGCTGTATTTACATCATTGGATTTCTTTCGTTTGCCATTGTCTTTGCTTTAATATTTGGCTTACGTTTTGGACCTGATTTAGAAATGAGTCTTAATAAAGATGCACAGTATGGAGATGTTTTAAGTGGAATTCTTATTACAGTTGTCATAGTTGGTGTATTAGATCAACTTTCTTTAGTTATTTACATCTTGTATACAAATAGATGTCGAGGAAATGTTATTTTTTCTATTGAGAGAATTTTCTTTTTAATACTTGGTTTTTTCACGACTGGTTCCTTTCTGATAGACACATTGACAACGCAAGGTTTGTGCTATTCATCATATAGTGGACTTTGTTGTGTGTTTGCGACTTTGCAAATAGTTTATCATTGCTCTAACGATTCGAATAGTTTACCAACAAACATATGTACAGGAGCAGCGTTTCTTCTGCTTATTGCTGTTAACCTTTGCATCTGGTCTGATACAGAAATCAATGAAATATACAGTATCTTTCACGAATCCCAAATATTCAATTCATCATTAATAGAAAAAAACTTATCGTATTCCAGTTTGGACAAAGCTCAAGAAAACTTGCCCATTGATAACCTTTTTGATGGTATTGCCCATACTATTCACCCATATGCAACTCCATTAAAAATAGAGTTTTTTCTCATGGCTCTGGAATTGGTTGCCTCAAGAATATATCAATTTGAAGCCCAAGAACATGAGCAGAGCATTTGGCAACAGGATGTTTCTATTGACGAAACAATGGAGATTAACAGTCATGATTCATATATTGTAAAGAAGTTTAAAAAAATTCCAATATATGCACGTTTAATTTTGAACAAAATTACGAACTTGAAAACGTTGGAATTTGCCGTCAAAGGAGTGTACAGTACTTTGGTTTCATTGTTTGCTTTAGTTTCTGTTTTGATGGTTGTTGTTGCGGCAAATCCTGATGAGATGACAATGTCATCATTTTACCGTTTTTTTAACAGGGGTGATTTAACTTTTGATATTTTACAATTTCTTTTCTTGAGCATGACGTTACTTGCAACCTTCCCTTGGCGCCGTGACATAAATATGCATTTGAACAACATTGTTTTTTCAATTTGTGCTTTTGCAAATATCCTTTACAATTGTTTTGATAGCTACAGTTCTTTCTGCATTGAAGAATATGTAGGAGGATTAAATAGTGTCTTAACAATCACAAATACGTTTGTTCAAACGATATACCTGATTATTTTACACGATGATCAGCATAATGGAAATGGTCAAGCGGGAATCAAACTGATGTTTTACCTTCTTTCCATAAATAATTTGGGATTTTGGATGGTCGATTCCTTGGCACAAGCGAGATATCCTCCATTTACATATTCATTTAAGTCTTTTTATAACGATACATGGTGGAAGATATTCAACAAAATTGTTTTTCCTTTCGTTATATTTTACCGTTTTAAAGCGGCTTTGTTTTTCTTCGAGTCGTGGTGTAGCAAAGAAGAGACTGATCACGACAATCAAGAACCTATGAGACTGATCGAAGAAACGTTTGTTGTCGATAATAAAACAAGAACAAGACGCAAAAGCTTATATGATGAATGTTAATCACTTTCTACTCTTAAACAATTGCAAAAATGTTATAAACCAAATCAAGATTTGTTAAAAATGAATTTAAAAAAGTACACTAGATTACTAGGGGAGCTTTGTCAGAATAAGGTCGATAATTACAGGATTTGGAATCGTTTGAATAACTGTAGCAAATGTGTGACTGTTGTATGATATTATTATAGTGAGCTAATTTGAAGTTTTCATTTTCATTTAAGTCTTCACTATAATATAGTAGTGTATGAAATTATCTTTAAAAATTATTTTTTTTAACTCATCATCATGTAATTAACAATAAATTCTTTTATTTTCTCTTTCTCTTCTGAATATTTTTTTACGCTGTGGTTTATAATGACTTTTAGATTATGGTTTCAAAATAGAGTATTTGATATGAATGTGGGATTCCCCATAAAAAAATCATACAAACACTGAATATAATCCGGTCAGTGTTTTTAAGATGGAATGCCACACCAACTTTTTTATAGATCTTTGACTCATCCTCTTTAAACAATGGTTTCAGCATTGAAAGGCCGAAATATGCTTTTAATTATTTCATTTTCAATTTGTTGTATTTTTTTCAAAGAAAATGAAAAAAAAATTATATCAAACTAAGTTGTTTTCGAGTTAAAAGTTTGCTGTAAACAAATGCATCGCATCATATCAATATCTTATAAAATGTGTAAGGAAAGGTTGGTTAGTATGAAATTCCATATACGACAGCCAACTGTTTACTGCCAACTGCCACATATATTTGAATACATTTTATATTTATATTGATATTTATGTGAATTTCCCAAAAGAATTACAGAAATTTGAAAATTATTATTTTAAATAACGCTCATCCCTACAAAACAACAAATCCCTTTTTCAGCTTTTATTCTAATAAGAAGTTTTGTTGTCTCATGTTGGGGTGGGGTGGGGGATGTTGAAGATTAAAATAAAAACCAAAATAGTCATTTAAAAACCGATTGCAAATAGGATTAAAAATCGAAAAAAAATTACTTTACCAATCTCATATGTTGAATATAACATAAAATTAAACATACAGTGAGAATATGGAGTCGTTTAAAATAATTAATCCATTTTCATGAGTGTTTGATAACTTGATGATGTGTTCATCCTGTTTTCAATGTATAAATATTACCCCCTTATAAACAAATATTCCCTCATTAAAGGAGTTCTAAATAAGAAGACAACCCCCCCCCCCCCCCCCGAAATAATTTTAGGAAAGAAGTTTTTTTTCTTTTCAAGAAATTTCTGGGTTGGAATTTTTTTTTACTGGAGTGCATCCCCCCTGGGGAAATAATCCTGGATCTGCCCGGGGAAATAATCCTGGATCCGCACCTGGTTTATTGACAATCTGATCTGAAAAATCTGATGATATGTTCAGTCTGATTTTAATTGATAAATCTACCACTTATTAAAGGAGTTATACATAAGAGCAATCAAATTTTGGCAATGGTTTTTAGAATAAGTACAGTTTTAAGACCCCCCCCCCCCCCCCCAAGACCCCCCCCCCCCCCCACCGAAAACGCGGATCCGTATTAAGTTAATTTGTATGAAAAGTCAAAGATATGAAGGTACATGTATGGAGCATAACCCACGCACACCGCCAAAATGATTTTTCACGTTTACGAAAGGAGTTTACGTTATTTTTCTTGTCAAGAAATTTCTGAGATCGATTTATTTTTACTGGGGTGGATCCCTCCTGGAAAAAATCCTGGATCCATGTTTTTTTTAATTTTTATCTTTTTATTAATTTTTTTTTTGACAATTCACATAAATATCAACGAAAATATGAAAACTTACTAATAGTCAAATATGTGTGGCAGTTGGCAGTAAGCATCTGACCGTTGGCAGTAAGCAGTTGGCTGTAAGCATTTGGCTATCGTGTATGGCATTCCATGAAAAATTGAAAAGAAATCGAGAAATTTTAGAGAAATTAATTTTTTTTAATATTTGGACCTTACCTGATCTTAAACTGATCCTGATCAAAATTAACACAAAATGAATAAAATGCTAATTTATTGCATTTTCGTGTATTTACAATGAAAAAAAAATTGCCGGGTTCAATAATGTTTTAACCTTTATAACACCTATAATAATCAGACAAGTGTTCTTGGAGAAATGTTATATATTTCCAATAATATATACAGTTGAAGTTTTTTAGTCTATGGACTCTGTTTGTAATTGGTAGACATTGCATGATGAGAAAATTTTCAATTATTTCATCGGTTGAAATGCGTTTCAAGGCAAGAGAGATAACTTTCTGATGATCTAATTTTCGTACGACTTAACAATTTTGCAAGATTTTACCTCAATCTTGGAAAAATGACAAAACGAACAACAAAATCAACAGTTATTAATTCTTTGCAACATGATACCTTTATAGCAAAAACTAAAAAAGGTCTCTTCAATTTCATTATAAATAAAATTTGATTTTTTATTGCTTGCAGACTTTACAATTTATTATTATTCTTTTCACCTTTCTTGTTCAAAGAAGGTAACAGAATCACCCGAGGTTTGCCGAAAGCTTTCGTCCAGCCAAAGTTTGCGGAGATGACCGAGCGACAATCGTGGTAGAGCTTATGCCAGTAAAAAGCTAATGTTAAAAAATACAAACTCAAGAAATTCAAAAGAATGATAGGTGTAGATCAGTTAACTGTTAAGGTTGTTGCAAAAGACGGTAAGTTTTAAAAGCTCTACTTGTTGTACAAATATGGTTGGGATCGGTTTAATTTTGATTGTGATTGGCCAAAATTTAAAAAAAAAATAATTATTTTTAAATTTGGCTATTTCGTTTCAATTTCTTATGAAATATTAATATATAATATAAAATAATATAAAATAAAACGGTCAAATTTAATTTCACTGTTACTATCACTTACTGATATTGTCTTTCTGATTCTGTGAAAATTTCATTAATTTTTAAGTACAAGAAATATAAGAAGAATCCTTCCTTACCAGATGGACAGGAAAAAGCTACTCTACATAACCCTGAGAACACTCTTAAGGTCAATAATTTATACTTACGAATAAATAAATTTTGCAAATAAATTCCGAAACGCTTCCACCAGAGTTCATCCTTTCTCCTTTAGGAAAATACTATGCATAAGGTGATCTCCTTAAACTGTATTTTCAGATTTCACGTGCATTGTAAATTTAATCAAAAGTCTACTTTCATTATCGGTTAAGAGCCAGGGAATAGCAAAATCGAGAGTACAGAAGTGGTTCCGGTTTGTGAATCTAACATACAGACATTTTTAAATGAAACTGACAACAAACAAGCTTTTAATAATTTCAGGATACCGCATTAATAAATTATATTCATTCAAATCTCGATTTAAGTGAAATAAAAAAATAAGTTGCATAATTGATTTAAAAAAAACAAAATGTGCAAAACCTTACCGTTTACGCCCGATCTCACTATTAATTGAAAGTTCTAGAACGTCAGATGGCATCGAACCCAATGTTAAACAGGTCGAGACCACTAGATTTTCTGACGTCAGCATAAATTTGCATGTAAATTAGCTATCTGTTTACTTTACCTACTGCCGAATGAGCCGCAATGCATTGTGGGCTACTACAAGTACCCAGCTGTGTTGAAAATAAAGGGCAATTTGAATTGTCCCTTCAAAACTTAATTTCAATTCTTTTTGAGATTTGTGAAAGAAATATTTGAAATGATGTATAATCTTTCGTTTATATGCTAACATTTACAAAATTTGCTTTATGAAGCCTCATATCAACTTATAATACATCGGACTAAACCATTGTCGAAAGAGACGTACATGTAGGTGCTTTCGTGTCGATAAAACATCGAGTTTTTTTTCACGTGATACATGTATATGTGAACATAGTTTTAGCAGGTAGTATATAGGTCCTTGGTTTTATACAGCAGGGAAAGGTGGGCCATTTACTATTTAACCCCTCAATAGTATCAGAAAAATATATATAGAAAATTTTTTAGCTATCCTACATTGTTGGTTATGCTTGTACATCAATATATATCCTGTATGGTTTTGTAGCCAATTTGTCCTATATGGTTGGACAATTAATTGTAGATATTCTATATGGTTGGATATGCTTATACATCAATATATATCCTGTATGATTTGGTTACCAACTTGTCCTATATGGATGGACAATTATTTGCCATATCCTATATGGTTGGATATGCTTGTATACGGTATATATATGGATATACATATTCGGTATAGTTTCGTAACCAGTTTGTCTTATATAGTTGGACAATTAATTTGAGATATTTTATATAGTTGAATATGGACATATAAGCGTATTTATTTGTAAATCGTGTGCTTGGGTAACCAAGTTTTGTTTTACATGGTTAACAAATTTATTTGGCATATCCTAAATGGTTGAATAGGCTTATATACAGCATTTTTTATATCCTTTATGCTTTGGTAACTGAGTTTATCTTGTTTGGTTGGATAATTTATTTGACATATCCTGTATGTTTGGATATGCTTGCATGGAGAATGTGTGCATGTTTATCCAGGATAAATCCTGTATAGTTTGATTTATAAACAAGCTGTCCTGTATGGTTGGACAATTATTTGACATATCGTGTAGGGTTGGCTAATATTTAATTATCATGAATGGTTGGATAAAGAAGTTGTTCAGTGTGGATGGATCAAGGTTGATCCAAAAGTTCGTGAAAACAACAGTCAATTAATAATATAGAGTCATAATGCGACAATATTGGAAAATTTCACCACTTTCCAATTACCAATAAGGTCACAAGAGCTTTCCGAAAATGGATAGTTGTGAAACCCGGGGTAGACATCGACGAAACGCAAACTAAGTTAGATATGTCACGTCACGTTATAGAAGCATTTCGCCCTAATGTCCAATTCTACAAAATGCTGCTCTTTTCTCTATTTTTTTCTCAAGAAAAGCCTGGATATACTCCCATCAACTTATCTTCATTTTTTTCACTCATATTTCAAAATACTACCCATCTTTCCATATGATGATCCAATTTTTGTTGCAATGTCAAGAACAGTACATCAGCCGACAACGTCCATTAACACTTTTAATTTTTCTACAGGGATACGCACTTAAAACAGAGCCTGAAAAAACGACCACAACTTTGATCAACCTCCATGGAAGTTCTCTTTTTATGAAATTTCCTATGCGACTGGAAAACCAGTAACTATCTAGTAAATAGATTTTTTCCGACAAAATGTATGACTTGACCGAAATTTGACGTTGTCTAACAACTTAAAGATGAACAATAAACCATCAACTAATAAACTTAATATCCACTAAAATCAGGAAAAACTCTCACACAAATGTTTATGAAAGATCAAGCATTCGTAATAATGACATAATTTTTGTTTTATATACCACATAGGGAGGTTTATTCTCATTTCACGTATTAAGAATTAGAATGATAATCAAAGCGCTAATATCTCTCCTGCATTTCCCAACAATCGCTTCCATGGCAACTGCCATAGAGTTACTTTCAAAGATACTGAAAATGTTTTTTAAAGAATGAGGGTGCTTTTGATTGGCATTCGGCAAGAATCTGGGCGTAATTGAATGTGAAAATTTTAACGACATGTCACATGAAATTTTAACATTTTTTTTTTATTATCGGGTTCCTGTGCAACAGGAAAGGAAAATATTTTCCCGAAATTGACCTTTGATTTGCTAAAAAAAAATAGCTTGAAAATTGGCAAGATCAGACATTTGGTAATATATGGTACATTTTTAAACACGTTTTTCTAAAATTTTTCTATCTCTGGGTCCTCTCTCCATGATTTTTAAACGTTATTTGTATGTATTTTAATTCAAAGCAACGAATGCACATTTTTATAAAATAGAGAGAAGACCCAGAGACTACGAAAAATAAACTTTTCCAAAAAAAATCCAAATGTATGAATGAGGTACTTCTCTGTCCTTTTAAAATTACCTCTATATGTGTAGCAGTGATAGCTCAGTAAGTTAGACTACCTGTTATATGCACTCGAAGCGAAAAGTTTCTGGTTGGAGCCTTGCATGGGGTGTTAATTATTTTTTCATGCAAACAGCCATTTCTTTTGTCAGTTTCGTTTTATATACTGATGTATTAAAATTTTGAGTAAGATAGATTTTGGTTCAGTTTGGTTCTCGAGCGAAATCAATTCCAATCTTCTTTTCTATAATATACATGTACACGTATCATGCATCTATGCATTGAAATATTTAGGTGTTTATTTTTTGTGAAACATTACTAGTATGATATAGTACTCCCTGGGAAAAACGGACATAAACGTTACAATCTCCCAAAGTCTTTCAAACTAATTATAAATGAAAAAAAACTATGGACGAGTAAAAAAATCTGAGTTTGTAAAATCTGACCAGTTATGTTCAGCCAACCAAATCATGGACATTTAAACCATAAATTTTTCGTACAAATGATTCCTGCAGATCACACGCCAAATGCGCCCATCTTCTTTAAAATATTCACCAAGTGTCTTTGTTTTCATTTGCAATTTTCAACCAATTCTACTTAAAAATAAAAAAATATAAAGAATTATTAATTCCACGAACTTCTGGATCATCCCTCATATCTGTTATGATTAAATATGCTTATCTTTATCGTGTATGGTAAGGTAACAAAAGAGCAAGAGCCTCTTTGGGCCATATTTGGCCCTGAGAATTTATGAAAAATCAAAACCGTTCAGTTTAGGTTGCAAATGCGGTATTTATATCTTGGGGTGTTGGTGACCAAGTACATGTATTTATTAATTGTGACGTAATTTCCCATCTAGTCAATGCATTATGACGTCATAAAATGCGCCATTTTCTTCATATCCTGTTAATTCCTTTGAAAATGACATAAAGTTGAAGCATTTTTTTATATTTCATATAGAGCACAACCTCTGATCCAAAATATTCAAATACATAATGAAGGCTCTTTTTCTGAAGATCAAAAAACATGTTTTATTTTTTGGATCGTGGGCTGTGCTCATATTTTAATTCTCTCCTGAAGGTAGTCAAATACGCATGTTTTCTGCAAATTTCAAGAACACTGCAAATTCTCAAACCTGTTTTCCAATAAAACGAAATTTTATTATAGAAAATGAAAGCACTTAGTGTCTACTTTATTTTGATTGATTGATTGATTGTATATTGTTTAACGTCCCTCTTGAGAATTTTTAACTCATATGGAGAAGTCACCGTATGCCGGTGAAAGGCTTCAAATTTAGACCTATACTCGGCACTCAGGGCCATTGAGCAGTGAGGGTTTTTTATCGTGCCAGCGCCTACCGTGACACGGGACCTACGTTTTTAAGGTCATATCCGAAAGACCCGTGACTTTCACTTCTAGTGCTGAGCGCTTGGCGAAAGAACAGTCACTACCTTTGTTTACGTCTTAGGTATGACGCGGCGCCGCGAACGAGAATCGAACCCGGGCCTCCCGATCACGAAGCGAACGCTCTACCACTAAGCTACCGTGACCGGTATTTTTTATTTTGATACATGAAATGGGAAAGAGGGTGATAGTTAATTAATAGATATAAGTACAGGGCCATTTATGCATATAATGGCTCTTGCTATTTGTCCAGCTTGGTTGGACATGCTTATATATTTACATATCCTCAAGTGTATGTTTGATATATTTGGATAACCAGGTTTGTCTTCTGTAGTTTGGTTGGATATGCTTATAACTGTATCTTGGGGTTTAAAAAGCCTAGTTTGTCCCGTATGTTTAGAGATTTTATTTGACATATCCTGTATGGTTTGATATACATAGCTAGATTAGCCCTGTCAGGTTTTGCAGATGCTTTTACTAGTATATTGCTTGTGTATGAGTACAATAACTTGCAGACCTATTATGAATGATTATTATTCATTTTTTGTCCACTGATGGTTTTTGTACATTTATTAATCCTTGATGGATTATTAGGTTAGAACATAGTGACTAGTATAAACTCCATAGAAATTTGCTGGCCATATAATAGGGAAATGTTATGCAAAATTCAAAGCTGCAAATTTCAATTCATTTGACAATGTGTAGAATGTATAGTAACAAATTGCAAAGCACAAATAATTGACATTATTCCTTAGGTGTTGCAGTTATATTTTTACCCCTATTATCCCCAATGACCTTAAATATTTATTCTTAAGCTATGATGTCTTTATTTATGATATCTACTTTCAGAATTTGAGATATGGATTTGATTTTCAACATCAGGGTGCAGGATTTCTCAGACCATCTGAGTATCTCATGTCTGCTTTACACAACCCAGTTATTGTTTGCATTAAGCTACAGAAAGAACTTATGTTCATAAAATTTCTGGCCTTTTTGTTTTGCCTCCTCCTTTGAAAATTTCATTTTTCCCCTACTGGTATTGTTCCAAAGAAAAATATAGACTAAAACACCACAAAAGAAAAATATGGACTAAAACATCACAAGTCTTTTCATTAAAAGAATATATAGATATAAAGCATCGATTAATTGTTCTGGGTAAATTCTGGATAATGCTGTAAATATTATTGTTTCCATGGGGAAAATTGCCTTTTTGCCAAAACAGATGCTTAATAATCAGCTTGTCGTATATACCCAGTCACAAAGAGGATCATGAACTACTGGGCTTTGTATGGGAAAGTCTCATTTTCTATGATAAGATTTGCACTTGGGTTGTCTAGTTCTTGTGCTAATTTTTGAAAAATTATGTGGCCTTTTAATGCATTGGTAAAGTCAAGGGAAATTTTCTTTGAATTACTCGTGTTGAAAAAAGACTTCATGGGCAGCTTCAAAGTTAGTGATTCTTGAAATTGAATTTGACACAGTGGCAATCGAATATCCAATATGTTGCTACCTGAGAAATTGGAGAAATTTAAAAAAAGAAGCTCTATATGCAATGAAATTTAAATAAACAGTTTGTATCTTAGTAAGATGGTTATTTGAACATATATGGGTTACATTAAAACATATGCATCTGATTTTTGGGTAATGGTTATTGTTAAAAAAAGGATATAGAACATTCTATGGATCTTGGCAAAAAATGGATTACCTTCAGGAATAATTCGCCATTGTTTTGGCTGTTGAATTATGGGACTCATTTAAAGAATTTATTTGTCATATTCCATTCTGAAAATGCAACTGTTGATTGCATATTGTAAACTTACAAACACCAGAAAATTCAATTTTTTCGAAGATTAATGTTGGCTTTTTACAATATTCTGTTGGGTTTTTTTTTTTTGCGGATCACGTCCCATTAATGTAAAATGTTACCCGATTTACTTGAAATCATTCTTAAGAACAAGATATTCAAAGAAGTGCTTGTGGATATTTAAGCATACTTATCTGTATTTTACAACTCTACAAACTCTACAAAAGCCTGTATTTAATTAGATGCAGCTTTAGCTCCCATTGCAAAGTAAGTGTACCGGCATGCTCGAAAGATTTTAAGGGTTTTATTCAGAGTTATCAATAGACCAACTGCATTAAAGTGGTCTCCTTGGGGCAGGTTGATATATCTTGTGTCTCACATGTACCTATTCAGCTTAAAAAAATCATCATTTTCTCTATTTCACCTGGCAGCATGGATATATTATTTTTAATTTCCAAATACCCCAGATTTCTTGAACCATGTGTTAATTAGCAAAAGATTAAGTGGAACAAAAAGCTTGCCAGGTCAGCTGATGCGTGCAGTCTTTTAATATTACTTTTAATATTCATAACTTAAAAAAAAATGTGGCAATACCATGGATAGCCAATTCTTAGTAAGGGACATGTTCCTACAGTGTTATGTTCCTTTTTGTATTTTGTCTTTGCTTAGAGGAAGTTCATTCAGACTCAAACACATACTTGCTGCTTTGATGAAATAATCCTTTTCAAGCCTGACAAAAAGGGATTCTTGTGAATCAACTTTCAATACAATTTAGGTAAAATAAAAGTCTATCTAGAAATATATTACCAACCCACCTGCAGCTTCGGTGCTGTGCAAGGAATGTGAAATTATATGGAAAGTACCCCTTTTTGCTACAGCAGCACCTCTGGCACATTTTCAGTGTTTTTAAGATTCACAAAATAAGAGATATGGGATGGTTGCAACTGGTGTCATCCCAGAGATACATTAGGGTACCTATTTCCAAGCCTATTAGTACATATACATTTTCATTTAGGGTTCTGTTTCTGTATTATTTAAATGTATTTAATGTCTGTCTGAGGCGGTATCCTCTTTTTTCATGCAACCTTTTTAGAATTAAATTGTCAATACAATTATTTTATAAACATGTCAATTTCTTACTTTACGATTAAATATCATAATAATGCAGGAGAAAGCTTGACATTGCTTAATTCATCTGTGTTCACTTTTTAATACACTTACACATTATGTACACGAAGTATTCGGTGACTTTCTGAGGTTGCACTGAATATATTCGTTGTTGAGTATCATATGGATGATTTGTATTAATATTTCATATCACTCTCAATCATTTAAATGCTTTTGTCAAGATATGCAATAATTCTATTCCTGATACGGGAGAAAGAAATTGTTAACTCTTCTAAATGTGTCATTGTTGTACACAGCAGGACAAAAAAATTGGAGTGAATGTAGAAGAGAGAAAGAATTTCATCAGGAATGCAAACAATGTTTCAATGCTATGTAGCTGGATACATTAATAATTTTTAAGTTGTAATGAGTTTTGTGTAAAATCCATATGAGATACACGTTATAAACAACTTGTGAATTATCAATTTTAAACGTGAATCATTCATTATCCATCTTGAGAATTCCATTGATCTCTGTAGTGAATAGTTTTGTTAGTATTTAAATCGTCATACATGCCATATACTTTAAGAAATTGAAGCACATTTTTGGGTGGGGCGAGGGACCCTTCTCTGTAAGTTCGTGGTCCCTCTTGTGGGATATTTTTAGGCCCCTTCTTCTGCTGCATTCTGAAATTGTAAAATCTGTAATCTCATTTGGCATTTATAAAAATTCTCTACACACAAACACACACCTTCTTTATTATTTAATATGCTGCATAACAGAGCTGCAAGTGTGCGTCAGGTTCACTTGAACCGAATGGTTCATCAGTTTTAGTATTTAAGTGCACATAAGTGTATTTATGTATATAAAGGAATTTATGTTATTTAAATGCGTACAAAATTGTGATTTTTTCATTAAAAACTATTTTATGTGAATCCAAGGGTCCCGGAGGGATTTTCAGGATTTTATTTTAAAGCGCTCTAGTTACGGCTATAAACCTTATCCTTATCAAAATAACTTTAGGCTCCGAAAATGTGGTTTACAAATTTTACCCCCCCCCCCCTTTCAATCCTCCATACCTATTGTTATCGTAGAAAATACATGCACTAGTTTCTTTTGTATAAGGTTCCTATTGTTATTTTTGTTTAAAAAAATATATGTATAAGTTCTCTTTTGCATAAGGTGTGGGATATTTTTGGGCCCCACCTTCTGCTGCATTCTGAAATTGTAAAGTAATCTCTTTTGTAATTGTAATAAATGCTAGAATACACGCACACCTTCTTTATCATTTAACATGCTGCAGACCAGAGCTGCAAATGTGCTTCAACCGAATGGTTCATCTGTTTCAGTAGTTAAGAGCACATAAAATTACTAAGTACTTGTATCAAATAAATTTAGCTCACATGACCTGAAAGCTCAAGTGAACTTTTCTGACCATCTGTTGTCCGTCCGTCTATCCGTCCGTCCGTCTGTATACTTTTCACATTTTCAACTTCTTTTCAAGATATACTGGGTCGATTTAACTAAAGTTGATACAAGGCATTCTTGGGTAGGCTTAAAGGGAAATTTAAATTGTTAAAATGAAGTTCCAATTCCCTTTTAAAGGCAAACAATCGAGAAAAGGCAAAAATCATTAAAAAATCTTCTTAAGAATCTCTGGGACAGCAAAGCTTAAATTTATGTGGAAGCATCCTGAGGAAGTGAGGATTCTAAATTGTTAAATCATGACCCCGGGGGTAGGATGAGGCCACAATATATAATCCAAATTTTACATTGAAATATATAAAGAAACAACTTTTAAAAATCTTCTCAGAAACCACTGGACCAGAAAAGCTGAAACTTATGTGTTAGCATCCTGGTGTAGATTACAAATTGTTAAAATCGTGACCCCCGGGGGTATTTTGGGGCCAACAAATGACAATCCAAATTTTACATTGAAATATGTAGAAAAAAAACTTCTCCTTAAGAACCACTGGGTCATAAAATCTGAAACTTTTAAAGTGGGAACATCCTGAGGTAGTGTTGATTCTAAATTGTTTAAATCATGATCCCGAAGCAATGGTCGGGTCATAATAGGGAATCCGATTTTTACATCGAAATATATAGGAAAAATCTTTTTAAATCTTCCTATCAAGAACCATCCTGGGATTGTGTAGATTACAAAATGTTAAAACTGTGATCCCTGGGTCAGGATGGGGCAACCGTAGGTATTACATAGCAGAAAGTCTGGTGAAGAACAGCAGGGTAAAGAAAAGTGAGTAAGTAAAATTAAAAAGAACTTATTTTTAGTATTCCTTTTGTAAGGAGACCTATCGGTCCGCAGGCGACAGTCAACATTTTTTGTGATGAGAACATCGAAAACTGAATGAAAACCAAGTTGTTGCCGATTGCCATTATTTGTCGTGAGTGTTTGCCGTAAAAATCATCCATCTGTTGTATATCATAGCCTAAAAACGTTTCCCACCAAACTCAAACGTTTGCAGCACGCTTCTTAAACAAGTAAGACTAAGTACATTTTGTACTTAGATCGTAAAGAGCCTTAATTTTTTATATACATAAAGAAATCTGACATTGAAGTAACAGTTTTAATGAAATAAGCTCTGTTTGACCAATTTTCGGTGGAAGACGGTTAATTTTTAACTTTTCTCTTTTCCTTTTCCATTTTAATGAGTAAATCATGGTTTTGTATTCTAAGAAGAAGTTTATGGTTTGACCAAATCAGGAAACCGTAATACTGTAGTGAATGGATGTTTTAAATTGCCACAAATTTAGTTAAAAAATCACCTACCTGTAATGCGATAAACAACTTTCGTGTCTGTTGTCACAGTTGCATCTGTCGTTCCAGTTACCGGTCAAAGGGTGTGTTTTAGAGGATCGTTACCAATGCATGATGAAATTAATTTTTATTTTTAAAGCACAAATTACAACAACTCTTAAACTTATATAACTATACCGACCCAAATACATTGGGCGATTTTGGCAACCCAAATGGCAAATGGCAAATACATGTAAATGAAAATCCACAAGAAATTGTCAAATATAGAAATGAATATGAAATAGGCAAATATACAAATGAATCTGTTAAACAACCTACTGGCAAATACACCATGTAATAAATTGCAAATGTTTCATCCAGTCTGACACAAATAAGCAAATTGAAATTTCACACATATTGAAAATAATTATGTACAGTTGTAGCGAGCCCTGGGAACAGATACTCACTAAATATAACCCTATTTAAGTTCAGCTAAAGATTGCGTAGACTTATTCCATCCGATAAATGCACATAGGTCATCGTACGAAAATCATTTACGTTAAAGCAATAGTGAGCTCTGGCGACAGATACTCACAACACACACAAATCAATATTCAAGTCCAACGGCAGATTGTGGAATGTATTTTGGGAATTGTAACTTCATTGGAGCTTGTACAGTAATGGTTGGAAACATCAGCAGCCATCGAAAGTTACAGCCATGCAGTGCGCCATGACGAAGTTAGGTATTGAACAAAGAGATTACAAGGCTGAAAATACAAAAAATCAAGCAGCAGCAAAATGACACCAAACAGACATTTATTTATATTAATTCATACATTACATTAAGGGTGTTGGTGGGTGGGAATTTTAAACACAGTATAAAAAATAAACACATTTACAACTTGAGATGCAGGATATTTCTGCTTTCCTTGGTTCTCTAACAGAAGAGGAAGTCCAAAGGGTTAGACTAAAAACTCGAAAGATGATAGAACGGGGAAACACTAATAACCCAAATAACTCCAAATATGGGCCTCTCTAATATGGCGATTTAATTTTCAGCAATTAAATCGAATCATTAGAGAAAACCACACAGATATAAATCTTAAAGTTTAATGGCGAATAATGGCCATGGCAGCACCACAATTTTCAGTTATTTAAGCAAGTACATTTAGTTACTGGTTACGATCGTAACCAAGGTTACCGACCCAAATGCATTGAGCGATTTTGGCAACCCAAATGGCAAATGGCAAATACATGTAAATGAAAATCCACAAGAAATTGTCAAATATAGGAATGAATATGAAATAGGCAAATATACAAATGAATCTGTTAAACAACCTACTGGCAAATACAACATGTAATACATTGCAAATGTTTTATCCAGTCTGACACAAAGACATAATCACGTGATTACACAAAGATAAGATAGCCATATCAATAATTGGGTTATTGTCGTGCAGGAAAGAAATATTTTCTTCCTCATGAAGTTTTTGTTTTAACCATTCTATCTCATTTGAAGCAACAATAAAGAATACTCTCTTTGTTTTAAATCTTTCCTTAAAATATGTCATAGCATTGAGATAATACGTTTCATTTGGTGTGATGTAGCCATAATTTTTTGCTGGTTTGGACACGTAATCGCCTCTTCTTGAGTGAATACCAATAACGACATCCTCTGACGTGTCTTTGAACCCCATTTCATATAAAATGGTGGATAGTTTTTCCTGAGCTTCATCCTGAATATCGGACTTGAATGTGAAAAGTTCCCTGATTTCATCTTCATATTGCCTCCAATACTTCCACGACTGAAAATATCCATGAAAATAAACTCTTTTATTCTTGGATAGTTTTAAAAATTTATCATCATATGAACACGGCCATCGTTCAGCTTCACGAACAACTGTGTTGCACTTTTGTCTTCTTGCATTCTGCTCTTGAGATTCATAATGAGGTAAAGTGAAAAATCTAGACAACTCAAAATCTTCAGGCAATATAGGATATAAATTCTTTATTTTGGACATAACGTGGAGAAAGGCATATTTAAACATGAGATTTCCTAGCCTCCCATTAAATGTCATGCATGCAATGGACTTATCTCCTGCCATGTAAGCATGAGCATTGCGAACAAACTTGGATTTTGTTGTATATATTTTCAAAATGTCTGTATGTCTTGTAAGCATTCTTTCTTTAGTATCATTGTGGAGAAATACTGTGGACGAGGGGTATGGAATATCATTTTGGTTATTCTTCTGCAGAGAGAAATTTTCATTTCTGTTTATTTGATTTTTTCTCAAATAAATGTTCTGGACAGAGAGACAAATGACGGTTATAAGTAACAGCAATACACCTGAAAAAAAAAAGAACAACAATGATTATCTTAAGGTAGGAACAAATAAATGGAGAGGAAATATATTTTCTGTAAAATAAAAAAAAAGTGGTTACTGTGTATATTTTTATAGATGGTTTGTGACTTTACTCTTTCTTTTTATTATAACAATTGATTATTACCTCTACTTAAGTTGTTATTTAGGAAACAACGCTGAACTTCACCTAGGATGTACCTCTTAAATGTGAGGAAGATATTACATGTAAGAAACAGCAACGATTGACAACAATAGCGAAACATAAAAGAGTGCAGCAAACATGAAAAAGTGCATTGCCTGATATGTATTGAAAAGCCAATCATATCATTTAATTCAATTCGTTATCTGTTGGTGATCTGTGGCCCTTTTTATAAACCTCTTACGTCTAGAACTAAAATTTCACCACTCTGTATTTTTTTTTATTTGATAAAGATATTTTTTTCTAAACATTTATTTCCAATGTAATCATCGAACATAAAAATATTGCGATAGAAAAAGAAGATCTTTGCAGCGTAGATATTTGTACATAGACATGATGGGGAAAATTTTTAGTCTTACTATGGACACTTTACCAGAGGAAATATTTGAGGTTAACGAAGTAAGTTTGTTAACGTGTACAGCAGAATGTGCTATGTTTTGGGCCTGTGTTGCATTACTGTATAGTCCGCATGTTCAATCCTGCAAACTATTACATCAGTATCTTAACAAAAGCTTCAAAAACAATTCTAAAGAATCTGAAGCGTGGAGTTATTACACATTGCCATATGGTAAGTATATTAAACAATTTTTGCCTTAAAATGATTTTTCCTTGTTTAAAAATGTTTAGAATATTACCGTCGATTACTATGTATTGTCTTTTCAAAGCATCCACTTGTTTGGAGTTACGTGCCCGTGTGCCAGCTTTATCGGGTGTATACAGAATATATCCATGGAGGGACAGACAGAGACCTGTAAACGTGTACTGTGATATGAATACAGATGGAGGGGGGTGGACGGTTTGTTTATGGCTGAAATATATCATATAATTTAAAGTGTACTGAATATTTGCATATTTCCGAATTCTAATCCAACCAACAGTGGCTCATGAACGGGACTGTTGATTCTCTAGATATCAGTTACGAAGTTGTTTTTTAGTGTTTATAAAAAAAAAATCATATAAAATTATAACTGTCAAAAATGATTGATTATGATGCATTCCAACTCTGCACTTCCTATTGTTTGTTATATATGATAAGATGCTTTGCACAAGAAACAACAAACAAACATAAATTTAACACAGTCAACAAAAATTTCTAAAAGTAAAAATCACCCTCTTTTGGAAAATTATCTGTTATTATTTTTCTATACATTGCTATCTTTCTTAAGTTACTTATTATATACAGGCTATACAGAGACGAGTCTACGGCCCTGTGCGATTTAACAGAACATGGAGTGAGTACAAGGCAGGCTTTGGATCGGCAGAAACGGAATACTGGCTAGGTAGGTATTACCTCCAGAGAGAAAACGCATCGAACACGCATAATCACCCAATCATGACGATCTTCAATATATGATACTGGCTAGGTAGGGTGTGTGTTTAATAAGCACAAAGAAAAAACGCATCGAACACGCATATTCACACAGTCATGACGATCTTCAATGATACTGGCTAGGTACGTTGTGTGTTTAATAAGAACAAAGAGAAAATCAACGAACACGAATATTCAACACAGTCATGACGATCTTCAATGAAAATGGCTCGGTAGGGTGTGTATTGTTTTATAAACATGATTTTTTAAACTAAAAATTACCAATGGAATCGGTGGCAATATGAATTTGTGTTCAGTTAAAGGAACATTAAATGCATTATGTAATTTTTAACTTGTATCCTTTACAACTGTTTCTTCATCATTTATTTCTGTATCGATGTCACACTGAGTGCTCCTGTCCCCAGTGCATGTGTCCTCCTTTGTCTCCATTTCAAAGAAATACATCGCTGCTTTAAATCGGTAGAATATGACAAGTGGGAAAACAATCTTATTGAATATTTTCCACCATATGTCGTTGTAAATTTTTTTTGTTGAATATGTAAAAGGAGGATATCTTTCTTGTGCTAAGGAATCAACCATCCAAAATGCTAAGTTATCGATGGCAAGCAGGAAAAACATAACGCCCAAGTGCTGCCGGTAGATTTCTTTGTTTTCCTCGTTATGATGAAGTACAACCAAATAAGTCGTTTGAAGGAAAGTGTTTAGCATTACAAGAATTGCATTAGCTCCTTAAACGTTTTGTCCAATCGAAAAAGCACCAAAACAGCAAAAGAAATTAAATGAAACGTTTGCAAAGGCGCAAATTGAGAAGACGATTGTGTCCAAATGCATGTTTGCATGCCAAACCCAAGGGTAAGTTGCAATAATAATTATCAAAAGGAACAAAAATTGTAATATTTCAAAACCAAATTCAACATTGCAAAAAACCATGTGTAAAGTTATATTTAATTCACCAGGTTTAGGTTTAACAATCACGACAATTATTGCAAATAAAACGAATAGAAAAATGAGGAAACAAAAAATTCCTTTAGCTATAAATTTGACTTGCTGTTTATTTTTAAATTTTATTAAAATAAGCTGGACATACTTTCGGTTTGTCGCTACATCATCTGAGTGAATTCGTCCCATGAGGGTATAGGAGTCGTCGCGTTTTGTATGAGAAGAGTCCAATTTTGATATCAGTAATTCTAAAGCCATGAGAAAATATTCGAACTTTAATGACGTTGAGAAAGGGTCAATTGCATCTGAAATATCGTCGTTTTGGTTCAGAATTTACGGTAATGTTTGAACTAGAATTGCTAGAAATATGGAAAATATTGTAAATTTCTTCTGTTTCTGTATCCAGCCAAATGAATAGATTTACCGCCATTAAGATAGTGAACGCAGCATTGGTCAGTTTATGTAATTTAATACAATGGGAGTCAATTGAACATAGGTAAAACGTTTGAATAGTCGTAAAAGTACAACACAAAATAATGTATTGCAGCGGGCAGGAGTTTTTACTATTGAATGCATCAGCTACAAAAGATGCGATTGTAAAAAAGCCCAGAACAAGAAAAAATAATTTTTGCACAGAGAAAATGACTTTTCCCTCTCAACCAGTTTTTAAAGAGGGGGTAATAACCAAAACAAGTTTCCAGCGGCAGCAATGGTGGTTAGAATTAGACAAAGAGGGTTAAGGTATTCGGTATTGCCATTTACTTCTTTCGATAAATCAGATAGAAATCGTAGACATAGCATCGTGCTGGAAATAAGACCAAAGCAAAACAATGTCATCAAATATACACAGCACTTGAAGTCACTTTTGTTGTCATCAGCTGTAATGGAAAAAAAACAATAGAAGTAAACAATTCAATTACATGTACATGTAATTCTAAAATAAGATTAAATCTTTTGTTATATATTTTATAGTTTTTATTTGTCAAAAATAAATGTTATTATGTGTAACACTAAATAAACAGCATTATGTCATAAAAATGTTTTCATTTTTTGTTCTATCACATAAATTGTATTGGAATGAAATTTTTATGCATCGACGTCTTACATTTCATTACCTTGCAGTGTTTTTTTAAATTTACTATCATTAGTGAAATGAATCTAATACATTTACGAGTTCTCTATTTATTTTTTATTTTATTTTTTTTATATAAATTTATTAATAATTATGCACACCCGTTTACAATTTCTAACTAACCCGGGCCAGGATAGTTAGTATAACAAAAATAACAGAACAACATATATTAATTAAAGCATTTCTACAAATGTCACCATCTTATTTTTATACATGTGAGTCTTTGTTAAATTCAGTAAAATGTCCATATTGTTTTTATCATTTGTTTTTACATAAGAAAATAACATATCTTTTGTTTCAGCTTTGTTCTTAACTCTACAAAACATTTTAAATTTATGTATCTTATATGCTATGAAAGACACAAAGGTATTTAAAAATTGTATTTTGGAATTCCGTTCAGAATAAAAACATAGGACGACATGCTTCCACTGTACATAAAAATTTAACACAGAACTCAGATTTTTCCATAGTATATGAGCATGTTCACAATCAAAAATTAAATGTCTTATATCTTCAATTTCATCAAACATATTACATAAAGCAGAAGCTCTATATTTGCATTTAAAAAGAAAACTGTTACAACAAAATGTATTATTCAACAATTTGTTATTAAATTCACATATTTCTTTGTCATAGATGTCCTTAACCTTGTTTCTATATATATCCTTCCAACTCTCTTGAGCAACAGAAAATAATTTTTTATACATTAATTGATGGCCTGGAGCTTTAAATTTCTTAAAGAGTATATTATCGTAAAATTTTTTACATTTTTTATCTTTAATACAATGTACACCATTTACAAATTTAAAATTACACTTCCCTATATTTTGTATGTATGCACAACAAGTCATATTGAATCGTAAAGATTTTTTATAGATTGCTGTTTTTACTATTTTGTATTCACACATCCAATTCGATTTTTGTTTTAAATCACCGGACAACTCTTGTAGAGTTTTAAATTTTCCATTTTTGTTAAAAAGGTCTTTAACATGTGCTATCCTACTTTTGATCCAATGTTTAAAACATATTGTTTTGTTTTCATATTTAAACATATCATTATTCCATATTGGTTGTTGAGCAAAATTTACATTAGACAATTTAGTTACATCTATGTATCTTTTACAATCGTTAAAACTGCAAAATACTTCTTTATAAAAAACCGGAAGGTTTGAAATGATTTGAAAGTCTGGGGGTTTTGTCTCCGATAATGTAAATAGATAGTTGATATCAATATTAAGACGATTTAAATATCCTCTTACTACATGTATTTCGCCGATTATACAGTTTTCCTCTATTACGTATCTAGTCCATGCTGCCTTTAAGGCCTTAAATTTCAATTCAATATCTATCACACCTATTCCACCATCTTCCTGTTTTCCTAGCACAGTATCTCTTTTAATCCTATCGCGCTTATTCCATATGAAGTTAAATAAACTTTTCTTAATTTGTCGAGTATGTTCGGGATCGGGCATAGGTTATATTGAAGCCATGTTTATTAGTTGTGACGTAGCCAAAGAGTTAACGACACATGCTTTCCCAAAAATACTCAATTTTCTTTTTTTCGAAGATTCAAAGAGTTTTCCATGTTTTGAAAAGTCTTTAGCCAGTTCAATTCATAACATTGAATTTTATTATGGCCAATGTGTATACCTAAACATCGAACAGCATCATTTGTTACCTGGATACCTTCTATGTTAGTGTATTTATCTCTTAGACTACCCAATAATTCGATTTAATTGCTGAAAATTAAATCACATTATTAGAGAGGCCCATATTTGGGGTTATTTGGGTTATAAGTGTTTCCCCGTTCTATCATCTTTCGAGTTTTTAGTCTAACCCTTTGGACTTCCTCTTCTGTTAGAGAACCAAGGAAAGCAGAAATATCCTGCATCTCAAGTTGTAAATTTGTTTATTTTTGATACTGTGTTAAAAAAATTTCATGTTATGCATTGAAATTTAAGGAGAATATTCTTAGCAATTATTATTTTCGTGTGTATATGCACCATTATGTGAATGATTCTTCGGATGTTTTTCGATTTGGAAAAAAAACACATGCATAATATAAAACAGGAAAGTTGTAACGCTGAGTCAATATTTGAGCAATAAATAATAGTAAATAAATAATTAAAATAAATAAACATATAATATTAATAATTTTTTGATTTCCATAATTATGTCTTATTCTAAAGTCGGTAATTTCAGAAAATGCCTAGAGGTAAACCGGCTGCCAAGCCCGCGAAGCGGAAATCCGCTGCAAACTCAGCGCCAGCATCGACTACAAGTGGACCCAAAAGAAAAAGGGGATTGGTGGCCCCAATAGAGGAAAACACGCCCTCTACAGATATTATTACAACTTCAAGCATGGCTGACATTAGTTCCAGCAAGGAACCTGATCCAGAGGTCAATTAAGATACAACAGGTAACGAGATCGTTAGTATATACGGTAGTTTGGGGGCAAAATGTTACAGAATCGATCAAACAAAAATTTGTTAAGGGTGAATACATTGATTTAGGTCAGCTTCTATCCAATCCGGTCCCGATGGATGGTAAGCAAACGCTAACGGTCTCTAATGGTCAAGTAGTGATCGAACCGAAACGGGTTACAGTTAAAATTACAAATGTACAGCAGTGGACTGATGCATTTTTGATTTTCTCATCAATATATGCCACAGTACACCCTACAAAAATTTTTGGCTTGCTTAAGTACATCCACACTGTTCGTCTAGGGGCTAGCAGATGCACTGGTATAGGACGGAAATTTTATGATGAGCAATTTCGAATGAGAATTGCTAAAAATCCAAGTGCTTCATGGAGAATAGTTGATCAGGAGCTTTGGCTAATGTACATGTTACCCTCGTTTACCGGTCCTGTGCAAAAACCTTCAGTAGGGGGGCGTATTCTTAAATGCTATGACTATAACAATCATGGGGTTTGTGTAAAACAGCATTGCCTTATTTACATAAATGTTTGAGCTGTAGCGGCCCTCATCCATCAGTGATGTGTACAGGCCCGTCTGCATAAAAATCAATATGCTTCTAGAGATTTTTCAGGTCAAAGATACCCATTACAATACAGGAGCCAGGGACCTTCATCAAGACCACCCCAGCCTAGAGCACGATTCCCCAGTGTACCACAATTTACAGGGCCTAGGTATTTCCCCAATTAAAGTGGAAGTTCTTGAAACTTATTTACAAAACTCTTGATAGGAAGAGTTCAGAAATTTTATTAAAGGGTTTCTCTGAAGGTTTCTCTGAAGGTTTTAAACTTAATTACAGTGGTCCAAGGGTAGCTACTAATTGTTCTAATTTAAAGTCAGCTAGAGATAATGAGCTTGAAATTCTGGAAAAAATGTGTAAAGAAATTAATGCTGGAAGAGTTGCAGGCCCATTCCATTCAAGACCCTTTCCCAATCTTAGGCTTTCACCTGTAGGTTTAGTACCGAAAAAGGATGGCTCATTTAGGTTGATAAATCATTTATCTTATCCTGAAAACTCGAGTGTTAACTCATTTATTGATCCATCTTTCTCCTCGGTGAATTATTCCTCATTAGATGATGCTGTTAGGTTACTAAGTTCTTTGGGTAAGGGGGCCTTGATGGGTAAAATGGACCTAAAGTCTGCATTTAGGTTGCTTCCAGTTCACCCGTCAGATTTTGAGCTTTTAGGTTTTAAAATAAATGATATGTTTTTCTTTGAAAAATGCCTGCCTATGGGATGTTCAGTGTCTTGTAGTCTTTTTGAGAAATTTTCATCAGGTTTGGAATGGATATTGAAGCAACAGTCGGGTCAGAAATCTGTAGTGCATTACTAAGATGACTTTTTGTTTGCTGGTAGGGCAGGTAGCAATACATGTGATGAACTTATGTCATTGTTTGTGGAGTTCTGCGAGCAGTTAGGTGTCCTCTTAGATGATGATAAAACAGCGTGGCCTTCAACTTCCCTGACCTTTTTGGGTTTTGAGTTAGATTCAGTTGAAATGTTGATAAGAATCCCAGTTGATAAGTTAAATAGTTTAAAGGATTTGATCAAGAGTTTTATGTCATGAAAGAAGGCTACTCTAAAGGAATTTCAGGCTCTTGCGATTTGTTGAATTTTTGTTTGCGTGCCATTCCATCAGGCCGGACTTTCACTAGGCGTATTTATGACATCATGCAAGGGGTCTGTAAACCACATCACTTTATCAGGGTTTCTTTGGCAGTTAAGGAGGACTTGGGTGTGTGGCTTACATTTTTAGATTTGTTCAATGGCTGCTGTTACTTTCCACAAATTGACTGGGTAGATGATGATCAACTCGAATTATTTACTGACAGTGCAGGGAATTCAGAATTAGGTTGTGGTGCTTTCTTTAAGAATCATTGGTTGTTTTTTAAGTGGCCAAGTGAGTGGGCTGGTACTGAAGTAATCAGGGACATCACATTTCTTGAACTTGTTCCAATTGTCTTGGCATTTCATGCTTGGGGAAGTCAGGGACATCACATTTCTTGAACTTGTTCCAATTGTTTCGGCATTTCATGCTTGGGGAAGTCAGTTATATAGCAGAAAAATAGTTTTCCATGTGAACAACGAGGCCTTAGTAACAATTTTGAACAAAAAATCTTCTAGGTCTAAGCGTGTTATGTGCTTAATTCGTCCCTTGGTACTTCATTCCATGTTAACGAGGCTGGGGGGTGGCAGCCATTTTCAGACTATTTCTATCTCCTTTAAAAGGAGAGCTCCATATAAAGATATAGAAAATGATCAAAATTTAAAACTAAAATTTATGATTTTTTTCTTTGTCAAATGAATGTTGACAGCTTAAGATACCATATATAAAAAAATAAGTTAAATCTGGTGGTTACTTTGTGGTTAAATTGTTGACCCCCCAGCCTCCTTAAACAATATACAGTTCAAGGCTTGTCATATTTTAGGTGTTCATAATGAGATTGCTGATGCTCTATCTCGTTGTCAGTTTCAGCGTTTTCGGTCACTTGCACCCCTAGCGGACTTGGAGCCAACATCAATTCCAGAGTCCTTTCGAACCATCATCTCCAGACTGAATTTGACAGATTAGTTCAGAGTTCCATTTCAGCAAATACAAGACTTGCTTATCAGACAGGTTTAGTTGAATTTGATCGTTTCAGGTTATCTTGTGAGTTACATCTGATTTGGCCTCCTGATGAAAAACAGATTATAGAATTCGTAGCTAGTTGTTCATTAAAGGGTCTGTCTTCTGCTACTGTAAGGACCTATCTGTCAGGTATAAGCTTTAAATGTAAACTTAATGGTAACCGAGACCCCAACCAAAACTTTGTTATCAAAAAGATGGTGGTAGGCATGTCAAGACTTCAAAGTTCAGTAGATGCTAGTTTGCCAATTACACCAGATTTGTTGGGGAAAATATTGAATGTACTCCCAATTGTTTGTAAATCATCCTATGAAACTACATTGTTTTCATTTTTTGGCCTATTTAGGGTTGGGGAGTTGGTGTTAGATAGTAAGAAAAGTAGTAGTTCTCATGCCTTGGATGCCGCAAGCATCCAATTCTCCCGGGACAATTCAGATGTTAAAATTAATTTGCCTCATTCTAAAACTGACCAGTCTGGAAAAGGGGTTGTTTTGGTTCTACTTGCAGTTGAGGGAAAGATATGTCCAGTCAAGCTATTAAAACAATATTCAGTTCAACGTCCCGGGACTAAAGGCCCCTTTTTCTGTCACTTCGACAAGTCACCATTAACACGCTATCAATTCAATGCCATTTTGAAAAAGATTTTGTCATGCATTGGGGTAGACAATAGTAAGTACAAGTCACATTCCTTCAGGATAGGTGGTGCCACAACAGCTTCTATTAACGGTATGTCAGATGATCAAATTCAAGAATTGGGTCGTTGGGGATCGAAAGCTTACAAGAGATATATAAGAATACCAACCTCAAATTTGATTGATGGCTAAAGATTCAATCAGTTCTATTACTTTTAGCACCTCTAGCAAAATAGCTAGATAGGTTTTCTAATACTTGGCAGTCTGGAAAATGTTATTTTAAATATATTCAATTTTGTTTACATACATTTCAGAAGAAGTAAGAATATGGATTGTTGGATCGTCAATAATATGGCATGCTTTTGGTTATGCTAGACAAAATGGGGGGTCCAACCTTGGGTTGTCCTCATTGAAGACTAATATCTGGTGGCAGGGAAAAGGCGGCATGAGATGGCGACATCTCCTCCCTAAAATCAAATTAATGTTAAGGTATGAAGACCCCCCTCAATATCTGGTTCTACATTGTGGGGGCAACGACATAGGTCAAATTCCATCACGTGATTTGCGTTACAGCATGAATGATTCTTAAGATTCAACTTCGGTTCTGTTACCGAACACCAAAATTATTTGGTCTCAGATTTTACCTAGATTGATTTGGCGCAATGCTAGGGATAACCATGCTCTAAATAAAGCAAGGGTTCGAGTTAATAGCTTTGTTGCAACGAAACTTCTGGCACATCAAGGGGGATATATTCGTTACCCAGAGTTCACTTCAGTTGGTCACACTTTGCTTAAAGAGGATGGGGTGCACTTGTCAGAGCAAGGCAATAAGATATTTGTTGATACTTTGAAGAAAGCTTTGCACTATTTTATAATGTCAGGGGTGGGCGTTTTTCCTGCTTAAAATGGCCAGGGCACTCGATTTCACTGACTAAATAATGTAATTCACACTTAAATGGACACTGATGTACTGATGTAACTAATGTGATTGTTTTATACTCATTTAATTGTCTTGTTATGCATTTATCTGCATTACTGTTCTTAAGAAAGGGATTGGGGATGGTTGAGGGGGAGGCATTTTAGTTATTAGCGTTCAGCTACCGCCATTGTGGCGGTGGACACATAGTGTCCATTGGCGCAATCTTTAGCTGAACTTAAATAGGGTTATATTTAGTGAGCATCTGTTCCCAGGGCTTGCTACAACTGTACATAATTATTTTCAATATGTGTGAAATAATCATCTTTCGAGTTTTTAGTCTAACCCTTTGGACTTCCTCTTCTGTTAGAGAACCAAGGAAAGCAGAAATATCCTGCATCTCAAGTTGTAAATGTGTTTATTTTTTATACTGTGTTTAAAATTCCCACCCACCAACACCCTTAATGTAATGTATGAATTAATATAAATAAATGTCTGTTTGGTGTCATTTTGCTGCTGCTTGATTTTTTGTATTTTCAGCCTTGTAATCTCTTTGTTCAATACCTAACTTCGTCATGGCGCACTGCATGGCTGTAACTTTCGATGGCTGCTGATGTTTCCAACCATTACTGTACAAGCTCCAATGAAGTTACAATTCCCAAAATACATTCCACAATCTGCCGTTGGACTTGAATATTGATTTGTGTGTGTTGTGAGTATCTGTCGCCAGAGCTCACTATTGCTTTAACGTAAATGATTTTCGTACGATGACCTATGTGCATTTATCGGATGGAATAAGTCTACGCAATCTTTAGCTGAACTTAAATAGGGTTATATTTAGTGAGTATCTGTTCCCAGGGCTCGCTACAACTGTACATAATTATTTTCAATATGTGTGAAATTTCAATTTGCTTATTTGTGTCAGACTGGATGAAACATTTGCAATTTATTACATGGTGTATTTGCCAGTAGGTTGTTTAACAGATTCATTTGTATATTTGCCTATTTCATATTCATTTCTATATTTGACAATTTCTTGTGGATTTTCATTTACATGTATTTGCCATTTGCCATTTGGGTTGCCAAAATCGCCCAATGTACTTGGGTCGGTAACCTTGGTTACGATCGTAACCAGTAACTAAATGTACTTGCTTAAATATCTGAAAATTGTGGTGCTGCCATGGCCATTATTCGCCATTAAACTTTAAGATTTATATCTGTGTGGTTTTCTCTAATAATATACATTGTGTTTTGCTTATATTGACCTTTGAACCAGCGCGTTTACAAAAATCATTAACAGTCTTTACTGCAACCTTCAAAGAAGATCTTTTAAAGCCAATGTGATATCGTCTGCATGCTAAATATTTTTAATATCCATTGTTTTTAATTCTGAATATTGGTTTATTATATAAAATTCGGATCCATTGAAGAAAATTATCACCGAAGTTAATTTTTTTAAAACTTGAAAAAGAAAATTCCACTCGACCGAATCAAAAGCTTTTTCAAAATCTAAAAATAATAATATTCCGTCTTTTTCATTTTCCATGCAGTATTCATAAATGTCTAAAATTAATCTTGCATCTATACCTATGTAACGACCTTTGATATATGCTGATTGTTCATTGCTAATTAATTTATCTATGACGCTTTGTAATTTTTTTGCGCGAACAAAAGCTATAAACTTGTAATCGGTATTTGTTAAACTCAATGGTCTGTAGTTTTTAAGATTATTCTTGTCGCCCCTTTTAAATAAAAGAGTGATAAGTGCCAATTGCTGAGAATATGGTAATTCGTCTTTTTCAAATACAGTTAATAACACATCGTAAAAGAGAGGTCCAATTGTTTTCCAAAAACATTTATAAAATTCCCCCGGTAATCCATCTAATCCGGGAGATTTGTTACTTTTTAAATTGTATACCACATCCGAGCATTCATCAAATGTTGGAAATGTGTCACAAAACTTTCTATCGCGATCACTAAGTTTTGGACATTCAATGTCTTGTAGATATGAAGAAATACTATTTCCATCGACAGAATTGCTTGTATATAAGTCGTAAAAAAAGACACATTTCTTGTAAAATTTCACTATTACTTGCAAAGGGTTTATTACTCTTTTTTTAATTCAGTTATTGTATTATTCGTTTGATGTTTCTTTTCCAGACCTAGAAAGAAACTGGTATTTCGCTCTCCCTCACTTATCCATTGCGCTTTTGATCTTATTTGAGCTCCTTTAGCAATTTCATCATACATTGCATCTAGTTCTTTCTCTAGTTTTCGCTTTTCATTCATATTAATTTCAAGAGTAGGCAAAGATTCAATTTTATCGATTTTTTCCTCAAGTAATTTTACTTTATATTTTATATTATGTTTGGATTGTGTACGCGTATTTAATACAATAATCACGTACACTTATTTTTAAAGTTTCCCATTTTAAAATTGGATCTAGCGTTTCATCAATGTTGTTAAATATTTCCTCTATACCGTGTTTGTAATCATTATTCTCAAGGTGAGATACACTCAATTTCCAGTAACCTGCACCTCTATCTAATTTATTCAGATTTAAAGTACATTTAAGATATCTGTGGTCACTTAATCGAGTGTTATTATTTTGAGTACCATGAATTCGTCTGACAATGATATTTTTTTTTTTACATTTTCTATAAAGTCTTTAGTTACAAAAATATAATCAATCCTACTCTTTGGACAATTTTCTGCATTACACCAGGTGTAACCGTTATTATTAGGATTCTTACTAGAGAAACACCGACATCTTACGAACGAACGTAACTCGTCCTAACTTCTCGTATCTCGATAGTTTTCTATGGACCAGTGATTGCACCCATATAAAAATTTAAATCAGAAAAAAAAGTTTTTGTGTAAAATAGAACGGATAGTGTTTTAACCACTTTGTAATTGAAAATTACTCATATAAAATTTATTGTAATCACTTACAATGTTTTAAAAAAGTTAACAAATAGAAGAAAATACACCATTATACTTTATGTAGAAAATATATAGAAAATACACCATAATAGGAAACACGTTTTTCATGCGTCAGTGATTAAACGTTTACAAACTACTCGTAGTGTGCGCCTTGTTTATATGGGGAAAGGTTACTTTCTACAGCTAGCTTGAAAAATAATAAATCCGTGCAATCAAGTAAATAGGTAGTGTCTTGTATTGAGATCGAGAGAATGAGAGAGAGAGAGAGAGAGAGAGAGAGAGAGAGAGAGAGAGAGAGTACAAAAAATATAAAATACATGGTTACTGTCTTGAAATATAAGCGATATTTGGGCGAGGGTAAGAAAACGTGATAGAGGGCGAGTTATCATGTATTTTGTTTATCCTGCAACATTTTTCTTACATTTGAAAGTCCAAAACAAGCTGTTTCCGACAGATTTAGGCACATCTCTGCAGTTGAAACTATGACGCCATGGCGTAAACATTGCAGTATACGTGACGTCACAATGCTTTAAGAATGTCGGAATACATGCACGAGGCTTTATTAGGGCAGTGACAGGATAAAGCTTTGGTTTATTAGGTTACCTTTATTAGGTCAATGCAAGGGGTAGTTGCAGGATAATATAAAATACATGGTTACTGTCTTGAAATATAAGCGATATTTGGGCGAGGGTAAGAAAACGTGATAGAGGGCGAGGCTTGCCGAGCCCTCTTACGTTTTCGACCCGAGCCCAAAGATCGCTTATATTTCAAGACAGTTATCATGTATTTTGTTTATCCTGCAACAAAATTTTACATTTGAGCGTCCAAAACAAGCTAATTCCGACAGATTTAGGCACAACCCTGCAGTTGAAACTATGACGCCATGGCGTAAACATTGCAGTATATGTGACGTCACAATGCTTTTGGAACGTCGGAATACATGCACGAGGCTTTATTAGGGCAGTGACCGGATAAAGCTTTGGTTTATTAGGTTACCTTTATTAGGTCAATGCAAGGGGTAGTTGCAGGATAAAAAAAGAGAGAGAGAGAGAGATTTTAAATTTGTTAAATTATCACTTCAAAGATATAAATGAGCATTCATGGTAAACAGTATCTTCTTAGATGATGTATTAAATGGCGATCTTAACTAAACTAGCTTGGGCTGCTTTTATTTTATATATGTAACTGGCATGAAACAAGCAATTTAAGTTTGGGGGGGGCAGGGGGGTTACAACCGAACTTTTTTAGTTTAGAGTCACTTCCAAACAATATCTTGGGAAGCCAAAATGAAAGATTTTTTTTATTGAGGGGGCACAAGTATGCAGTAGCTAGCTTTTCTATAATATTACATTGTTTATTTATCGACTTCATTAGGGGGAGGGGGGGGGGGCTTATCCCCTACCAACCTCCGCATATCCACCTCCATTTCGGGTCCCAAGATATTCATATTTGTCTTCTTTCATAAATTAACCGTCTAGTACATATTTAAAATGTATATCATATAAACAATCCAAAAAGTACATAGAATTCACTTTTTATTAAAAAAAACATGACCGTAGTATCTTAATTCACCTCAAATTTTTTAACTTCAAGTATCAATTTTGTATGTTATAAATTGTAAATGTTATTAATGAAAGAAAGCCAAAAATATCTGTCAAGATTGTAGCACTCATAGAAAACACATCTGAACCGTATAGTGGTTTATTTGAAACTCAACAAGTATATAACATAACGTTATAGTAACGTCTATGACGTCATCATACTATGACGTCATAGTTCGGTAAATGTCATTAATATAATTGCATTGAAAGGTAATCAGAAAAGGTATTACTGTCTATAATTCACATCTTTCTCCGGCCCACAAAAGTATAATAAGAAAGTCTTTGGACTGAAAAAATAAAACGCGGTTTTTAGCTAAAGATGCACTGAATTTCCTTTAAAAAAGTTATTTACAATATCATCTCAAAAAATTAGATTATTTCACTTAGAATGACTGGAATGTGTAATAGCTTTCAGTTTCGCCTCGCGATCCTTTGTAGGTATTGAAGGTTCGTTATCGTCTCCAGAATTTAATTCTACCGGATACAGTTTTGTAATTGGCCTAGAAGTTATACCATTTCTGGTCTTTAATATAACAGATCTTATAAGTCCATCTTGGTCGGAAATAAGCTCCTCAATCTTTGCCAGTTTCCACAAATTTCTTGGGTTGAATTCATCAAAAATTTGAATGATGTCTCCGGTCTGGATATTTTGTTTGCTTTCTCCATGGCTGCGATGATATTCTCTTAAGGATGTTAAGTATTCCTTTCTCCAGCGTTGCCAAAAGTGTTGAATGACTTTTTGTTGAATGTTGTAAGTTTCGTTCGCAGATACATGGTTCAAATTAGTTGTTACATTTTCTTCACTGGAACTCCCAGGATAAGGTAATGACTAGATTTTCCTCCCATATAGAAGATGAGAGGGTGTTAGGGGATCTTCGTCCAATGGGTCGGCTGATGCATAGGTCAAAGGACGGTCATTCAGAATGCATTCAATTTCTACGATGATTGTGTTCAGGACATCTAAATTTACAAAGGATCGTCCCAGTACTTTCCTTAGGCAGTTCTTTGTAAGTCCTATTAGTCGTTCCCAGAAGCCTCCGTACCAGGGTGCTCTCTTAGGTATGAATTTCCATCTTGTACCATGGGTGTTTAAGGTTTCTTGAAGACTGTGTGAAGATGTTAACTTTCTGATTTCCCTAGAAGAAGCAACATAGGTGGTTGCGTTGTCAGATATCATAATTTTTGGAAGTGATTTCCTGCTGGAAAATCTTCGAAAGGCTAAAATGAATTGCTCTTCAGTAAGGTCCGTTACCAATTCCAGGTGGACAGCTCTTGTACTAGCACAAGTGAAAAGACATATGTATACTTTGCCTTCATGTCCATTCTTTTTTCGTACCTTCAGGGCACCAGTGAAATCCACACCTGTTACAGTAAAAGGAGGTTCTTCTCTCAATCTGTCTTTAGGTAACGGTGGTGCTTCTGGAATGGGATAAGGTTTTCCCATGATTTTTCTACATGTAATGCATTTTCGCAATACAGATTTTACACTCTGGCGAATTCTTTGTATCCAGTAAATCTGTCTCAACAATGTGACTGTACTATTGACTCCTGAGTGCAAATTTCTTCTATGTGCATCTAAAACAATCAAAGTGGTCAGTGGATCTTTGGTTGCTAGGAGTATTGGATGCTTTGCTGTTTTGCTGATTGGTGCATTGTGTATTCTCCCTCCACATCGGATCAGATCCTCATTGTCTAAGTATAATTTCAGCTGTTTTGATAGACAATGTTTAGATTTTCCATCTTTTTGTAATTCTGCAAAAATATCTGGATAGTTTTCTTGTTGAGCATTTTTAATCCACATCAGTGAGCTGTGTTCAATTTCTGAGACAGTCAGTGGACCTGTAACTTTCTGTTCTTTGGAACAATTTTGTATGAATCTTAGAACATAGGAAGTAACTTTCAACAATTTTCTGTAATTGTTAAACTTCGAGATGTCAATAATTTCTGAAATTCTTTGTTCTCTGGGATAAGGCTTTACATCTCTCTTTTCTTGTGAGTCCTCCTCCTGGTATCCACATTTCTCAGATTCTGTTATGTTTGCAAGAATATGATTTTTGGTTTTGTCATATATGGGCGACATGTTTTTGTCAGTAATCCAAGTTGGTCCTTTTGACCACAATTCGTTCTTCCTAAATTTGTCAAAGTCAGCACCGCGAGATAAAATATCAGCAGGATTTGAGGCTGTTGGACAGTACCTCCATTTGTACTGTTCAGTTAACTTCTTAATTTCTTGTATTCTGTTTCTCACAAATGTGCCCAAAGTTTTTGTTGTTTCCAACCAGCTCAGGAAAATTTGACTGTCTATTCATAAGACTGCATCTGAGAATTGGATGTTTTTCTTGATGAATTCTAATAATCTCGCTCCAAGTAGTGCTCCCATCAGTTCCAGTTTAGGTATTGTAAGTGTTTTTAATGGCGCAACTCTGTTTTTGGCCATAATAAGTGAACTTTGGTCTCCTGAAACAATGTATGCACATGCTCCATAGGCCTTCATGCTTGCATCACTGAATATGTGTACAGTCTTCTCTGGTGGATTTTCAAGGATACACATACGGGGTATTTCCAGGGAGGTAGCATTTTCTGTGTTCTGTGCAATTTCAATCCACTTGTCAGCTAGTTCCTTTGGCAGGTGCTGATCCCATTCCACAACTCTTGAATAAACATCTTCCCCTTGACTGTTATCGGGCTGATATATCTTAAAGATCATATATTTTTGAAGATTGTTTTAGCACTTCTCTCTTTGTCAAACTGTTTCTTCCTGTGTTGGCTATTTCTTGTTTTGCAAAGGTTAGAATATCCCCTTTGACGTTCCATTTCATTCCTTTCTCAGTTCCAATTGCCTCAATCTGCCAAAACTTCTCAATATTGTGTTCCTCCATTTTGTGTGACACCATAACATTCATCATTGATGTGTTGTATTCAAGTACATGGGATTGTGATCCATATAATGGTCCCGAAAGTAAATATCCAGATTTGATGGCGGTTGGGCCCTTTCCTCTAATTATCTTATCCTCCACCAAATTCCAGTACTGATCTGCTCCAATAAGTAATTCAATTTGGAATGCCTCCTCTTGTGCAACAGGATGTGCCAATCTCAAATTCCTCAAATACGATAATTTTGCTGCATTTTCTACATGCGTTTTAATTGGAGCTGCTATCTCTGGGACCACTAAGACTTTGACAGGTATTTCTTCTCTCTGTATAGTTTGGACCTTAACTACAGCTGTCTGCAACTTTTGAACTCCTTTCTCTTTTCCTGATTCTCCAAATCCAGGAATTTTGATATTCTCATATCCTGTTGGTGTTAATTCTATCTTGTCAGCCAAACTCCTAGAGATAAATGATCTTTGAGCTCCTTCATCAAACAGAATATTAGCATCAGTTGTCAGTTTTCCAGATGTGACAGGTGCAACTGCAGTTTGTAACAAAACGTTTGGTTGATCTCTATGTGAAGATGAATGCATCACTGACGTTTCTGCTCTTTCTGTATTTTTTGCTAGAAGTGAAGGGGTACTCTCCTTGTTGCTTTTGACTACCTCGCGATTTGAACAAACTTGTGTGATGTCGTTTTTTGCAGATTTTACAATTTGATTTGGATTGACTGTCTGTAACACGATGTCGGCCTAAACAGTTAAAGCATAACTTGTCTCGTTTGACAATTCTCATGCGGTCAGTGCAGTTTTTGAACTTTGTAGAATCATTTGAATAATGCGTCTCCTTACAATATGCACAGCATACCTGGGGTTTCCTCGGACTGAAGTTGTGTTGAACTTGCTTATGACTGGACTTTGAATGGGTATAAAAAGTTGATGTTGCGCTTGGTTCTGTTGCATCAATACCTGCTCCAGCTTCTAATATTTCGAGTTCCCTGTAAAGACTATTCTTAAATCACCTAATAACCAATCAGTAGAGCCATGTTCACGAGCTAAATTCTTGCGTATTTCAGTAGGTAATTTGTTCAGAATCACAGGTACTAGAAGAGAACCATATGTATCTTGAGCTTGTCCGTAGGATTCTAAACCTCTGACGTATGTCTCCACTTGGTCATGAAAATGACGCAGGCTTGTGAGATTATTCTTGGGAGTGGGTAGGTCCAAGAGCGCTTGCATGTAAGACTGAGTTATCTTGTGTTTTTGTCCAAACCTTTCATGTA
>PRKT01000211.1:490834-581580 GCA_003671525.1 Saccostrea glomerata | reverse complement strand
CCCCCCCCCCCTTAAAGTTTGGGATATTAATTTCGGTCTCTCCGTTCGTCTTATAATTTAGTCCATCTGTTACACCTTTGTTTCAAGCAATATCTCGAGAAGCTTTTGAGTTTTTACAATGAAATTTAAAAATAGTTTGGGGTCTGGGTTGTTAGGGGGGGAGGGGGTCCTGCCCACTAGCACCCGTGAGAATTATATGAAGATTTTTTAAGATACATGTTTGTAAGAAGAACCTTTATCAACCGACAAATTACGAACGGGCATCCCAATATGGCTATAATACCTGTGTATTAAAGTCACATTAATTTTATAGTATTTTGAACAAGAATTTCTTTAAATTAAGTTTTTAGGTTTTTTGCAATTTAGTTTTAGACCTTAACTCCTTATTGTCCCGACCGCCCTTCGTAAAGTACCCCCCCTCCCCCATTCGACCCCTAATAGATCCGCACTTACTATTATTTTTTATTTCATGTCACAGAGTGACATTTTTAAAATTTTCCTTTTATTCCCCTTCTCGAACCCCTTTGCTCGTTTAAATGTCCATTGAAATGTATTGTAACGTCACGGTAGCGACTACGACAAGACGTGGCTTTGAGGTATCAGGTGGGGATTTTATCCATCGAAATCCCAATAAAATTGAAGAATTCAATAATGCAACCGTGAATACAATAGACTACAATGACTGATCCCCGTTTTTGGTTACGTTCGTTCGTAAGATGTCGGTGTTTCTCTATTAAGCCATACGTCGACTAAGTCGAATTTATTTACCAATTTACTTAATTTTTTATTGAATTTGTCATTTTCTTGATCAAAATTGCAATTGAAATCACCTCCTACTATGATTGTACTATCTTGCGCAGAAAACGAAGAAATATATGTGTTTAGAGTTGTTAGGAAGGCTAATCTATCTGACTCTTTGTTAGGTGCGTAAACGTTAATAATTGTAAATAAGTCACCGTCTATTTTTGCATTAACAAGAATTTAATTTTCCTACCATCATTAGACTTATGAACATTTAAAATATCTACATTACATTCTTTTTTAAAAAGAAGAGAAACACCTCTACTATATGGAGAGTCTGAAAAAGCATGAATTATTTTCCCATTCCATTTTCTATCATTTTTTTTTCTACATGTTTTTCAACAAAATGAGTTTCTTGTAAAAGTATTATATCTATTTTACACTCTTCTAACCATGTAAAGATTTTTGCCCTTTTTTCCGGCGAATTAAGACCTCTTACATTCACCGAAAGTAAACTTAAATTTTTCATTTGTCTGATGAATATAAATGTATAATAATGTTATAAAAAAATAAAGGGGGGACTAATTTACGTCTTATCACTAAACAAGTAAAAATAGAACATACCAATTCATCATAGCATTTTTGAAGTATGCCAAAAATGTCTGTAAATAAATATAACTAAGCACATACCACAGTTTGTGCAATGCTGAGCCAGTCTGATCGGAGATAATACAGTTACTTACACGTATCATCACCAGAACTCTCCGTGTCAGATTCATCACTATCGGACATTTCTCTCAGCTGATTAAGCATTTGCAGTATTGTTTTTTTGTTTTTGTTTTCTTCCGTTTTTTTGCTGAATCGCTAAGCTTTCTTTTCCGAACCTTTCTTGCAATTTTTTTCATAAGGACACCAAGAATGTTCTTTCCTGGCCATAGTTCGGGTTTGGTGTGGCATGTACCATCCCGGTCAAGCCCTGAGCCCCATTCGTTGTTGTATGTTGTTTCAACGAATACTGTCGACTGCTTGGAAGTACACAATTTATCGCGGAAAACAGGGACCTGGACACATTTGTATTCCAAGATATCCTCCATAAGAGCCTCCTTGGTAGAAACCCACTGCTCGTTAGATTTTATTTTTTGCCTATGTGTAGAGCGGAAAGGGCGTCATCGGCATCTTTGGTGATATTGGCAGAAACTAGGTCACCGCATCTAACTGCCTATATGTACTGAAAGGCATGCTCAGCCGACTTGTGTTTTATTCCAAAGATATCCAAAACGCATGGGTAAAAATTGGATAGAACATCCTCTGCACCAAAGAAAGGGGTCAAATGCTTTTGTGGCTAATAATGAGGGCATGCTTCATTCCCGGGGGAATGACCAGGTTGTTTGCATACCGTACAACAGGTTTTGAAGGAACAGTTAGAGCGGGTGTGGTCGGTTTTCCAGCAGTTAGTTCATAAAAGGTGAATGTCCTTTTTGGGTTGACCATAGTGAAAAAGCTTACACTGGATACCACCGCAGTAGTTAATTCTCGGAAGATATTTTCCGTCTGGAAGAGGCTCAATATACATGAACCTTGTTCCATTTAGGATACTTGTCATTCGGTTTGTCTCTGGATGGCGAATCTTTTCGTACAGAATTTTACTTGTTAATTTGACATTGAGTTTGTTAAGTAATTCCTGTACCGCGGAATCTGCCACAGAGAGGGGGAGACCACATATCCTAAGTTTAAGGGTTTTTTGAGATACGGATGTAGCTCCAGAGGTGTATGGGTTAGTGTCATAGAACTGGTATGCTACACTATTGATGTCAATACCCTGGGTTAGGAGCTTATGTCGACATTCTGTGCTTTTGAGATAGATTCTCCACAGATTGCGATCGAGTTGCATGCAAAGTATCTCATCACCGATTACTTTTTTTATTGGGTCAATAAGATCAAAGTCAGTGATCTGTTTCTTTAAGGAAACCCAAAGATCATTGTTCTTTAAGTATAACGGCTTTGATGTTCTGTCAACCGAGTCGTAATCACTCTCTGTCATCGCCAGGTGAAATGTACAGATAAACAGGTGAGATGATATCAAAGAAGAAATCAAGAAACATATGTACAAGAAATCAAACTTCTATTCAATGTGGTTTTGCTGGTAAATCCCAAAACCTAACATTCACAAGCTCACACAAGACTTCCGAAAGACTTCCGAAATTAAAAAATTCCAAAATATTAAACTTAAATCCGGAAGAAATGGTCAAAAAACACCGAACGACAAAAAAACACGCCGAGTGTCTTCCATGTCACGTGACTTTTTTTCAATTGTGTTCTCTATTTATTATTAAGTGTTCCAATTCTGCTAGAGAGAGAGAGAGAGAGAGAGAGAGAGAGAGAGAGAGAGAGGGATGTAATAACCTGCAGCAGTTAATTCTGTTTCCTCAGATTGTGTCTATGGTTCGGGAATAAGATTTGAACTATCACAAACGTCTATTAGATTCTCGTCAAAATTCATGTTAAAATTTCTTTCTTGTTCTTGTAATCTGCAAATAGGACGTTGTGTTTTATTTCAGATATGTATTATTTGTCTTTGTTTGCCATGAATAGCCATAATATGTATATTTATACTATCGCCTGCGTAGTTCAGTGGTTTGCTCTAGAGTCTAGAGTCTCGGAGTAAGGAATTGATCCTTAAGTCGCGGGTTCGAATCCCACTGTGAGAAGTGGTGCCCAGTCTTCCAGGTATTGGCACGAAAAAGATCCCTCACTGCTCATTGACCCTGAGCGCCGAGTATAAGGACAAAATTTCCTCCAGCACGTTAAGTGTTGGCGTCTCCATAGGTATAAAATATAGGGACGTTAGACAACATACAAACAGACATATTTACACACGTGTACAAGTTATTTTGATGACTCGAACCTAGACCGTTAAAGATTCTTTATCTCCCAAATGATACACTTCTGGTCCCTGTTCTCTGGCATTATTTTTTTTTAGATTAAGGCAGTTTTTTTTATCTTGCTAAAGAATAAAATATTTATTAACTTAAATTACTTTTTCCTTTTCAATAGAAAACATATATCACACATTATTCGTTTACATTAAACGGGTGTGTGCCCACATTTCAAATGAGAAATGAGAAGGTAGCCACTTGATTTATAAGAATGAATATTATATTACTCCGTCACATGAAAGTGGTCTTATGGTACAAAATCCCCATATTTTGTTTTCACAAAATGTTTCCTGGTTGAAGTCATCCGTATTGTATCCCTATCATATGATATTCATCATAAGATGTTTATTAGCATGTATTAAAAAGTTAAATTTATATGAATCTTCCTGATAGAAACTTTATCATTCTTTGATTTTTCTGCATTTCTTTTATTTTCTAATAAATAGTTTATGTATTGTTTTTTGAAGTTTAAATAACATTTTATGTTCATTGCAGAATCTCTTTTGAACGTAATGAATTGCATTTAACTCTGAAGGGATTTTGAAAACTAGAATAAATGATATATTACATATTGCAGTTGTTAATAATAATTTCTCGCATTACGATAGTATAGCGAGAAAAAGTTGTCCTAACAATATGTAAACGAATTATTGTACTGAGCAGAAGTTGCGTATTGTGTATGTAGTAATAGTGTATGATCGGTAACAGTCAGCGAAAAAAGATTTTTGGGAATGACGATTTTGAGTAGATCTCTCATGATATTAGAGTTCAGTTTCTAGCGCACGCTCTAACCGAGCAAGTCAATTTTTAACGCATTATCATATTTTTTTCTTCACAATTTTACATATTAATTGCATAGGCTTTGTAAGAATGAGTCCGCCATTCATTTTGTTAACCTTGCAATTGCTGCAGAATTGTAGGTCTCCATAGTTTTTAAAAGAAAATGTATGTTTTATCGATAGCGGTAGCGAGGAAAATAATTTCATATTTATTTACATTATACTATACTGCTTTCTTTGATGTAAGAGAGAAATAAATCTTAGTGTCCCCTAAGAGTGCGCTATAATGCTTACATGGTGGTTGTGTATTTTAGTGATTGAAATACAGGGTGAACTATAATTAATTGTTAAAAGCAGAATAATAAACTGAAAATTTGTGTTTGTTAGAAAGATCTGTGACATGCCAAAACTGATGCAACTTTTCCCCCGAAGTTTTTGCTGTTTGTTTTTTATTCTCTGTACATTTTGAAATGTAAATCTTAATTAACAAACTTTTAAAAAACAATTAGGGTTGAAAAAAATTATATTGGGTACATATATGATTTCCCCTTGCATCCAATTTCAGTTGCTTCACCTGTTTTAACTCTCTAGTGTTTTCATTGTAAACAATGGAGAACAGACGACAAGAAATGCCCGAGGAGCAAAGAAAACTGGCTTTAGATTTGTACCTACGGGGTGAAAAACAAAGTGATGTGGCAGAAATATAAATTTTCTTTGAATAAATCAATAATTTCTAGTCTTGTGAAGAAATATAGGGAAAGTATAGAAAAAAGCTCCAATAGAGGTTGAAAGAGTCTGATTTGTGAGAGGGGTGACAGATTTGGACTGTGAAGAGAACAGAAGACAGATTTGAATAAAATTGTGGATAATGTCCACCAACATGCTACTCACATAGTGTATGTTAGGACTGTTCAAAGAAAATCCATTCTCTTGGAATTCATAGACACAAAGTAAGAAAGACCCTCACTGTGTCAGAAGTTAACAGAAAACGCCGTGTTCAATGGTGTAAACATATGAAAAATCATAAAATTGATGACTATTGGAGAAAACTGATTTTTCAGTTAAAACTCAGATAGTGATAACAAATGAAAATCGTCTGTATGTGTTGAGAACTCAGGATGAGGCGTATCGTCCAGAGTGTGTTGGTCAACATTACCGCAATGTAAAGTTGAGTGCTATGTTTTGGGGATCTGTGACATATTCTGGTGTGGGGACATTGTTACAATTACAGGAAATATGAACTCCGAGAGGTTTAATAATATAGAGACTCTTGATGAACATCTATGGCCAGTCATTGCAAAAATTTTGGAAATTCGTCATTTTTATTCCAGGATGACAATGCCCCCTGTCATGCCTCACAAATAACTACAGCTTTTACAACGTGAGAATGATTTAGATTGTCTTGACTGGCCTTTACAGTCACCTGACATAAACATCATTAAAAATATCAGTCTAATTTTGAAAATTTGACTGAGAAAATCACTGCCAGCAATAAAATCCAAGTATGATTTGATCTCTGAAGTTATGGACATTTGGTCCACTCTAACTGTCCCTTTTATCAGACACTTATACCGTACAATTCCAAGAAGATTATTTGCTGTAATTTCTGCTAAAGGTCACATCATTTATGGATACATGAAAAATGCCAACCCCCCTTTTCATTTTTCATAATTATGTATATTTAAATGTGACAAAATCCAAATTTTTCAATGGTTTGCCATAAAATGACTATTTTTCTTTGAATAATAACAAAAGAAAGACTTAATATTGCATATTTAATGAAGTAATGACAATAAGATTTGCATTTCATGTAATTGTTGAATTCTGCTTGGCCCATGTAATCTGCCCACAATTGTCCAGGAAGGACAAAATAATCACTTTTATTATTTAGGATAATTAAATGTATGTATTTGATTACTCAGATATGTTGAAAAAAGAATGCAACTAGGAGAAACAGATTTTTACAGTGCATTTTCATTACACTAAGTAATGGCTGGAGGGGTAGGGTGTTCAACTACCATTTCCTGGACGCTTGTTCTTTAGCATGTAATGCAAGAGGGTTTTTGCATATAATGATAAATTTTTGAAAGTTGAAAGGGGTTTTAACTTTGCAAAGAAGTTATAGATATATAAAACCAAGGGAAAAAGAGATTTAATGGAATTTCACAGAACATGAAAAATAGGGGAGTATGCGATACATGTGAGTACATTTCACCAAGATGTGCACTTTATATTTGACTTTTTACATATAAATGTATTTAAAATAGATCAAAATTACCATTTAACACTTTTTGATGCTATATTGATCATTTGGAGTTGTAAGAATTGCTTTTGTTGTATGTGTAACGAACAATATGGATTTAAGGTGGTTGATCAAAAATTGGTGAAGTCTCTTATTTGGCCATAACTTTCTTATTTTCAATAAATCAAGAAATATTTGGTATATTTTTTACTCAGAATTGCATGTTCTTCTTTAATTGAGCAAGGTTTAAGTACAATTGGTGGCCTTTTATATTTCATTGAAATATGACACTTTATTATCACTCCTACTGTTTATGGGATATGGACTGGAAATACGAAACTAAGATAAAAATCACTCTTCCAGTATTTCACCAGAAAAGCGGAGTGGGTTCATTGAATGAATTATAGCTTGAAAACGAGGTGGTTGAGCCATTATCTCTTGCTGTTCAGTGGTATGTAGAAATGTTGTTCTGCAATTTGTGTGGTAGCTTAGGTCATTAGCATGGGCCTGGAAGCAGTTGCGGCTGCGGCAAAATAGTGAAAATAGGCTTAATTTACATGAAATTTTGAGATTGTCCCTGTGCCATTATTAGGGCTTATTGTGTAAGTTGTGCATGTTTTATTCCTAAAAGCTTCAAATTCCTCAAGGGACCATATCATACTACAAATGTAGAGAGAATTTAAAATTTTTCAATGTACATTTTAAGGATTTCAATCCCTAATGGGACCAAATTCTCTACTCTTAAATGTCTGTCAAGTACACAATACTCTGATATTATATTAAAGCATTTTATAGTGGAAAAGGATTGCCCACGAGAAATTTTCAAAAAGTTCATTAATTAAGGAGTAGTTAATTAACAAAGATTGCATTGAAGTCTATGGGGAAAAGCGTTTTTTTCAAAATAAAAATTAAAATAATTTGAATATCAATAAATCCTCTGATGGAAAGATGCATTGAAATATTAAAAATAGAATGATAATTGAAAACAATTTTTTTACCAGCTAAATTTTTTTAATTGATTTTTTTTATTAATTAAAAAAGGGGAGATAACTCTTACCAAAATTCAAGGTCATGAATTAGGACACATCCCACTAAACATACTTATAGTAATAAATGGGAACTATGTCTAAGTAAACTGAGTATTGAATGCCTACATATCTTTTATGTTTTCAATTTCATAGAATTTCTTCCTATTAGGGATTGAAAACCTTAAAATCAGCTCAATATTAAGTAAACCGTCAGTCAAAAGTTTTGATTGCAAAAAAGAAACTATCTATAATTATGTTTCATCTTGCATCTTCGATATAAGATACGGGCTTACGTAAGTGATTTTAACAATACATATTTCAAATTCTTTTATAAGAGTTGTAACTTGCATGTAAACATAATTATCTTGCATGTAAACATAATTATATTGCGTGTTGACATAATTTTCTTGCATTTTAACATAACTTATTTTAATTTGCATGTAGGGGACAGAAATATGCCACCATATCTTCTAGATAAGAAATTAAAATATGTGTTTGGTCCAAAGCAATAAAAAGCTCTTTGGGTGGTTTTTTTTTAATTTACACATTTTTGGTATATAATGTGTAACTTTATTTATGTGCTTTTTATGATGGCATATTTAAGCCATCCACAAAACTTTTTGTTAACATAGCATATCACGCCTATCTCCTCAAGTCATGATAACTTTCCGGTTTGTCGACAAACGCCGACTTTATATCTTGTCCAGTAAAGATAAACAATCGTATTTTTGCAATAGCTATTTTATTCAACATAAGTTATCTCGTCAGTCAAGATAGCTATCGCAACAAAAGTGATAGCCTATTTTGACTGGAACACATAAAAAGTCGATGCTTGTCGACAAACCAGAAAGTTGTCATGACTTAATGAGATTTTTATCTTAACTTGGCATAATATGCTTTGTTAACAAACAGTTAAGTTGATGGCATAAATATGCCACCATAGCTTTTAAATGTTTATATTTGTGCATATAGGTGCATCCCCTCCACCTGTAGCTTGCCGTTTATGAAAGTGTTATTAGAAGCAATTCAACTCCATTGTTCAATGATGCATTACATTACATCAATCAAAGACTTTATCTCTCGTTCATCTTTCTGACTGTTTGCAAATCTTATTCTTTCTAATAGCAACTTCTTTTCCAAAGTAACATATTTATAAACAATAAAATGTTTTCTTTGGTTGTAAATACGGGAATAAATGTCGCAGCTTTTGCAGAAAAAATACATAACCCGCGTAATGTAATTTTTTCTGCAACTTCTGCGACATTCATCCCGTAATAACAACCAAAGAAAGACATTTTATTGCTTTTTATTTATATCTTTTTAAATAATCACTTAAAATAGGATTTGAAGATTTATTATTGGATTAATGATGCGAACGTCTTTGTACGTTTCGTTGATGGAACAGCCACTGATCAAGAAAATTGTACAGGTGACATGTCTAGTGTAGTTCAAGCACTGATTAATGCAATTGGTTTTCTTAAGAAATAAAGGAGAAAATATTCAGTAGATATAAGTATATTAAACTTTGGACGACGTTACTATAAGAGATAAACTATAATCCGTTTCTAAGAGAAATATCGTGATAAGTTTAAGAAAAACAACAACCAATTGTCTATTACAATTGGCCATCTCTGCTTAATGATGAATAGAGTCGCATGTTTTATAAATTCGTTTAAAAAAAAATAATGATGTTTATGTCAAAAAGGAAGATAAAAAGTATGCCCAAGATTGCAAATCCTTATTCATATATTTTTCTTCAGAAATAATACACTTGAAAAATATATTTTAAAGAAAATGAAATATTGTTTATTCATTAATCATTATATACAATATGTTTTAATACACTGTAGATTTACAATGCATTTTATATAATATTAATAGAATAAATAAAAACAAAAACAAAAGTGAATGAAATGTAAAGCAGACAATGAAGTCAAAACTGTCATACACACGACTTCATACAATATCTATTATGTTATACTAAATGTTTTATACAAATATATATTACAGTGAAACTTGCGCGAATAAATTCTGCTCAATCAATTTTTTTTGGAATATCACCAATATTCAAGCGATGTTGACTGTTGCTTCTCTAGAGGGAGGGGCTTCATTATTCAGTGGATAATTGTGTATTTTAACAAATGTATCTCGACGAATCAGATTTCACCAATTTACATGTACATGAAAGTATAAATATAATTATGTCCTCGTTATTTTTTTTCATGATGCATGTTATATTAAACTCTTATAACACATATGCTGATATAGAATTAAACAAGTGGCACAAGGCGCCACATCGCTCACCTGAGCACTGGCTGGAAAAAAACAGAAAAAAATTGATCGACCATTGTGGCCCCACCCTACCCCCAGGGGTCCTGATTTAAACATTCTTGAATACAAACCACCTGAGGATGATTCGATATAAAAACAGACGAATTATAGCTTTGTTTTTCTTATGAAAAACATTTTCCCTATATATTTATATGTAAAACTTTGGTCGAAAATCGTGGCGCCACCCTACCGTGGAGGTTATGATTTTAACAAATTTGAATCTACACCACCTGAGGATGCTTCCATAGGTATATGACCAATACTATCTCAGCTGTTCTTGAGAAGATCGAAGATTTCTACAAAAATAATCCTAAACATTCTTATGTTAAACTTTGATTGTCCATTGAGGCCCCACCCTACATGTACCCCCAGGGGTCATGATTTGAATCTACACCTGATGATGATTCAATATAAATATCACTTATCATTACTTTTCTGCTCTTGAGAAGAATATTTTTGAAGATTTTTTCTAAATATATCTATGTAAATCTTTGATCGACCATTGTGCCCCCCTACCCACAGGAGTCATGATTTGAACAAACTTGAAACTTCACCACCTGAGGATGCTTTCATATAAATAAGACCAATCATCCTGTTCTTGAGAAGGAGAATTTTTTCCTATATATTCCTGTGTAAAACTTTAATCTGTCATTGTGGTCTCACCCTTCCCTCCGGTGTCATGATTTGAACAAACTTGAATCTACACCACCTGATGCTTCCATATAAATATGACAAATCATGGCTTTACTATTTTTGAGAAGAAGATATTTAAAGATTTTTCCTATATATTTCTATGTATATTTTGGCACGTTCATTTTGGCCCCACCCTTCCCCCAGGGGTCATGATTTGAACAAACTTGAATCTACACTACCTGAAAACTCTTCCACATGAGTTTCATCTTTTCTGACCTTGTGGTTCTTGAAAATTTTTTTTTAAAATAACATTTTTCAATAATGAATAATTATCTGTTCTTGGAAGAGGGCGTGGCCCTTCATTTGAATAAACTTGAATTCCATTAACCCAAGGATACTTTGTGGCAAATTTGGTGAAAATTAGCCAAATGGTTCTTGATAGGAAGATGAAAATGTGAAAAGTTTACACCTATACGACGACGATGACAACAACAACGACAGACAACGGACAAATTTTGCTCAGAAAAGCTCACTTGAGCCTTAGGCTCAGGTGATTAAAAAAGATGAAGGTGACTAGCTAACATTCATTATATGGCATTCTGCGTCTTGTCCTCGTTTCATTCTCAATCAATGACGTTCCTTGGAGACGTGATTTTTGCAAAGGTTTTCGATTTTGAAGATTAGTCTCTTCTTCGCTGCTGCTCCACATTTCAAAGAAAAACAAAGATGCCTTAAAGCGATAAAAAATAACGAAGGGAAAGACAATCTTATTGAATATTTTCCACCATGTATCGTTATAGAAGGACTTCAGTGTGTACGTGAATGGAGGATATCTGGCTTGTGCCAAGGAATCAACCATCCAAAATCCAAAGTTATTTATTGCCAGAAGAAAATACATTAACTTAATGCCTTTTTGTCTATTTTCATGCATGCCATTATGTAAAGTGATTAGGTATATTGTTTGAACGAATGTATTTGTAATCGTAATAACACCATTTGCTCCGCCTGTATATTCTCCGATGGAAAAGGAACTGTAGCTATCAAAAAAATTATAAAGAATATTTGCAAAAGCACAAACCGAAAAAACAACATTGTCCAAATGCATATTAATGTCTCTAATCCAGGGGTAGGTTGCGAGTAATGTTATGCTTAAGAATAGAAATTGTAAAATATCAAAGGTTAAATCACCCCTGTTGAAAAAACGGTAAAATGATGACATTGCCATCTCATCAGGATTTGCTGCAACAACAACCATCAGGACAGAACCAAAGGCAAATAATGAAACCAGCATACAGTACACACCTTTTATCGCAAAATCAATCGTTTGAAAACCAGTGATTTTGTTCAAGATGTAACGTGCACAATCAGGAGCATGCATTTGCTTCATGACAGTACCTGAACCATTAATGCTGATTGTTTCTGGTTCATCAACGGGCAAAACCTGTTGCATAAAGGTGTCCTCATGCTTAGGACCATCAAATTGCTTTATTTTTGACGCCAACAATTCGAGAGCCATAAGAAAGAATTCTATTTTTAGCGGTGTTCCATAAGGATGAATAGTATGAGCAATATCGTCAAACAGTCTTTCTATGGATGTTGATCCTTGTGAAGGTTCTCCTGAATGCGATACGTTTGATTCATGGAAGATTATGTAAATTTCATTAATTTCCGTATCAGACCAAATACAGAGGTTAACAGCAATAAGCAGAATAAATGCTATACCTATACATTTATTTGCTGCTGGACTATTCGAATCATTAGAGCAATGATAAAAAATTTGGAAAGCTGCAAACACGCAACAAAGTCCACTGTACGACGCAAAGCATTTTCCTTGGTTTGTTAAGGCATCAATAAGAAAGGAACCCGTGGTGAAAAATCCAAGTACTAAAAAGAAAATTCTTTCAACAGAAAAATTAACGTTTCCGCGACACTTATTTTTATAAAGAGTGTATGAAATCAAACAAATCTGATCTAAAGCACCAATTACAACAACTGTGATAAGAATTCCACTGAGGGCAACTCCATATTGTGTATCTTGATTTAGACTAATTTCCAAATCGGGGCCAAAACGTAAGCCAAATATTAAAGCAAAGAAAATGGCGAACGAAAGAAATCCTGTGATGTATATACAGCAAACGTGCCTTTTGTGATGTTGTCTTGTCGTTTCTGAAAAAAATTAATAAATCCTTTTACTTGAAATTAATTAGTTAAATAACCAAAGAAATATAAATAATATTATTTTTGTAAACATTTTTGCAGAGAGAGAGAGAGAGAGAGAGAGAGAGAGAGAGAGAGAGAGAGAGAGAGAGAGAGAGAGAGAGAGAGAGTTACAACGGCGAATTGGGCACGATGCTAATTAAAAAAAAACCGATCTGCTTACTGTAGATTCCTAGATATACGGGAGGAATGAATTATCTCGTAATTTCGCGAGAAGCACCACTCGCAAAATGGAATTACTAGCTTTCTTTTTCAATGAAACAGAAATAAATATAAAATCTCTAGATCAGCTGCCAACTCGCCAGTTTTCGTTCTCGCGATTTGACGTTAAGAGACATTTCGAGATAATAAGTACTCGCGAAAATAAGGAATCTACAGTAATATTATGACTGTTACCCGTTCCTAATTCCCCAGACCTTGATATATTGATTTCGTGAGTAGGTTATATTGTTATATGTTAATATCTCTACATGGAGTCCATTTCTCTTACCAAACTATTTATGATTTTCCTATTCTACCACGAGCCTAATCTAACAACAATTTTTGATTATTTAAGTATTTTTTTTTATTTTGATCAAAATACAGTGGACCTTCAGATATCCGGATGCCAAATATCCGGACGCTTCATTATCCGGACGATTTTTCATCGGAACGGAATTTTCTAATGTTATTTTGTCTTGTTTAACGGGTAATTTAGATATCCGGACGCTTCACATATCCGGACAAATCGACTGGGAACCAAAGCGTCCGGATAAATGAAGCTCCACTATATCTTCCGTCGTTTGGAATATTACCTAACCCTTTTCTTTAAGCTGCAGTACTCCAAGAATTTTTATAATGATATGATTAACTATGAACACATTGTTTTAGTTTATTGGGTTTTTTTTAAGGATGGGTTTAAAGATTTATTTACAAGTCAAAATATCCAATATACAGTGCTGGATGCTCACAATCATTTATAAACAACATGTTCCCTTAGATTAATCTACCCTTGATCTGGTTAATGACCCTACCCAAGGTTTTGTGAAAATAATTTTGATACGCGTGTATCTGTATATAGACAGAATACCATTAGCAGGTAAATAACTATCATTGTATAATGATCATCTATTGTTTAACGTCCCTCTCGAGAATTTTTCACTCATATGGAGACGTCACCGTATGCCGGTGAAGGGCTTCAAATTTTGACCTTTACTCGGCACTCAGGGCCATTGATCGATGAGCAGTGAGGGATCTTTATCGTGCCAACGCCTGCCGCTGACACGGGGCCTCGATTTTTAAGGTTTCATCCGAAGGACCCGCAGCTTTCAATTCAAAGTTCAGAGCGCATGGCGAAGGAACAGTTGCTTCCCATTTTATCGACTGGGTCAGTCGCGGCCGAGATACGAACTCACGAATTCCAGATCACGGAGCGAGCGCTCTACTGACTGAGCTACCGTGGACGGTGTAAATAACTATAAACTACAAACTAATTCATTTTAAATTGTAGATTTTAATTTCATATATTCAATCAGGAATCAGAAAAACTTGCTTATGGGTGTTGTAAAACAAAAATTTCATACTAGTATCATCGTATCTTATATCTGAAATTCTGTCCGTATTCGCTCTTGATTCATTTACAACCAGAGGCGTTGTTTCATCAGGTTCATTATTTAAAATTTCAATGGCATCATCCTCAGCAGAGATCTGAAATTTAGCATTGAATTTCTTTTTAACTGAAACATCAAAAATATAACATTCCAAGGCTGATTCTATAATCCGACTAAATTCGAAATAAAAACCACAAAAGAGTCTGATTCAATGTTCATATTTTGATATAATACCAGACAAAGTAGAAGCAAGTACTTCCACACATGAAACGCAAATGTTTATGTTTATATTATCATATAATATATTGTATGCTTTTTAAATTAATTTGATTTTATTAAAATGTGTATCGGTAACTATCCTATACTAAAATTTATGTCTAAATTACTGTATCTCGACTTCCATTTTCAATGATCGTGTAGTGCAGCCGAAAATTCAAACGGTATCGAAAGCAATCAAGTTGCATAAAATGGCCAAGCGGTATGGCAAATCCTACGGACGGACTCTGTAGGGCGAGACTACAGCCCCGGGTAGAGGCAAAAAGTGTATCCTTATGAAAGTGAATTACTTTGTGCTTTTTAAATTATCATTTTCTTATCCGATTTTGATATTCGCTTTTCCAACATTAAAGTTCGTATTACAACCCAACTTCAGTCTCATCTTTTATAACTTAATGGTTGGCAATTTCAACTTGAAAGTATGATTTTTTTTAAAATTCTCTTTAAAATCATATTGAGACGCTGTTGAAACCACTACTGAAATAATCAATGACCACTTTTGAAATAATTATTTCAATATTGGTTTAGATTGCATTTCAATAATAAACATAGGTTGCAATCACTATTGAAATACGACTACTAACTCTTTCAATAGAGGTTGAGAGTGCATTTCAATAACAAACATAGATTACACTTGCAGAGTTACAAATAAAGACATGGTGCTCGGCACTTATGGCCTTAATGCGAAAAACAAATAGTTCGGCTTTTACGGTCTTAATTTAATGACCGGTCTGCACGTCCTGAGTTGGCATTAAACCTATGGCGCATATATCAACTTCTTATGAAATTTTAGTCAGAAAAACCAAGATTCAAATTGAAATTACCAAATTTACAAATTACAAAAAGTATTTTTGGACGTCAATTTTCAGTTGAAAATTTAAAATCAAAAGAATTTGACGCGACATTTATACATTTCCGTAGGAAACATGTTTGAAAATGAAGTGTAAAAAGCAGACTTGATTGTAGAGATGAAATCCTTCGACAACATTAAAGGTGCAGTGCCGAATTCAAATTATACAAGTCCTTTGCCTGACAGGAAACAATCGTCTTAACTCTGAATAACCAAACTCCATAGTTTTTGTCAGGTCAAGTACTTACTGTTACGACACGTAGCTTACCTTACCGTGTTCCATGATAAGGACCCTAATTCATATGCACCTGAAATAAATTTACTTAAATTTATATCGGTCCAGATTTTCTAGAGTGAAGAATACATATAAATTATACACATATCTGTAAACGAAATTTGAACACAAATATGTTATATATATCCCAACGAATAAATTCAACCATTTTTCTACTTTCTTATTCAAATGGTTTAAAATTAGAACATTTAATGCATTTAATGTATAACCTCAATCCAAATAAAATGAATTATAAGAATCTATACTTTAAATGACTTTTCTAGTTCTTTACAAAGATGGTCAAATTCTTATTTTAATATATTTGGAAGAATTTTTATGTGCTTAAATCAAATTATGTCTTTCTAGTAATGGACTAAAGGTTATTTACTGTAGTTTTCAGCATGACTGTATATATATATCTAGTAGAAAAAAATTAAAACTATCCCTTATATATGCAAACCCTTCAATTTTAGCAACAATCAGAAAGCTTAAACATATGTTAGAATTTTTAGATAATCCAACTAGAGTACAAATTATCTTAAGAGAAGAAGAACAATTTGAATATATTACTAGCTTACTTCTATCTGTATGGTTCAAAATCAAAAGACGAACGCATTATGCCAACTGAGACCCACTTATGTATGATATATTAGATAAGCAAATCGTGCGAACTTTTTTTATCTGTTCTTGTTTGATAATTTTTGCGCATGTGCTGATATAAATTGCAGAAACAAATTTAAATTCATAGTCACTAAAGCATGCAACACTTCACAATGCATAGTCATAAACTTTGTATACATATTGTATCTAAGAAAACTTTTCGCCTTTTTCTTCAATTCAATATCAATTCTTTATTCTTCCAAAACCAAATCACTGGTACAGGATGATCATACACACAAACAATTTAAATAGATAAATTTTAACAATCAAGGGGTAAAAATATAGACAAATTTCGAAAGGAAATTGCAATCCATAACATATTTGAAATTATCACTGATACAGTGACAAATAGTACATACATGTATTCTTTTATAAACATTAAAATTAATTTCAAAATTATCAGATATACATGTTTCAATTGGCAAATTAAGATTACATGTCCGAAGTTTTGTAATACTTAAATCTTTTGGAAAATTCAGCAAGTAATTTTCAAGATCATAGTTTGTTTGAAATTACATATGGGTGAACAAGCAAAAATGCTTTTTAAATTCAGGTACAAATGATTTGTTGGGGTTTCTTTAATGACTTGACCAATTTAGGTCAGTTAAAGCTCTGATCATGATTAGTTTGATTTTTCCATATGTATAAGATCATCCACAAGAATTAAGATATATTATATACATTTTATTCATCGGTACACAAAAAACATAATCGATATTACAATCAATAAGTAATTGCTTTATATTCTATTGGCTTTTGTGATCAATCATGATTGATAAACCATGATTCACTTAAAACTTTTCTCTGTTCTATATAAAGAGGATGAGGTTCTGATAGGCCTATAAAGTTCAAGACATGTCTGCTTGTTAGGATAAGTTTATTTTTTCAATTTTTCGGCTGAGAAAATACAAGTAAGTGAGAATTTAAAAAAATACGTTTAACTATCAAATCAATTTAAATTATTTTCACGCGGTACAAATTTCATTATCATATCATTATAATATATATATATATATATATATATATATATATATATATATAAAATGATATTTTATATAAAATGATAATAAAATATAAATTATAGAATAATAATAATAATAATAATAATTCATCATTATATCATAATTGATATTAAGACAATAAAGTTAATTTTAGCAGTCTTTAAGGACAATAACAAACATCGAAAATTGAATGATTTTTCCAACACTTTTCGCAAAATATACTTTTTCAAGTAGGCATGGTTTCTGTACTGAATGATCTCTGCTTAGAGGATGCAAAAGTACGCTTCAATACAAAAAAGACGCTTAAGAACCAATTAAATGCAATATGAAAGATGTAGTTTTGATCAGAAGAAAGACAAACTTTTCAAGCTGTACAGTTCTCAAATGGATTCGGAATATGTTACATAATCAGAGTTTGACCGGTCGATCAAAATCTGTTAGGATACCTGGATATGTTGATGCTGTGAGCAACATTATTATGATATCTAGTTAATGCAAGTTTTACCTTGATAGACGATATTTATACAAAATTGTATCCACATAAGTGAATGGGATTGGGCAGCAGGCAAAGCCTATTTTATCCCTCTCCCTACGAGGTCAAAATGAACACACAATATATAGGTATGAAAATGAATAGACAAACATAGTAACAAAAAAATAAGAGAGAAAAAAGAGTAGATAGAGAAAAAAAATTCAATGTAGTACCGGTTAGAAAGTGTTGGCTTAAGTAACATACATGACAATGTCAAATAAAACGTTTGGTTGCCGCGATGAAAGCATGTACTGCTTCAAATATTTGAATATTAATACCTAGTCTATGATTGGGACTACCATACAAAAATAAATCAAGTTCATGAGTTTGATCACAATCGATAATATTTTGGATTGTTTGGAAAAGTACATTTCTTGGAGAGATATATTTTGGACAAGCAAAACAATAATTATGAGCATCTTCAACAGAGTCAATACAGTATTCACATATGTATTATACTGTACTTTCTTATTTCAAAATGATAAATTTCTTTACCTTTTATACAAAAATATGAATTTAAAAAGACCTTTGAATGAAGATATTCCAGGAGCATTTCTGATATAATCAGGCAAGTTATTCCACAGTTTAACAGTTGATGGGAAGAAACTTTCCATATATGATGTAGTTCTAATAGAAGGAATTTTGGATTCTGCATCGTTATTTCTTAGATTATAGGCGTGATTTGTAGGACGAAAAGGTTCAATCAAGTCATTTAAATATTTAGGTGATTAGTCATTTCTGATTTTATGAAATAGTAGCCATTTATGAATATTCCTCCTAGTTTGTTAAAGATCCCACCCGAATTCGTCATACAATTTTGATCTAAAGGAGTTTGATCTTAAACAAGTAATGATTCTACCTGCTTCGACTTGGATATCTTCTAAAAGTTTTGCATCTTTTTCAAAACAATTGTCCCAGACGACATCAGAATATTCTAAAACAGGTCTACTAAAAGGAAAATATATCTTAACAAGTATTTTCCTTTTCACTTTACATGTTTACTTAAGCATTCTGAGGATATTTAGTCTTTTTGGAGCTTTACATGAATAAATTGTATATGCGAGATAGACGTTAGTATAACTTAAAACATTTTATCATTACTGTTAACATGTATATAGTTCGGCCAAAGAAATTATGAATGTTAAAATATTTTTATAGAAAACGACTTTTCTTTTTCTTACTCCCGAGAGAAGACATGCGATATATGTGTTTATGCTCAATACTGTAATAACGTAAGAAGGTATGATGATTTGAAGATGTGTGTCAGAACATTGTTATAATTTTTATGGCATAACACGAATAACAAGGGACCGATATTTTACTAACCTACACCCAAAGGAAGGAAAATTAAACTATCAGCGGCATAAATTACGTTTATTTGCACTGTTCTACACTGTAAGTTTTGATTTTGATTTTTTAGTTTTGATGTGAAAATACATCACTAAGGAACTTCTTTTAAAGAAATCGCAACTTACTAGGCTTATTCTGCTCGGAAAATATACAAGGTTGTCTTTCCGAGCTTGCAAAAAAAGATTATTAAGAAAAGGTCGGAATTATTAACATTGTTTTTAGTCACAAGTGGGTGATCAAGTTGTATCAATTTACTTTTTTAAAAGAAATGAATGTTCAAGCGCTTTAGCTAGGTACACAAGTACAACTACTTAAGTCTTTGTAATGTAGCTAATTGTCCAAAACGTCTCCAAAACGTTTCACAAGAACACCCATCTTCGTTAGCCAAGGGTTTCTTATACGCTACTCTCCTCATAATCCCTTGGCATACCGTGTTGATAGAACTTGGGATTTTTTTCTCGAGTTCAGATTGGGATTCAGTACACCCGGTCGACCAATCAGCAATTGTTTTTTTGTAAATGACGATATTTGCGTTCGGGATACTTCTTGATTCTTCAATCTCGAAAATGAAAAACGCAAGTAAGCAACCATCCGTAAGATAACATGCAATTCTATTAATAGCTATTTTGTCATCCAATATCTTCTAAATATGTGATTAAGAATCTATATTGAAGCTTCAGATTTGTACTATAAATAATAAATAAACATAACTCAATTATTGCTTCTAAATTATTCTTGAAAAAACTTTCATCTATTTTTTTTTAAACACGCGTCTTTATTTCTGTCGATGACGCAATCTGTGCGTACCTGATAGATTCGAGATCACGTACTGTAAACAATCCCGTCTTTTGACATCATCATATGCCAAGGGTTCATGAGGAGAGTAGCGTATTAGAAACCCTTGGCTACATGTAAGCGAAGATGAAGAACACCAAATGCGGTTTTGTATTTCATTTTAAAAGAAACAATCTTAAATTACTTTCTTGGATTCTGATCTTGAAAGTGATGTACTTTAGTGGCAATTATTGCGTTCTACTCAGTGTGGATAATGGAGAAATCCTTATCAACTAGCAAAATAGAACATGATTTGAAAAGCACTAAGAAAGAAATATACCAATAAATCTCCAACACAATAGTACAAGCGTGTGATGGTAGTAAAGATGATTCTAAAGAAAGCAGAACAATTAATGTTTATGAACTTTGATTCTATGAACAATGGAATAAGAAGTACTGTCACTGCATGATAAGTAAACTAATCCCTATAAAGTACATAAATACAATTTCTAAAACGACGTTAGTTATTGAAAAAGAAGTTGATGAAACATGGATATTAACAGTCTTTTTTAATTTTATCATTTTGTAAGTTCTATAGTCGATAGTCTGAACAAGCAGCAAATACAGTCTATCATTATATTATATCAAATATTGACTGACGTTTACATGCTAACTGTATAACATTTACAGAACGAATTGTCGATGGTTTTAACCTGGGCTTTCTGAAAACCAAATATCTGACTGTGGGCATACTGATTGACTGGCTTGCTATAAATAGTACAATATATATTCAGAAAAGTAAACAAAACCAGTGTCAAAGCAGACGTTTCCGATAATTAAACAAAATACATATGGTCACTATGAGGGACACTACCCGAACAAATATTCTTAACATCACAGTCTTTGGAAATGTTTTAAAATAAATCAAAATATTTGTAAGAGAAATAGATTGAAAGGGAAATTCGGTTATAATTTCATCAGGGATTAATAAATTTGTGCACACGTTACTACATAGACAATCATGGAATAGTAAACGATTTTTTTGACATCGTCTATGTAAAGAAGTTCAGTAAAAATCATTTGAATAGAAAAGAAATCTGAAACTATTTCTGACATGTAAACTATATCTTAAAATGAGCAGCGAAAATTAATATAATAGTATCTAACCATTTAATTCGTTATAAATAAGAGCAATCCTGGATTGTCTGATCATTATAAACAGATTTTTTTTAGAGATGCATGAAAGTTGAATTTCTTTAGATTAATTTTTGTTAAAGATTTGAATCTTAAAAATATTTTCCTGTGTTAGAATCATAAAAATTTATGTTTGTATGTAAACCTTCTCAAAATTTATTTGAATGATAATTTTATATGTACATGTATGCAAATATTGTTTTTAGTGAAAGGTGTCTAAACACAAGCAAACTCTCAAAATTGCGGGTTATATTATAAAAAAGGTTCATATGTACAAGTAAATATATAATTTAAAAAATCAACATATAAATTATTATCATTTTTCAGAAATACATGTATATTAGTTGGTTAGTCTTTGCTTCAAAACTTCTTACTCAAAATGAGGAACCCACTATGTACGAGCCATAAAGACTCGAATATATCATGATTTTCTAAGGCAATGTCCATTTTGTCCGAACCCGGAACTACAACTAGACTCATATTCATGTCAACGCCCGCGTGGCGCAATGATTTGAACCTATGCTCTAGAGTCGCGATCGAGATAAAGAGTTTATCCTTACATCACGGGTTCGAATCCCACTGTGGGACGTGAAGACCGGTCCTTCGGATTCGATCTCTGTAAACTTAGGTCCAGTGTCGCAGTAGGTGCTGGCACGCACTGTTCAATGGCCGTTAGTGCTGTGTATAGCAAAAAAATTGAATATCTTTACGTCAAATGGTGGCGTCCCCATATGAGTGAAAAATTCTTGAGTGGAACTTTAAACATACAAACAATTTCAATTATTGGCAGTTGGGTTATTGTTAATTATACACACTCTAACTGTTAAAAAAATGACCAGAAAGAAAGGATTTTTAAACTTACTTATTTCGGAGTAGACAAAATACTCGAGCAATCAAAGCTCTGCTTTCAATACTTTGATTTCCGTTATTTCCCTTTTAAGACAAGGAGCACGCGGCGGATATGACCAATCAAGGGGATGTTCACTCCTCCATTGCACCTGATCCCATATATAATGTTTTGGAGGTCCGTGTTTGCTCTGCACCTGATTTGTAATGTTTAATGGATTTTTTAGCTGAAAACTGTGCATTAAAATAATGGTTTTCATCTAAATCTATATCAGCAGCAGTTGGATTGAAAATTCTTTTCAATAAAATTAACTTAAAAGTCGTAAGTTGTTGAAAATGATGTTTAAGGATTGAAATATCAGATCTAAGATAAGCATTTTTATGAATTTAAGATATTTATTTATAAAATCAAATTCCATTTATTTGGTTAATTCTAGATAATGCTAAAAATCTAAAAGCTTATATTTTTTGACATTTAAAAAAATGTGATTATTCTAATGATTAAAAAAGAACCAAAAGTTACGAGCAAAATGCATTAGATTTTTATGGGAAAATTAATTATCAGTAGAAAACAAGAATTATTTTTCTTCCCTGCGATATTAATGAATGCATATATATATTAATGAAACGTAGAAAGGACTTGCATTATGTTCTAAAATACCTACTGTCAAAATATCTGCTAATATCTGATAGCCTTTTTAGGCATAAAACATGCAACAAAATGTATTGGAACACAAGATGCAATTATATTTTAAAACAAATTTCTTTTAGAAGAGAAATATAAAAAATACTTTTTAATGCTTTATTTAGAAGCTTTTTTCCAAAACTATATATACAAGCACATACCAAACATTTTTTTCAGCCACTCACTACCATAATATCGCACAGCTACACATTGCACTTTTTAAACTTGAATAATATATATAGATTTAAACATATAACAGTTTATATGATCATATGATTTTTCCAAAAACAAATAGTGAATATTTTGCTACATGTATATTAAATATAATATATTATACAATTGATCAATTATTTTGCATTATATTTTTGGATAAATTATGTACAAGTATGATTAAGGTGAAATGTCTTATAAGAGAGATTACTTTCCAAAGAAATTATTCAAAGCAATCCAATAAACTTTCCTAATGATGACCATTACATACTCAATTTTATCAAATCTGAAAAATGTAATCAATTTTGATGTCTATTTTTTGCCAATATTTTCCATGGTGACTTTAAATAGTGGACTTATAACCATTTCAACTGTAAAAACTGTTATATTTCTCTTTAAAAACCTTTTAAAAAATGAATCAGTAATTTATCATGTGTCAGGCGCATGACAAAGTACTGAATTTAAAAATTCGTTAATGTAAAAAAAGTAAACAACACTTCAAAGTATTTTCCAACTGAATCTAACACTATTTTTTTTTAAATATACAAATCATTGTGAAAATAGATTGTGAAATGTAGGGTAGAGAAATATACTAGTATCACCTTAACTGACAAGTTCTGCAAAGTCATGCATTTCGAAAAATTTACATGCAAAATGATAGTATGAAGAGATAATAATACTACTACTGATAATAATTATTTTGATAATAATAATAATAATAGCAGTGATTTTAATAATATAATAATAATATCGCATATCGCTACTGGTGTTCCCATTCCCAAAAACACACACTCTGGATAGAAAGTCTCAAACAGTTTGCTTATAATACAAAGTTATGGACATGTAGCATGAATTCCAGCGTAGAAAACAATTACCAATAAAACGTCATTTGTACAATTTTTCAGTATTATTGCAGATTCATTAAATTGGATTGTTGTTTTCCGCGGTATCTTCGATCTCTGTAGCTATATTATCTACAGTGTCCATTAGCTCTCTGTTGTTAGATGAGGCTTTTGCATGTATGTTCTTTTCCCGCATTTCAAAGAAAAACATTGCTGCTTTGAATCGATAGAATATAACCAGTGGAAAAACTATTTTGTTAAAAATGTTCCACCATGTGTCGTTGAAAACGAATCTTAATGAATATGCATATGGTGGATATCGTGCTTGTGCTAAAGAGTCAACCATCCAAAATCCGAAATTATTAATTGCAAGAAGAAAAATCATCATGCTCAGGTACTGTTGATCAGTTTCCCCGTGGTCGTTAAAATGTAAATCAATAAGAAACATGGTTTGAATGATTGTATTTAAAATTGTAAAAATACCACTGATCCCTCCAATTGACATTCCCGAAGAAAATGCTCCAAACGCGTCAAAAAAATTGTACAAAACATGGGCAAATGCACAAATTGCAAAAACAAAAATGTCTGTTTGAATATTTGGATGAAAACTTGTAAACCATGGGTAGGTTGCAATTAGAATCGTTATCAGAAAGATAGACTGTAAAATGTCGAAAACAAGCTCTATAAGGTTGTAATAGAAGTAATAATTAGTCATGGATTCCTCATTAGGTTCATTTCTAACAATAACCACGAAAATTGCAAACAGCACGAACAAGGTCACGAGGAATACATAGCATCCTTTTAATGTATATTCCAACTGATTTTTGCTCTTTACTTTTATAAGAAGATTTCTTATTGAATTTGAAAGACGATTCATTGTGTTGTGACTTTGTTGGAATGTTGTAATGGTCCTTTGATTGCTTCTGTTTTCAGTAGTTGAACTTAATAGTTCTATTGCCATGAGAAAATATTCTATTTTCAGTGGTGTTGTATAAGGATGTAGCGTATCTGTAATATCATTAAGAAGATTATCGTCGGAAGAATTCGTATTTATTTTTTCCCTGGACGTTAAATGAAAGGAACTATTATAAGGTACATAAAATATTCTATAAATTTCAATTGTTTCTGTGTCAAACCAAACGCATAAATTAACTGCAATTAATAAGGTAAGTAAAACACTGTTGATTTTGCCCGTTATCAAAAAGATTGAGTCATTGGAACAATGGTAAAAAGTTTGCATGGCAGCAAAAATGCAACAAAGTATATTATATGGCAAGGGACATGAGGTTTTACTATTCAATGCATCCATTAGGAAGGAACCTGTGCTGAAAAACCCAAGTACAAAGAAGAATATTTTTTCTACACAAACTCTAATTTCACCTTCACAACGATTGTAGAAAAAGGTGAAACATATCAACAAAACCTGGCTAATGTTTCCAAATCCAATAACAATTATGAGAAACACACACAGAGCTGTGCCATATTCAGTTTCCCCGGTTGAATAACTGACTTGACCAGTAAAAAACCGTAAGCCCAAAATTATGCACATCATGAGAGCAAACAAAAACAACGCCGACAAATATATACAGCATTGGCCTCTGTTGATTCTATCTGTAAAAAACAAAAAGAAAAGAAGTGTCTCAAAAACAATTCTTGAATTTACTGGAATATCCTTAAGGATTGCGTTTAAACAGGTTTCAGAATACAGAGAGGAAATTTTAGAAGTAATTTTTAAAACGATTTTTCATCTGATGGGTAGATTGACGTCGTAATTGTGATTGACGTTTTGATAAACTGAATCTCTAAAAGAAGATGGAATAAAATGCTATAAAAGAAAAAGTATTAAACATACGTTCTTGAAATTTAAAACAAAACAAATTGAGAAACGGTTGATAATTTTTCTTATTTCTTATTACTTATCCTTTATATCCGTCAAACTTTGTATAATTCCATGAAAATAGGAAGATGTTAAATTTTCGCAGTTTGAGATACCCCCTCTGGAAACCAGACAGTGGATCTCAGCAAAAAGTCCATCATAGTATTTGTATAATTTGCTTTAAAGTGAGAAAAAATGGAACTTTCTTTTAAAATCCTATAATAGATGTAAAAGTCTGGTCCGATTTATAGAAAAAAAATACTTCTAACTGCAAATAATTATTATTTGGTCCAGCAGAATATTTTAACTTATTTCGAGTATGCTGATTCCGAAAAAATATGCTGGCCTTCATGAAAATGACGTTAAAGGGGTCAAAATGGCGATTCAATATGGCGGACATCCAATTGTTCTCATCGTCTCTTAATATCGTTCGACGTTCAAAAAGGAGAAATAATGTGTGATTATCTAACTGAGTGTAATAAAACTATAAAAATGATAATAGAATGCTACGTTATTAGTTTAACTCAGAAAATTTAGTCGTTTCTACACTTAATTCGAATTTTCTCTGATTTTTTGGTCTATCGTTCTGTATTCCGCTTTGTTCAGGATTTTACATTTGGAAATATCCATATACTGCATATTTGTATTTTCTCCTCTGCATCTCACTATTCTACAACTGAATGATGGTGCAGCAGCTGTAAGTTAAAAGTCAAAACGACGTATACTAATCTTTTTTTAAAATTATTTCTTAATGTCGTTTACAAGGATTTGTAAATACTAGTATCTTACTGAGCGTAGTACAACTATGAAAAAATGCCAACAAAATGCTAATTTTATCACTTTAAATAAAACATTTAGTTGTTTAAATTTAGATGTGTTATTTCCCTCAAAAATCGCGATTAAAAATGACGTCTGATACCAGGGACACTCGAATTTCGTAGAAACTGCTTAATTCTGCTTCGTTTTGCAGAAATTCTTTTTACAGTTTTGTTTTATATATAAAGTATATATAGTATATTGATTAGTCCATTAAATATGAACAAAAAGTACTTGAAAAGATTCATTTTTTTCTGGAAATAGTTAAAACAAACTTAACAGTTTCCAAATGTCCCCCTTCGTATTTGATCGTGCGTGTTCCAAGGCCTTTGAGCCCCCGTCCACGTAAAATCACTCCCGAATTGCTGTCATTATCAACTCGCACTTCTACCTCAACATCCCTCCGCACACCATCAAATATGATTGAAGAAATTCTTGTCCGATTTCATCGAACACTTTGTACTAGCTTTTTAACATCTTCTATTCCAGCTTTATTTGCTATATGTTTCTGTCTGTCTTCGGAATTTTGGTATTTTTAACACTCAAGTAAAAAAGTGCCCCGTGTCCAGGATGAAAACCCCCTTGGCATGTAAAAGATCGTTTCTCTGGAGTTCGAAAAAGAGTAATCTCACTGGGGGCCGCCAGAGAAACCAAAATCCTTCAAAAACCGATTATTTAAACTGATTGTCCGCCGAAACATAGCTGAAAAATTGCCGACTCGGCGTAAAACAATATACAATCAATCAACCAACACTCAAGGAACAACACATTTATGTTCAAATGTGAAAAGTCTATTTTGTTTTCCAAAACCATATGCAAAATGAACTAGAGGTACTGAGAGCAATTAGCTCACTAAATGATACCCCGGTCTCCCATATGAATATAATGACAGTGTCCATGTTTTGCTATGGGAAACCCAAAATATATGTCGGATCAAAAAGTAAAATAGGAGGTCACAATGGCAATATGTAATAAAGATTCTGTGAAAGTTTCATCTAATTTCATTCAGTGGTATGAGAGGAGTTGCGGATAAGATATGGGTACCCCAAAGCGTAACAGACGGACGGACGGACATACCGATTACTCTATACCCTCCCGCTTTTCAAGCGGGGGGGGGGGGTATAAAAAAATCTCTGATATTCAAGACATGTAGCTCTTCATTTTGTGACCTCGTATAGATTTGTTGTCTTTTAGGGTAGAAAGGTCATTCTATTAGCAAGAAAATTTTCAAACTTGATCATCTGAAATCACATATGCTGCATATTTTGGTGAGAAGAAAAGTTGTAAAATTATGCAATTTATGAGCGCCTGTAGATTCCTCGTGATTCCCATCACAAGCTTTCGTACCAATCGGCCTAATCCAGTCCTGATTTTGATCTACATGTAGTCAACACTTCTCTTGACAACAAAATTTTCTTGAACACTTCAAGAACTTTACAAGGCAACTTGATCCACACTTTTTAGTTAGGATAGTGTAAGGTTGTAACAAGAATCATGAGAATCGAGGGGGATTGAACAGAAACATTGTCTTCTTTCAGATTTTGTAAATTTCAATTTTTTCAAATTTATATACACTGTTCAATGCAAAATTATCCATTCACAGCATGAAATATTTGAGAATGCAGTTGAATTTTTGACTGAGAATAACAAAATGCGAATGTAGGGACACAGAATCAGAGCTGGACAATCAAGAAAATTTATGGTTTACGTATTATATACCGATAATTTTTTATATATATGTCTATATTTGAATATCACAATATATTCAGATTTATATGAGGTAACAATTATTGGTCGTGGTCAATCATTTTAAAAATCATACTAAGTTATGTTGCAGTAGACCTTCCACATGAACATAAACATTTTTTTTCTACACTGGACTAAAAGAAGATCAAGAATTTCCAACAACTGAATGTTCACTCGCCTTAATGCTCTGGGGATACTGCTCTTGGGGTAGCTTAATTTTCATATTGTCCTCAAAACAGGAATTATTGTATGATATTATTAACTTTTTGTATGAAGAAGCATAGTGAGACACGTTAAAAGGTAAAATGTCATCGGAATTTGTCGTCAAAATTTCATCTTAACAATAGAAGTAATTAAACAAAAATCCGTGTTACAAAAATCCTAAGTCATTAACAAAAATATCCTTCAACTCTCATTACATATTTGAACATTATTTCATGAATAAAAAAGTGTAATTCATTTTCTGGAATGAAGCAATTTGGGTATTTTTCGAAATTCGAGTGTATTAAAGGTCTTTTAAATTGCCATTTTGAGCTAAGTAATTAACACATTTAAAATTCAACAACTAAATTTTCCGATTTAAAGTGATCAGATTAGTGTTCTATTGTCATTTTACATAGTTGTACTATGCTCAGTAAAATGTTCACAAATCCTTTCTCATATGTAAACGACATTTAGAATTAAATAATTTGAAGAAAAGGATGAATATCCGCCATTTTGACATTTAACTTACAGCTGCACTATCATTCAATTGTAGAATAGTGAGACGTAGAGGGGAAAATACAAATATGCAGTATATGGATATGTGCAAATGTAAAATCCTGAACAAAGAAGAATATAAAAACAATAGACAAAAAAATCACAGAAAATTCGAATTAAGTGTAGAAACGACTAAATTTTCTGAGATTAACTAATAATGGTAGCATCCTATTATAATTTTTATAGTTTTATTACACTCAGTTAGATATTCACTCATTAATTCTCCATTTTGAACGATATTAAGAGAAAATTAGAAAAAATGGATGTCTGCCATTTTGAATCGCCATTTTGACCTCTTTAACGCTATTTTCATGAAGGCCAGCATATTTTTTCAGATTTAGCATACTCAAAATAGGTTAAAAAAACTATGCTGCACCAAATAATAATTATTTGCCGTAAGAAGTTATTTCAAGCCTTTTTTTAGAAATCAGGACCAGACTATAACTGTATTTTGAGAAAGTCCCTTCGAAATGCCTGGACGGTAGTTTTACCCAAAACTTGGCATGTACACTGAAGTCCATGTCAGTAACATATGTTATGAAATTAAGGAGTTTCGCCGTTTTAGTTTTTGCACAATAAAACTCTAGACGGCCCACATAAAAACTTTCGTCCCTTGTAATATTAATTGGGTAACTAAAGAACTGGCCATATCGTGATAAAGTGGTTATTTCTAAGAAATACTCATGGGCCACTGGCATGAAACATTAGTCAATGACCTATTTATTTGTATTTGAAATTTAAAACACAAGAATCATAGGTGAAAAATATGAAAAAGACAGTTTTTCGTTCTTATCAGTGGAACTTTTTGTCATCTGAATAAACGTCATCCTTTATATACTAAAAGGAAAAAGAAACGCATCAAAACATAAAATGCAAAAAAATTGCATATGTGGCCTAAGATTATGAAAAAAGGTGTAATTTTGGTTATTTAGCACTCAAATCCCTGGTCAAAACTATTGAACTCTCTGTTCTAAATTGGTCAGCGAGCTTAGCAACTTTACGTCGATTCTACTCTCACATGCGCACGTACGCGTAATGGTTTTAGCATGTTCACACTGGGAAAATGTAGCCAGAGTTTGTCGAGACTTTGTTACAAACATTCACGTGTACCAAATAAGCTGGATTCTGTAAATTTTATCCTAAATATAGAAATTGCGAGATTCATTGGGCGGGGAGATTTGTTGGCTTTGGAATGTTACAGCTACTCTCAACCATTAAGACTACCGTCAGATGGGTTGAATAATAATCCTAGAAGAAAGACAAATGCTCTGATGAACTCAATGCACAGGAGATTCAATTCAATGAGATATTTTATTTTGATTTTTGGGGGGTATCGACATATCAATTTCAATAGCTCATGAATTATCCGTCAAAATCACACAAGATTTTGATAACTTGTTGATTAAAGATGAATTGAAATGTTTGATAACAATACTGTACAACATATTCGAAATAATAGTTTTAATTTAATTCAAAAGTTTCCTATGCGCTTCTTTTTCCTTTCAGTATAGTTAATAGATTGTTAACTTATAGTGTGCAGTTTATATAAATATTAAAGTGGTTTGTAAAGAGAAAGAGAGAGAAAGATTGTCTTGCCTTCAGAATTAGTCCTTGCTTCTTCGCGTTCGGATGGTTGGTGAAGGAGATGACTTCTTTCATCTGCCTCCTCTTCATCGTTTATAGTATTGCCTCTTCTGCTTCTTGGAAGCTGTTGATTAAAATTGATATGATAGGTATTCAAAGTCAGGTCTGCTATTCTGCCCATCTTTGGCAATCCATTTTTTTCTCATTCATTTGCAATTTTCTTTCTATGATTTTAATCAAATAAGTATCTAATATTTAAGAAGTCCGCGTTTTCGTAAATGTTGCAGGATAACCTCCGAGATCAAAAATGTTGTTTGAAAGACAAATGCCGAGGCGTTAGCCAAGGCTTTTATATTTTTAACAACATTTTGAGTCCGAGGAGGTTATCCTGCATCATTCACTACAACAAATACTTTATTGCTATTCTACTATAAGCTCTGTAATACATGTAAGGCCAATCCTTTCCTCTATAGAGAACGAATTAGGTCATCATATCTAATTCCATTTAACACCAGTGGTTAAATTTGTTTACCCTGCGTACGGCAGACGATTTGAGCTTTCATGATTTATTTGAGAATATCGTCCACTGTGCGGCATTTTATTTTTGTTCTCGGCAATAATCGTGGTAGAATAGCAAATTCTTCATAAATAAGTAAATTTAAATATTGATTTACGAATCCGCTAACTTAAGAGTTAAAAGTTTCACGTGAAAATAAAATCCACGGAAAACAAGTTAAAGGAATTATGTTTGGATTTTTAGCTTAATGGCTCTTCATAAATAAACAAAATTAGATTTTTTAAGATAATGCATTTTAATTTGTCTAATTTCATATAATAGCATTTAAAAAGTTAAAAATGAAGATGAAGAGTCAGTTTGTCTTTTCAGAATTGCTTGCATACTTACCGTTGATGTACTCATGTCTTTCAATCTTCGAAAGATAAAAGGAAAAATCAAGTGTACCAATCTTTGAGACTTAAACGAAATCATTTGTTAATATTTTAATGAATATACAAGATAAAAAATAATAAACTGAGCTAGTGTATCATAAATGCCGGTAAAGGAAAGCAGAAAGGGGTAAAATTAAGGGGAACACCCTCCACTGTTATTGAATATATCCACAGGCCTTTAGATCGCTTAGAAAAAAAATTGAGGTGTTGAAAAAAAATAAAGGTATGGAACTCTTTTCATGGGGTACCTACTTTCGCCAATAAAATTCTTTTAAATCAAATGCTTTACAATTTTACTTTCTATCCATATCTATTTGAATATAAACAATCTTCATTACTACCAAAGTTCATTCCGTAATTCCTTATACTTCTCGAGATATTCTGAAATCAATTCCCAAATTGACAATAATTTTTTTACTCGACATCAGCTTGGGCCCTCACTAAATGTAAAGCGGGAACGACGGGACAAATTTTCCCCGGAATTTATTCTAAACTCAATGAATATTTGCTCATTTGCATTCAAGCTTTACAAGGTTTTTCTTTAATTTGATCATATGGTGTAACGAAATCATAAACAACATTTTAGCGGTCTAATTGTTTTGAAAATTGAAAGGTATATAATGCATTCCGGGAAAAATTCGTTCTACCATGACTTCATTTACTTTCATAATCAACATGGTGGTAGTTGTTGATGTAGACGTTTTCAAATTAATTTTTTGCGAAAGGAATATTATTACGGACTTAACGTTACAATCTGGAGTAAGAAATCAACTTTGAATTGTTGAAAGATTTTGCAAATACTCTGCAACTCTTCGCCGCACTTCAAACACCGTCTGTTTACATATGAATGACCAGGGGCCCAAGCTAATGTCGAGTAAAAGAAAGTAGGTCATTTTTTAAATTGATTTCAGAATATCTCAAGAAATATATGGAATTTCGGAATGAGCTTTGGTAGAATTGAAGAATGTTTATCTTTGAATAGATTTAAATAGAAAGTAGAATTTTAGAGCATTAGAATAAAAAATATTTTATTAGCGAAATTAGGTACCCATTGTAAGAGTTCAGTGCCTTTATTTTTTTTTTACACACACAATTTTTTTAAGCGATCCAAAGGCCTGTGATATATCATAGAAAAAGGATTCTTCGAGTTTGACTAGTTAACGTTAATGTTATACCACCCATCCTTGGAAACTTGAATGATATATGTCTAAATATGATAAACCATTGCTTGAATTGAGTATAAAAAAACCCTATAAACTCCTATGTTAAATTCTGATTGTCCAGTGTGGCCAAACTGTACCCCTGGGATAATGATTCAAACAAACATGAATCAACACCACCCAAGGATGCTTTCACATAAATATGATCAATCATAGCTTCACTGTTCTTGAGAGGAAGATGTTTTAAGAGATTTTCACACATTCTTCTATGTTCAACTTTATCGTCTGTTGTGGCCCACTATACCCCCGGGAGTCATGATTTGAAAAGAAATTGAATCTAAATCAACCGCAGGAAAATGCTTTCACATAAATATGACTATTCTTAAATTTGAAGATTTTTGAGAAATCTTCTCATACAAATGTGCTCCTATATTAAACTTTAATCGTCCATTGTGGCCCTACCCCAGGGGCTATGTTTTGAACAAGGTTGAATCTACACCACTTGACAATGCTTCCAGATACATATGACCAATCGTTGCTTTCATGTTCCTGATGAGTAGATTTTTCAATGATGCTTTATATTTTTGTGAAATATCACCTGGAAATGGCAGTTTTAAACACACACACAAGGAATATAAATTCACGACCTAGACCTTTGGTCTTCAAAATGAAAAATGATTTTCCGTAGGCCATAGGGAGGTGTAGTATAAAATGTCATTGCGAAAGCCCAAAGGCTTCTCGAGATATTGCGCCGAAGATTGTGTGAAAACAGAGTATCTGAATTCATGAGCTTAACCTTATTACATTTAGACCTAAAAATAAATGGGAGTCTTTCCTAATCAATAGAAAAATGAAAGTGTTAGAAACAGACAAAAATACAGACAGAAAGACGGACAGACAGATAGACTGAAATAAATATTCCCCACTTTAAGCTGGGGCAGCAAATATTGATTTTACCCATATCATATTTTACCCCAATCAGTCATACTGATATGCAACCACCTTCGAATAGTGTAAGATTACAATGACAAAATACAAAGGCTAAGGCAAAATTGTTGAAGCGTGCAAGATATTTGAAAGGAAAACGGGACTTGCGCACGAATCTATTTTTGTCTTCGGTTGTTTCTTTGAAGAATTTTGACTCGTGGAATATTATGTAACAGTATAAAAATGAGTTTTATTGTTGTATTAAGATTACCTTTTTTGGTCAGCATTCAACTGGAACACGACCATGGAAGGATCTAAGTAATCTTTTAAAACCACGAATATGAATCTAATAGAATTGTTTAACCTAAAACAACAATTATGTTAATAATTTCATTTATGTGTTGAATGCTGTTTATTTTCTTTTGTTTAAATGTAAGTAATTACATGTAGATGTTTTATTTTATTGTTCAGACTGAATGCTTTGATTTTTCTCTATTTGCTGAAATTCTCCCAGGCCTTGCAAGTGTAAGGTTCCGTGTTATGTAATTTGGTGAGATTGTGCAGCATGAGGAAACATAAATTTCATTTTTTTTTCAAATGATCGTCAGTGCAAAACCAACAATTACCATAAAACGCATATATGTTGCTTGCAACCTTTTGCAAATGCATTATGAGCAAACTTGGAATGACATCATAGCTCAAATGAATTTAACGAAATTTTAAATGTTTCTCAATGACTTCCAAGTACTGAATACCAAGTAATTTTTTTAATAATTTTTTTTTATCAATAATGAAATGGAATATAAAGAATTGTTAAATTCTGCCGTATTTATCACGTAATATTAAAAAAAAATTCTTTCTTAATTTGTGAAAGATCAACACACATGTAGACAAAAATGCAAAAAAAGATATCCTTTAAATCATCGATTTGCAAATTAATGAATGCAAAAAAAACCTCACAGTATTTTCAAATGAAAAAGATAATCAAACTTACTTTGAATACAGAACCAGAGTATGTTGATACCTGATAACAGTTTTAAATGCACTGAATCTTAAAGATTGTTTTAGATGTATTAAAGATAAATCTCAAGGTTGATGCATAATATAACTTTCAAAATTGCGTAACCAGAACTGCTTACCCGCGGAAGTTTCATGTAGCAGCAATTGGCCGCTTGAGTGAACCAAGCGACATAAAAGGAGATTGAGTTAAGATCTTTGTTTGCCTCAGACATGTTATTAACATGAAAATCTGAAAGTTAGTACCAACCAAGTTACAATATTAAAGAAAATTATGTACATTTCTTTCCTTATCTAAGTATTCCTTTTACATTTCAATATGAAATATATCGTACTTGTAAAGCTAGGAATATTTATGATCAATCAGAATATTTAAAATTCAATTCACTACATTTTACATGTAGTTATATTTAATATAAGAAGATATCCAGTAGAGTGTAGAAAACGAAAAAGGCTAGGATAAAAAAGAGTGATCAAGTTAAGAGGGAGTGATAATTGTATTCTCAGGGCCTGTTATGAAGATATGGTTTTACGTAACGATAATTGGATTATGTGTATTAAAGAAGAGTTGGGGAGACTAGGTTTGAGCTATTTATGGGACTCCAACATTGTTGATAAATGTACATGTAGAATAATTTAGCAAAGGATGACTGATATTTATAGACAAAATATTTTTTTCATTTGTAACTTCATCTCCAAATGACAACTGTACCGGTATGTTGTAAATAAATTTGTATTACAAATATATTTAACAAAACCTATTGATGATAGATACAAGAGAATGCTCACCAAGATTAGATTATCAAACCACCACTTAAAAAATGACATTGGTAGATATAATAATACACTTAGATCTCAAAGAATTTGCACACTATGTTCCTCTAATGATTTTGAAGATGAATTTCATTTCATATTAAAATGTCCATTTTATGAAAATCTGAGAAGAATGTACATTAACATGATTAAGAAGTATTATTATGTCAAACCAAGTGTATTTAAAGTTATAAGTTGAATGAGTAGTCAGAATGTAAAAGAGTTGTCTTATTTGGAAAAATTTTAAGCTACAGCTCTACGAAAGTCTGATTTGTAATTATTATTGATATTTATATCCTTTGTGTATTTTTGTATATACATGTAATATTTATTCAGTACTCTTTATATGCTGTATAAAATCTTATGAGCATTTGGCTTAAAGAATAAAGAAAGACATTAAAGGGTAAAAAAAATTATTAGAATTTTTTGATGATCTTTCAATGTGGGAGGAGAAGGAACAAACGATTAACATCAAAGTAGAGGTATAGTGGGAGATGCAGAGCCCGTAACGTTTGTATAAGACTTCTAAAGAGGGTGATAAACGACAGATAATAATCCCATCGAACAACTTTAATTCCAGAGTTTGTAAACCTTGACAGCGATTCTACCACAATGGCAGGGTTAGATACAAGTTTGCTCATAAAAGTAACCTATCAGAGGGAACCACTTATCAATTTTACATGTACATCATCATTGTGTGATGAACCATGGCTGAGAAAACACTTAAAGAGACATTATGAAACAACTTTGTTAATTTGCTAAAGACAGATTATAAGGAGATAATCGAAATAACAGTAAGGAAAACATCTAGGACTACATATTAGCACACAATAAAGTTGAAGACATAATTCAACGGTACTAGACGTGTTATGCTGAACACATTGACACCGTCAAATTACGAATTAATTTCCTTGTACATGCCTGTAGTAAATGCATTTGCACATGAAATCTTATTGCAGCCCGGAGGACCGGGCTGCTCTATACATATAAGTTTAAGTGTTGGTGTATGGGGATTGGGGTGGGAGTAGTTATTTAGAATTAAAGGTTTTCTAAACATTGAAAAGATTGTTTATAAGAATGTTCTTTGCTTCTATAAATTACGAGATACATAATATATTTACTTCCATAAAGTGAATCTGTAAAAATATATATGTTTTTCATATTCAATATATAAAGTTGCTTATCATTTACTATCGAAAAAACGACAGGTCCCTTTTTTTTGTAACACCTAATTTACTTCTCGGATAAAAACGTACTCTGCACAGGTCGTGTTTTATAAGAAAAATAATCATACATTTTTAAAAATAGGTGATGCGTGTGTCTAACTTTAATTCATACTTTATGCAACCAACATTTACTTTAGGATTTGATCAAGTTTGGAAATGGTATCGTTTTTGATTGATTTTTATCCGACTACAAGTTTTCAAAATATTAGCGACTATCGTCTCTATCAATTAGACGCATTCCTTTTCCCACATGTCGAAGCGGGTTGATGATCAAGACTCATTGTTTCAATTCATTGTTTACTTTATATATTTTCCGCGCGACAATTGATGGTTACATCAATGTTTTCTTGTTTTCTTATGTTTTGCAGAAATCCTAGATTGCCTATAGATGAGGAATTTGCAAGAAAACTAAAAGAAGGATGAAAGTAAACTCCAACGTACATCAATGATCTGTAGAAGAACAAAGAGAACACGAATTATTCAACTAAAGAGAGTTAAAAACACAGAAAGGAATGTTTGATCAGAGAGTAAGAAGAGAAAATTTAACTGATTAGATTCGATGTTGATAAATCTCAATATATTAAGATCTTAATAAATGTATACTTAAACATTATATATATTTATACAGAATATTTTACTAAAAAAAATTTTAGTGTGAATTAGTAATTATAAAAAGGATATCCATTGGAATTTCTTATGATTTTTTTGTCCCCCGCTTGAAAAGTGGGGGATATTAATTTTGGTCTGTCCGTCCGTTTGTCCGTCTTTCTGTCTGTCTGTAACGCTTTCGTTTCCAGACGATATCTCGAGAACCCCTTGAGCTTTTGCAATGAAATATTGCACAGCAACTCCCTATGGACTAAAAAAGAACCCTTTTCATTTTGAGATCAAAAGGTCAAAGGTCAAGGTCATAAATTTGCAAATTCTGTCTGTTATAACACTTTCATTTCCACGTGATATCTCGAGAACCCTTTGACTTTTTGCAATGAAATTTCAAATAACAACTCCCTGTGGTCTAAGAAAGACCCCTATTTATTTTGAGTTCAAAAGGTCAAAGTTCAAGGTCGTAAATTTATACATTTTATCTGTGTGTAACACTATCCTTTCCGGGCAATATTTCAAAAAGGTTTTGTGCTTTGCAGTGTAATTTTACACCAAAATCCTTAAGACCTCTATCACTCCTCTCAAAGTGTCCCGCCCCATTTGTTTTATTAATTAGTATTTATTGTATTACATGTCGCTATTTTTAGCACAGGGGCATGAGGAGAGTTATTTTGTATAAAACAGGTTCTCGACGGACTTTATATTCTTATTACATCTATTAGAACTGTTTATTAAAGGTTATATTATACAACATGCATTGTGGTATGTCTCTCGCTTCAAAAAAAGGAGAAAAAAATGTCTCTCGCTTCACATGTGAGACGTCCCGGGATTGAATCCAGGATGTTCCATTTTCTTTTTTTTTTCCGGAATAACTTTTTTTACTAAATGATAGTATTCAGACTGTGAAATGAAAATTTATGAGGTTTGGTTTGTACAAACTCATAAAATCATCATAACAGTATGATAAATTTTCCATATAAAAAGAATCTTCTGTACAAATAATAAAGAATAAGCAATCAAATCTTGCATATTTTATTTGCTTTAGTATACATGTATACATTTAATAATTCTACAAATTCAGTCAGGGGTATCCGACTCCCCCACCCAACCCAGCCCCTCCCCCGAACTGCGCATGGTTTACTTTTTCCCTAAACGGGGGACACAAATTCTTTGAACTAGCTTGTTTAATTATTAAAGGCTTACTTATTACCCGAACAGCTACTCACCAGAACAAACATCTAACTACCACGATGCCCAGTCTGAGAGGTTCAGGTTGACAACCGGTATTGAAAATGTACCAGGTTTGAAGTTTCTTAAATATTAAATCGATTTTTATTTTCTTTTTTTATTTGCACATTTCATTGAATTATTCCATTAAATTATATATAATATACATAATTTCACAAATTTACACTCAGAAAACATATCAGATATAAAGTTACAATTAAACAATTTTTGAATTAAAAATGTCTTTATAAAAAAAGTTCTATTATTTAACATTTCTATTTAACACATTTTATATTTTCATATTAATAAATAAAAGATAAAACTCACTATTTCACTCATTTCACTCAATGACCGGTCAGCAGGGGATGCTCACTCCTCCATGGCACCTGATCCCACCTCTGATGTTTCGGAGGTCCGTGTTTGCTCTGCTCTTATATTTTGTATTGTTTTATGGACTTTAAGATTGAATATTGTTTGTTATCTCCATATCCTTCTCATAACACTTTCACATTAGAGTCAGTTAATTTTATTGCGTTGATAATGAATCAATAGGAAAAAATTAATTGCTTTGATTCATGACCTACAATACAAGACCTTCATTCGCATAGCAACAGTTCAAACATACTCCTTTATTTATTTGCAAAACACCACTAATCAAAGGCAATTTACAACATGAAAGAAGGAAATGGAAATAACGAACAGTATTCAATCTCAACGTCCATTAAACAATATACAAAATAAGAGCAGAGCATCAGAGGTGGGATCAGGTGCCATGGAGGAGTGAGCATCCCCTGCCGACCGGTCACACCCGCCGTGCGCCCGCCGCCACAACCAGGAAACAACGGAAAAAATCCGTCGTCAATTCAGTGTATAAATAATGGACTAACAATTGGTATGAAAAATGAAAGAAACGCTTATTCTAATTTATTGAGCCGAAAAAAATTATAGACTCTTTAAAAAAAAGAAATAATCTTTTTATTATTATCGATAATCTTTTAATTATCGATAAAAATTTATGATCAGTTTTAAAACACGTATTGTTAAAAGAGAATTATTTTTTAAAAAAAGATATAATTGCAGGTACGAGAAGTGGATTTTGCTACCGCAGAATTTCACTCCTCGGGATATACACAAAAAGCAATTCGGTAAGATTAACAGTTCGTTTGTTTGTATAAATATTGTTTAACGTCCTTCTCGAGAATTTTTAACTCGACACTTGCTGACGGAGGGCTGCAATATGCAGAACATTTAGCAGGGAGGGATCTTTTTTCGTGCCAGCACCTACTGCGCAGCACAGTTAAGATTAAAAAAGGGGCGGAGCCTAATTTGAACGCTTAAACTTAACTATGACATCTTACAGATATACGTCGTACATCAGTTCTTTAAATACCACAAACGGAGGTGTCTGCTATTTTAACCTGTATGAAGTCATCAAAATACATCAAAACTTACCACAGTATGTTGTTTTGTCGTTATTTAAGTCCCACATAACAAGTTATAAACAAATCGATGATCGCAATACACTTGTCGACGTCATTTTCTAAAACGTGACGCAATTTGTATGCAGTGAATGGCAGATCGAGTAATATTTTCTCAACGAAAAATTATTCTAATTGGTTATACAAAATATTATTTACAGATACTCTATAGACCATTAAATTGGATTCAATGTATTCTCTACGATTTTATTGATATATTTTCTGTGTATTGTGTAATATATACATTTGTGGTATCTTTCCATTATATAAACATACAGAGAGAGAAAATATCTTCAATTCTGTATGAAGTTTGCCAGAGGTCAATATATGGCCGAATCACATGGCGCAATAACATCTACCGTTACTTATAAATATAAAATGACTTGCTTTTCAATAGTTTTCATGTATAAAAATGAACAAAATATTAAAGCAAGTGAAATAATTGTTTATTTACAACGTAAACAAGTACTTCATACATTTTTGGCGATCGATTTCATTTAAGTTTTAACCTGTGTACATGGAGAATAAACCGATAGAAACTAGCCTTTGTTTACAAGTTGTACGTCACTTTTGTCAGCAGCACAGTCTCTAACTTTTATCCTAAGATCGTAGATCTTAAGCTAAATCTTCATGATATAGGCTAAAACTATACTTTCCCATTAAATTCTACTCACGATAAATGTGTAAATCTATTGGAAATCAAAGCAATGCCACGAATCACGCCACGAAACCTCGATCGGCGCTGTCATACTACAATGTAAGCTGTCGCCAGTGTCTCCGTGTTAACATAATAAATATGTCTTTAGTTACTGAATCGTAGATTAAATGTTTTTGATCAAATTAAATACTTGATTGCAAATTAACTGTCTCGGACAAGTGTCTCAATCCATCGGATCCATCCATCCCTTTCTGGCGACCGAAATTCCTGCAACTTTTTATCATCAATCCTCGTACGTGTCAATCGCATCATCTCGGGTCTTTCCGTTAGAGGTCGGAAAAACAACCTCGAATGTATTAACATCACCGGATGTTAAAATTTTATACATCTTCCTGTTTATTCAAATATAGGATAGACTAATTTAGAAGCCCCTTCTATAGTATATTCTAAGTAATATCATTACATTGAATAAAGTTAAACTCCATATTCCACAGATAAAAGGTCTCCATGCATTTATTTGAAAGATCGTAAAATAGGAGGGTTGTCATGGCGTCTACCATATACATTCGAGGTCGTTTTTCCGCTAGCCGGAAAGGCCCGAGAAGTTGCGATTGCGTACGTGTGTGTTGTATCTTTTCAGCATTAATTATCAACTTTCACAAATAAAGATATTCCCAGACAAGAATCTGTTCACTATTACTGATCACAAGTAGCCTTTAACAAAATATTCCCATCGAAATAGAATTATTAGCCTGTCACGAATTCAACCCGTAACCGCCTTTCAAGCAGATTTACACCTTGCGTAATTTTGAAGGAAATCTACGGCGACCAGTTAATGCAATATTTATATCCGAATATATCGAATTTAATATTTAATTGTTCGTCTCAAATGTATATATAAGTAATCAATAACAAGTTTATAAACTTCAATGGGAATTGAAGTGGGTCGGTACTGATCAAATCTTCTTAGAAGGCCTTCGGCCTTCACAGGATTTGATCACGTGACCCACCCACTTTGATTCCCATTGAAGTTTATAAACTTGTTATTGATTTCTTAATTAAATTGATAATGCCGTATATTTGTATGGAAGTACATCAGAAGGTAAGAGAAGGGGTCTTATATATCGATCTAGTGCAAGGGCATACATGTACACTCAACTGATCCTAGTAAGCGTTTGCAGATCAACTCTAGAAGTATTAGCATGTCTGAAAAGTGCTGCGATCCTGATGAAATCTTGAAAATAATTGATTTAATTTAATCGGTCATACAATGTACTTGTGACAACTTCGTGTTTTACGTTAAGTGAATCACCCATGTGAGGAAGATTTTCCTTTTAATGTATTCCTCATACATAGCTATAGATTCATTAAAACAAGACAAAATGGACAATGAATGAGGTAATGAATGACGTCTACACAAATTTGTCCGTCCGGTCTCAGTACCAAAGTGTTTCCGGCTCAGAGTGTGCAATGAGGTCCTCGCTTGAAAATCGTGGAGCATTCTCATTTCACAATGGCAGACAGATTTGTGTCATATTCGGTGTCTCCATGTCAAGACTATCCTCCCTTCAGGGGTTTGGATTTCTAAAGAATTCGATAGTTCGAGAAATTAATTTTTGTAAGATTGCAACAGATTGAAAGTTGTCCGCTAACTTTGTCTCTTTTAAGCCTGTATACGGAATTATTATTTTACATTTATCTATTATTTTAAATAAGCTATACTTGGATTATTTTTATATAGATTTTCTCTATTTACTTTATTTTTTTTTTATTTTATACCTTATATGGGATGATATTATCTTCTTTTTTTAGCAAAATTCTTCTTGGACTTACACAGGGATATCGTTAACAAGAAGAAACTCGATTAGATTCAAAGTAAAGGATTCACAAAACGCACATTACCCTGTCGTCTGGTAGTACAACCACTGAACCTAGGCACTGGGTTATTATAGAGGCCTAGGGTAGGGGCAATACAGAGTCATGCATCAGAGTTGAATTCAAATTTGGCGGCACTTGCTACTCGCAATATTCAGGATCTATTTTAAGTGGGTCGACATTTAAAGACCTTTCGATCACGTGGAGAAAAAAATCGCATTCGCGTAAGTACTGGAAACAATGTCGATGTCAGCGTAATCTGTAAATGATTACTCTGTGAAGTCCCTTTTGATCAATTAAAACGCATACACCGCAACTATTCAGGGGATGATTTCCCTATAAGCACAGTAAAGAAAGAAGTTAACATGAAATTCATGATTAAAAATAATTATTTTATATCTGTTAGATGTTTTCTTAATACATTTGTATGAGATTAATGAGATAAATAGGAGGTGCATAATGGCAATATGTAATAAAGATTCTGTGAAAGTTTTATCAAATTTCATTTAGTGGTATGTGGGCGAACTCTAGTTTCCAATTCTATGAAAGAAGATTATCCCATAATTACTAAACCAATGATCTGGACAATAGCCGGTTACATAAAAAAATATCGCCGAAAATAAATGTTGAAATCTTTAACCTTTACACATTTAAGAAACAGCATGCTTAATCATTCGATCAACAAGCTGAAATTTTTTTTTAAGAATATGTGGGAGCTTAACAAAATTTGGTCAAATTTTCTTTTCACTAGGCAGATAATGTAAGAAAGAAAATGAACCTGATCGATTTATTTTTATGAGTTATTCTTTACCTTACTACAAGTCAATATATAATTGCACATACTTCTAGTTTTGTTTTTCTTTTCCAAAATGGATATATATTTTTTTAAATTTATATCTCATTAAATATTATAGATAAAAGCCTTACCTTTAGCTCCGAGTTGATACATGGAAGATCAGATAACAGTCGAAAGCTACATTTCACAATTTTATTGATAAAACATTTGCATATTTTCATCTTTCACATAATTATCAATGCAATGCATCTAGATATACATGTATCTCATTAATATTATTCCATGTAATTCTTACTTATATCACCAAGGTATATAAAATACCTTTTAAAATAAATATTGAAATTAATTCAAAATATTTTGAATTATATTTATAACAACAGAGATTTCTCTTAACGATTGACACATGACATTTTTAAACTAAAAATTACCAAAAGAGTCGGGTGACAATATGTATTAGTGTTTAGATAAAGGAACATTAAATGCATTATGAAATTTTTAACTTGTATCCTTCACAACTGTTTGTTCACCATCTATTTCTCTATCGCTGGCACACTTAATGCTCAAATCCTTAGTGCACGTGTCCTCCTTTGTCTCCATTTCAAAGAAAAACATCGCTGCTTTGAATCGGTAGAATATGACAAGTGAAAAACAATTTTATTGAATATTTTCGACGAAATATCGTTGTAAAAATGGTCAAATGAATAGGTAAAAGGAGGATATCTTTCTTGTGCTAAGGAATCGACCATCCAAAATGCTAAGTTATGGATGGCAAGCAGGAAAAACATAACGCCCAAGTGCTGCTGGTTAGTTTTTTTGTTTTCGTTATGATTAAGAACAACCAAATACGTCGTTTGAAGAATAGTGTTTAGCATTACAAGAATTGCATTAACCCCTCCAAAGTTTTCGTAAATTGAAAAAGCACCAAAACAACCAAAGAAATTATATGAAACCTTTGCAAAAGCGCAAATTGAGAATACGATTGTGTCCAAATGCATGTTTGCATGCCAAAACCATGGGTAGGTTGCAATAATAACGATCAAAAGAAATAAAAATTGTAATATTTTAAAAGCAAATTCAGTTTTGCAATAAACATGGTATACTTTCGAATTTAATACATCAGTTTTATCTTTTTTATTTTGAACGATCACAACAATTATTGCAAATAAAACGAATAGAAAAACTACAATTTTAATAAAATAAAATGAAGACAACTTGTTAAGCATTTTTTGGTAAAATCTTATTTGAGGAAGGAATTTTGCAAACTAGACGTGAATATGATTGTTCTATGGTTTCGAGTGCCAAATGATAACTAAATTTTTGACTTAAAAGTTATCAAAAGGCGTGAACAACATACAATAAATAGAATTGCACATATTTTAGAATGAAAAATATTAATTCAAGATTCAAGGCAGATAAATGAAAAAAATTCGATTGTTTCTTCTTTTTGTTTTGCCTCGATCAATCGCGATCGTTGACGAAAACAACCTTATGGTCTCAAAATTTGGGTTTTAATTCCCATGAAGAATATTGTTTTCCTTTATCCAGATAGAATTACCGATTCCTTTCCATAAAAAACTTATTTGTAAAAAACCCTACGTCATCTGATTATGATATATTTTCCGTAGTATAAATATAAATAAACATCAAACTAGCGCCTTACTAGACACATTTTTCTTTGTCATCCTCCAGTGCTTATTTACTATGAGGGCTGTTCAAAAATAATTTCTTCCGTGCTCAGAAAAAAAAACAAATTACGCCTTTCAAGCGTTTGTCTTAATGATTTCATTTAAATATTCTCTTTTAATTAAAACACATGTCAGTAACATTTTTACCCAATTTTTGGTTGTTTTTTAGAACACATTTTTAGTATGGCCCTTTGTATACTGGAACATGGCAGATCCTATGATTTTCTTTGGAAAATGAAACAAGTCAAAGGGTAAAAGATCTCGCAAAAATTTTTGGTGTGACAAAACAATAACTCTCTGCTGATCTCCAAAACTCCTTTACTTTTCATGGCGTGTGGAATTGGACGTTGTCATGAAGAAACTTAATGCAGTATATTCCTGATTCTGGTTCATTCCTTTTTTTGCAACACTTTTGCTTTCTAGACTCTTCCAGAAATTGTACTGCCTCCGAGAACAAGAATTTGAACCACAAGATCACTAATATATATATATAAAAAGGCATATAAGACTGTATTTTGCACTTTTGATTCTTTGCTCTTTTCCGACCATTGCTGCTTTTTTGCTGATGCATTTTATTGTAAATTTGTTCTGAGGATTTAAAGCAATGGTTTCAAGTTTCATTGTTTGTTTGAATTTCAGACAAACGTGTTTAACTACAGTATTTTCTTTATTTTCTAAAGTAATTATTTAGATATTCTTACTTGCTGTCGTTTTCACTCATTTTTTGAAACACATGGTGACCATTGAGTATTAAGTTTTTTTTTACTGTCAAATATTTCATTAAAATAGTGTGAACTACCCCAGAAATCATGTTCATTAAAATTGCTTTATGTCTTAAAGTCAATAAAAATCATCAGTGATAGCTTGTTGAATTTTGATGAACAGTTCATTTGCCAAGGACGGGACCCATTTTTGATGCCCATTACATCATGTTGTTCATTGATATCCACCTGCTCATGTGTCTATTAAACAGACATTGGTTGCTGTAAATTTTCACACATTTCAGTTAATATTTCATCGTGATTCTTAACAAGTGTCACAACAGCTTTAATATCGCGTTTAATTTCACTCTAGTTTACAGATTCTTTATCATTCATTTTTAATACAGTGTCTAGAATAGCCCTTGTTTTCCAGCTTCTCACAATGAAACTATGTGATGAAAAGTGGTCACTCAAACTGTTATCAATTCATTAAAGATTTAATCATGAGAAAAAGTCCAGCTGAATCTCATAAATTCTGATTTCTATGTTGTATGTCCTAGAGCTGAGGACATTATTTTTTGAACAGCCTTCGTATGATTAAATTTACTACTAAGTGATAATGTACACCTTACTTATGTTTATAGCTCATGAATCGTTTCCGAAAGCATTAGGAAGTAAGTTGAAGAAAAAGTACATGAAGGGCTTTGTATACTTATGTGCATTATAGAAAATGCTATTGTTTCAGTAATTTTAAAATAAATACTATTTCCTCATTTCCATCTAGGTCAAAGTGAATTGTTTTCCGTGAAATCTCAATTTTGTTGACTTCTTGGAAAGAGTACTTCTAAAACAGCAAAAAAAAAAAATAAAATAAAATAAAATAAAAAAATCGGCAATTTTTAACTTTTCTGACAATGTTTTGTATTGAGACTAAAATTCTTTACAATATTCCAACAAAATCAATATAGACAGAATCAATATACTTATACTTTTTAACACATTTGATGTCAGTTAATTTTTTGAGATGACAATGTTTCAATACGAAGAAATATACATTGATTGTCCCTGGTATGCATATTTAGGCGTCTCTTCCTTTATTTTTTCATATGTAAAAAACGACATAGGAATAGAAATTGACCGCATATTATGAATGACCATGGTATTCAAAAAATGCTGACTTGAAACGAGGTTGTAAAAATCCCTGTAACATCCATTTATGTGATAATAGCCTGTCCTTATATAAAATTTAACGTACTCTGAGGATGCTCCCGAGTACAGAATAAGTTTGGAGACATAACCACCATATACAAGGGAAAGCGGAATAGGAGAAGTTGACAATAGAAAAGCTGAAGTCATATAGATTTCAATTTAATCTAATTGTCAGTTGCTATAGTCTGTGAAACATTCAAATGTGAACAAATTAATGGGGATGGACATTTTGGTGTCTTGTATTTCATCTTGCGGGGTATATCGAATTCATAAATGAATGGCATTAATTATTGCATTTTGATAAAATGAGTGATATACGTTTGTACATTGTTTGATACAGTTGAAATCCTTGTGACACCTTAGAGCTCACAGTATACGTAAAGTGAATCATTCCTGCATTACAATGTTGTTTTAAAAAATATTGATAATGTTTTAATTTCTTATTTCATTTGATGTGCATTTGCGGTCTAGAAAATCAATAATGATACCATGATGTATGAAATTTTTTTTCAGACATAAGTGTGCGTGATTATTTAATGAAACTGGTATGTATATTTTTCATAAAATATTTACAATTCTTTTTACATGAAGATGATGAATCAACCATTGTGAAAACTAAAAGAATAATAAAGTAAAGTGCGTTAACTTCAAAGCAATATACATCGTTTTAAATTAAAGATATCAATCTCTTTGCTGAAACATTTTAAACTAAATTTTCATAAAACTTTAATAATATTAATTACTGAGTTTGGTCTCCCTAATTTATCTATATACAACCCATATACTCCCAATATATATTCTGTCTTCAATGAAGACTTTCATCAAACTGAATCTACAGTACGAAACATTATCATAACTTAATTATTTCTCGTCTACATGGAGCTGAGGAAGATTTTCCTTTTAGTTTATTCCACTTACATAACTATAGATTCATTAAAACAAGAAAAATGGAAAATAAATGAGGGAATGAATGACGTCTACACTAATTTGTCTGTCCGTTCCTACTTCCCAAGCGTTTCCGGCTTAGAGTGTGCCATGAGGTCCTCGCTTGAAAACCGTGGAGCATTCTCATTTCACAATGGCAGACAGATTTGTGTCATTTTCGGTGTTTGTCATGTCATGACTCTCCTGCCTTCAGGGGTTTGGAATTCTGAAGAAGGCTGGAGACATTTCTGTAAAAGTAAGAACTCTACAGATTAAAATTTGTCCGCTAACTTTGTCTGTTTTTAGCCTATATGCAGAATTACTATTTTTTATTCAGTCATTATTTTTAATAAGCTATTTAAATCCTTTTTAAGGGGTTCTATTTAGTTTACCTTTTTTTTGGCTTAATGACCTACATGGAATGATATTATCTTTTTTCATCTCAGGGGTGCATCTTACAATACACAAAAACCCTTCTTGGACTTACACAGGGATATCGTTAGCAAGAAGAATCTCGATTCGATTCAAAGTAAAGATATCACAAGACGCGGACATTGCCCTGTCGTCTGGTAACACAACCGCTGACCCTGCTTACTGGATTATAATAGGAGGTTGGAGCAACACATGGTCATGCATCAGAGTTGCATTCTCATCAGACGCAGAATGCTACTCGTACTATTCAGGGCCTATTTTAAATGGATCGGCGTTTCAAGACTTTTGGATCACATGGAGAAACAATCGCATTCGCGTTGGTACCGGGGACATTGTCGATGTCAGCGTAATAATCGATTATAATACTTTTGTAAATGACTACTCTGTCAAGTCCCTTTTGATCAGAAACGCGCATACCACGACGAGTCAGTGGATATTATACTTATAAGCACAGTTTAGAAAAGAGATTAATATGTAATTCATGTTTAAAAATGATCTGTTAAATGTCTTCTGAATACATTCTTGTAAAATTCTTGAGATAAAATATACAGAATACTTGCTTATTTCTTTGTACAACAATTTTAAAGTGTATATAGTAAAGCTTTGCTTTGCGCTATCCAACATCAGGAATCTCCATGCAAATTTTAACTTCAATTTCTGTATGCTTTGGTATGGACTTATACATTGTAAGTGTTTAATACATGTAACTATATCCCGCAGTATAAAATGTTTTGTTATTTATCTATTTCTGCAGAAATCCTAAATTGAGAAAAAAATACATTTATCTAACAGTGAATTTGATTACCCTTTCATTAAACCCTCAACAAGGACAGAGTGATTTCTTAATCAAAGCAAGCGGATTTAAGTATACCCCAGTAATCTAAAAACATGTTAATAATTTTCTCCGTAATTTTTTCATACTATCATTGTAATTATCATATATTATAAATAAATTTAATCTTGATGCTTATTAATAAATATAGAATGTTTCTCTAACGATTTGATCAGAATTTGTTTTTGTGCTAATTTTGTATAAGAAAGGAACCATGCGGTTCAAATAACATTTTTATTGCTATTTATTTTAATTTTCAGTACTACGAGGGTTGTCCAAAAAGGTCGTCAACAATGACGTTTTTTGTTAAAATTAATGGTTCTATAAATGATCTAAAGTCAGAATGATTGAAATTTATTGATGGAACTTAATATTTTTGTAGAAATCGGGGTCTTCAAAGATTGCAGATAGTGCGCACGGACCAAGTTTAAAATGCCATAAAATCTAACATAAAGTGATCTGATTAAAATGATTATTTTCTATATAAAACAAGCCAAAACTTAATAAAAATTATATGTAACACAAATAAAGAGGCTATAATCGTTTTCTGATATCTAAAGTATCGCTTACAATATAGAAAGTGAAAATAATACACAAAAACCGTAGCAAATATGTTCAAAACTCGACAGAAAAAGCGACGTCGGCCGTCCTAACGGGGCAACAGCCGATCAAAACATTTTGTTTTACGGTTAAAACGACGTCAGAGACAAAATATTTGTAAAAATAACTCAAAATTGTTTAAATATATTAGTTTATTGATTTGAGATTGGTATATACTATTTTTCAGCGGTGTGTGCAAATTCAAGGACACTATAAGAATTTAAAAACGTATATTTTCTGAAAATGGAGATTTCTATTCATGACGTTGTTATAAATCTAGCGCAGCGTCGGACTGAGCTGTGCAGTTTTTGTATACAAACTGTTTACTATATTAATGACGCCCATAATTTTTTGTGCATTGTTTTGAATTTAAGAAATAAAAAAATTAAAATATATACTTAAAGATTATTGCTAGCACTTGGAAGTGTGGTGCCATAAAAAATATGGTGTGTGTCCATGAACATGTGTTAAAATTTAAAATCCAAAAGTTGACGTTAAAATGAAATTAGCTTAACGTCAGACTGGTCCGTGCGCACTATCTAAACCTATAGATACCCCAATTTTTACAAAAATATTAAGTTTTTATCTATAAAAATTAAATCATACTGACTTGTTTTTTCATAAGAAGTATTTTGATATACAATAAATGAATGGAATCATTTGTTTTTTAAAAAAAATCATTGTCCATGAACTTTTTGGACAACCCTCGTATTTCAAAGATTATAAAATAAATTTAAATAAATAAATAAGTTTACTTAACTTTTTTTTCATTGTAATCAATAAATGTCCTTATTGAATGCGAAAGTCTAAAATATTGTATAGCTGTGTTGTATAATGGTCATTTTGTTTCATGTCTAAGGAGAGGCAGAGATTGGCCAATCAAAATCTAACAAATGAAATTCGGACCACGCGGTGCGTCACTCTGCCTTTTCTCCCATCTACATCCTTGGAGGACGGAAGTTTTTTCAAAGTTTGTTATTTACCTCCTTCCACCCCGCCTCCACCATTTTTTGTGTTTAAATTTATGTTTTAGCGTTTTCAGACTCATTTTCATGATTTTTCTGTTAACTCTAAGAAGTAATTACTGTAAATTTGGATTATCTCCCTTTAAATAATTGGTTTATTTCTCATCTTTATATTTTGTGTCTGCTAAAAATTATATGTCATTGTTAATAATACTTTTGAGAATTTCAAACAAATTATTAAACGTCACAAAGGTGGCAACACACGACAAACTGTTTTACAGACTTTTTACTCATTGAAGGAGGATAAGATAAGGTGTTCTAGCGTTGAAAGGATTATGGAAAGAAAAAATAGCTAGTTGACGGGTAACCGGGCTATCAAAATACTTATTGCATTAAAATAAATACAAGATAAATTTTTATTACCGATAAATGGTTGTACTGCGGTAATTGATGCACATAAACTCTATCATCACTGTTGATTAACAGTCTAATTATTCGCCGTCTATGTTATCAAGCATTTATTTTAATCTGATAAGAAACTATGATATACAAAGTCTTGATTTCACTTGAACTTTAACTTATATAATTTTCATAACAATTTGACTGTGAATTTTAAGTTGCAGATATTTCAAAGCTAAAAATTCATAATTTGTATAAAATATTTATATACATTTTTAAATTATTCTACAAAATAATCATATAATATTCTAATCGATTCAAATTATAAACTACTACAAACTTTTCAAATGTAGTTCTAGTATATCAAAATGGATTTCACAATTCAAATATGTAAAAGAAAGTTACATCATATCAATGGATTTCCCAACGTAAAGAAACTATGTAAACAGCTTCCGAATCACAAATAAAATGCAAGAAGAGTAATACTTAAATAACAGGAAGTGAAATATATACTCAATATGTACAAAACTGCACAACATAATACGATGTTCTGAATCATGTATCTAAAATTTTGCTATAGTATTAGTATATTTACACATAAATCAACTTGTGAAAGCATGTGAGTGTATTGAGTGTATAAGTTAATGATTTAATTGGAACAGAATATTATCAAATTCAACTCTCTTTATTTATAAAGCAACATACCTTTAACACCTGCATGTGGACTTTATATCTTCAAATTATATTTAATTATGTATTCAAGATCATGCCCTTTGTACGAACAATTTCTTTAACGAAAAAAAGCTATTGACAAACATGTTGTTGAAATAAGAATATCAACAGTCCGTTTAATAAATTATCATATGGCAAGTTTTATGCGGATACAATGACATTGTCTATACGCTTTATTCCCCGAATGGCTACTCGAATAAAACAACAAGTAATTATCACACTCAATTAAGGGGCCCTCTAAGTGGTAAAGGTAGACTTACCTGTATGAATAATCTAAAAGAATTGAAAATAAAATGGAAATTTATTTCATTTTTTTTTTTAAATTTGAGCACTAAATAAATATTTTGTATACATATTTCTTAAATAAATAATTTTACAAGCACAAAATATATTATAAACTATAAATTATCTTGAAGTTCTATTGATTAGCAGCGCTGATTTTCACATTATATTCAAGTTAACACAGTTACACTTTCATATAACACATATTTACAATTTATTTAGTCCATCTCCATATATTTCTACGCGATAAAGGATTGCTATGCAAGGTGAAGAAGTTCATAAACTTCATCTGGATTTTATGATTGTTTAATAGAATGTTTTGATAATTAAAAATGATAGATAAATAAAATAAATCAAAGAAAACTTTATAGAAACACTTTATTTATCATACATTTATATCTATATTATTTTAAGAAAAAAAACACTTGTGTTAATTTTTCTAAAAGAGTTTGAAAATGTAGCACAAAAAAGGGATAATAATTTGTAAGTTCTCAATCAATACTATTAATAATTCAGTATATTTCGGAAGATAGAAAACCCTCTGAATTAAAATATAATTGAATAAATATATCTGATTTATAAAATATTGCTTATCCAGGTTAACACAGGTAAGTCTACCTGTACATGTACCCCTTAGAGGGCCCCTTAATTGAGTGTGATAATTACTTGTTGTTTTATTCGAGTAGCCATTCAGGGAACACACCGTCTATACCTATTGATTTGTAAACTTAATTTCTATAGATTAAATGTCACATGTGTCCAACCTTTTTAGAAAAAAAAAACGATTAAAATTTTCTAAATGCACACTTTCTAATACTGAGTTTTGAATACCGTTTTAAAAAGAAAACAAAGTGACTAAAATCCTAGAACAAGAATAAACTAAAACCCAATAAAAAGAATTAAAAAAACCTGTTTATCATCGACTTTTTAAAATGTTCGAATCTGTGTTAAACGAAAGTCCCGAGATACGATTTCCAGAAAGCGAATTAGGATTTTTTATGAATTTAAATTGCATGTTGAATATAGATTGCTGTTTGACTAGTGTGTAGAAGTGTTTTTAGTAATCTATTTCTTTTATTTCAATAAAATGTTTCTTCAAATGATTTTTAAAAATATCAGTAAGAATTTTACTGAATGTGAGTTTGCATTAGCCTACAAGGTCATTGTATCGACCAAGGAACGAATTAATGAAATCTAAATTTTAAAAGATACTGTTTATATTCATGCCTCATGACTTGTTTGTTAAGAGTTTTCCTCAAATATGAAATTGGTTGTGCATAGAGCATGGGCATGCGTATCAAATCAACTTGAAGAAATAAATTTCATACACAGAAGATAAGAAGTTAAAGAAAACTATACGATCTGAATGTAATACCGTCCCGTCATGTGTTTTCGTGGCATATACGTTTTCGTATTTTTTTTTATTTTTGGAATAATCCCACAATGCGAGATCGGAATGACGTCATATTTGCCATTAAAAAAGGGGAACCATGTGTATTTTTTATGACCAAATGTTAAACCTTTTTGCTTTTGCAAAATAAAAATATAGCGAGTGAGTTATGCATAGTTCGCAAATTTGACAATTTGCGTAATATACGCTTATTCGTCGTGTTTTGAACTAAAATATCAAACTTACAGACTAATAGCCGGCGATCCTGCATATCATCGTCTGTTCACTATCAATACAGCTTCCGATCATGTGACAATAATTTGTAATTTCCCACTTTTGATATTTTTTCTAAGGTGATCTAGTAATGTCATTTTTTTTATTTTCAAAGAAAATATCGGGGGTGGTAAAAAGTTATATGCTAAAAAAATATTATGCCATTGATAATTAATTGAATTAAACATTAAATTTCATTAAGTATACATGGAATTTATATTTTAAAACATGAAAAATTAAAATAAAGCTTTACAAAATTCTTTAAGGCCACTCTTGAGAAAGAGAAAATTTTTACATTATTTAGCAATACAGCTTAGGCACGCCAAGATAGATGTGGTCTTATATAACAACAAATAAATTTCCATGTCAAATAATGTAATCATTTTGTCAATTAACTAGTATTTTTGACACTGTAAAATTTATAAGGATTTTGCCCGACTAGATTTCCATATTTTACTTGTTTTATAAATACCACAAAAACATATGACCTCAGCAAAAAATCGAAAGAGCAACTATGCAAGAATTCAATGACCTGATGAACAAATAACAAATGTGATGCGAGTTAAAATCATTTTGAAATAAGGAGAATTATTGTTTGTATATGTGATAAATAGCACACATCTCAATTATTCAGTTTTGAAGCACTTTATTACAAATTAACCGTAATGCCACGAAAACTCATGATTCGAGGGTAATGTAAATAATAAAGTATAACACATCTTTGAACAATGTAATTATCTTTCTCTAACAACAACAGTGAGTATTTTAGTTACAAGATTATACCCTTTCTTGATCGAATGAATTTTGCTTTGGAATATGACAAAAATGTAATTGAAAACTTTTTCTATTTTCTCCTTAAAAGAAATGTTTCGACCTTCATTTACCGGGGGTATAATAAAAAAAAGTTTTGATACATGCAATTTCATAAAAAATATGTTACGTTAAGCCGACCCAACTAGGATAAATAAAATCAGAAGTGTCACCACCTCGAAAGGCATTGGAAAATAAAGAGCCAGGGGTATATAGATGTTTATAATACACAACTGTTCCACGTGTCATCCATCCCGCCCACCAACCGAACGTCCCGGATGACATAATCACGTGATTACACAAAGATAAGATAGCCATATCAATAATTGGGTTATTGTCGTGCAGGAAAGAAATATTTTCTTCCTCATGAAGTTTTTGTTTTAACCATTCTATCTCATTTGAAGCAACAATAAAGAATACTCTCTTTGTTTTAAATCTTTCCTTAAAATATGTCATAGCATTGAGATAATACGTTTCATTTGGTGTGATGTAGCCATAATTTTTTGCTGGTTTGGACACGTAATCGCCTCTTCTTGAGTGAATACCAATAACGACATCCTCTGACGTGTCTTTGAACCCCATTTCATATAAAATGGTGGATAGTTTTTCCTGAGCTTCATCCTGAATATCGGACTTGAATGTGAAAAGTTCCCTGATTTCATCTTCATATTGCCTCCAATACTTCCACGACTGAAAATATCCATGAAAATAAACTCTTTTATTCTTGGATAGTTTTAAAAATTTATCATCATATGAACACGGCCATCGTTCAGCTTCACGAACAACTGTGTTGCACTCTTGTCTTCTTGCATTCTGCTCTTGAGATTCATAATGAGGTAAAGTGAAAAATCTAGACAACTCAAAATCTTCAGGCAATATAGGATATAAATTCTTTATTTTGGACATAACGTGGAGAAAGGCATATTTAAACATGAGATTTCCTAGCCTCCCATTAAATGTCATGCATGCAATGGACTTATCTCCTGCCATGTAAGCATGCTGATTGCGAACAAACTTCGTTGTATATATTTTCAAAATGTCTGTATGTTTTGTAAGCATTCTTTCTTTAGTGTCATTGTGGAGAAATACTGAGGACGAGGGGTATGGAATATCATTTTGGTTATTCTTCTGCAGAGAGAAATTTTCATTTCTGTTTATTTGATTTTGTCTCAAATAAATGTTCTGGACAGAGAGACAAATGACGGTTATAAGTAACAGCAATACACCTGAAAAAAAAGAACAACAATGATTATCTTAAGGTAAGAACAAATAAATGGAGAGGAAATATATTTTCTGTAAAATAAAAAAAATGTGGTTACTGTGTATATTTTCATAGATGGTTTGTGACTTTACCCTTTCTTTTTATTATAACAATATTGATTATTACCTCTACTTAAGTTGTTATTTAGGAAACAATGCTGAACTTCACCTAGGATGTATCTCTTAAATGTGAGGAAGATATTACATGTAAGAAACAGCAACGATTGACAACAATAGCGAAACATAAAAGAGTGCAGCAAACATGAAAAGTGCATTGCCTGATATGTATTGAAAAGCCAATCATATCATTTAATTCAATTCGTTATCTGTTGGTGATCTGTGGCCCTTTTTATAAACCTCTTACGTCTAGAACTAAAATTTCACCACTCTGTATTTTTTTTTATTTGATAAAGATATTTTTTTCTAAACATTTATTTCCAATGTAATCATCGAACATAAAAATATTGCGATAGAAAAAGAAGATCTTTGCAGCGTAGATATTTGTACATAGACATGATGGGGAAAATTTTTAGTCTTACTTCGAGGATTCTTTGTCAAAAGTACCACTGGCCATCAACATGTGACAGAAATACACATTTTAAATAGCTATAAGCCACCTTGATAAATATACAGTGCAGGGAACTAATTTTGTTACATAAACCAGCATCAGGATCAGCATAAGTAGGATCAGGATAGAACTAGCATCAGCATCAGCATTTAAAAAAGCAGCATTACTTGGATCAGCATCAGCAAGCAAAGGATAGAACTAGCATTGACCAAAGTGAAAACAGATAAAGGAAAGTCATTTAATACAAATTTCAAATAAAAATTACCCCAAAAATTAATTTTAATGGCGATGCTGTTTTTGAATTATCCACTTCCGGCAGGATAATTCTACTTTCGGTAGCATTACTAGCATTGACCTAGTTTCAAACCAGCATCAGGATAAGGATCAAACAAGGATCAGGATAAGGATAACTAGCATCAAAATCAGCAAGCAAAGGAAGCATCAAAATCAGCAAGCATAGGAAGCACCAAAATCAGCATTGATGCTGTAACAAAATTATTTCCCTGTACTGTAATTATGATTTTGATTTTTATGATCTTAAAAACCATCTGAAAAAGAAATTAACTGCACGATTACGATGCTAGTCTGCTCGAGTGGCACAGCGGTTAGGACTTTCCCTCAAGGTTATGGAGTAAGGAGTTGATCCTTAGTCGCGGATTCGAATCCCACTGCAGAGGAAGGTCTTAGGTCCCGAACCTAATAGAGGAAAACAGCAATGCTCGCTTGTAGCACAAAAATATTTGAATCTAACGGTGGTATTCAAAACAGGTTTCATGCGAAACTAAGTTGGTTTTAAGCCTGTTTTATACGTATATACTTATTAATAATATGTAGCCTTATTCATTCACAGTTTTTTTCGATTATTAAATTCTCTGAATTTTTAACCGCTTATTATCGTTCATTTGTTGAAAAAAATAAAACTAAACAAAAATATCCTCAAAAGGAAAAAGACAACTGCTACAAAGTGCAGATTAAGCAACAAACGAAGATTACAAATAATAAAACGGACCATCTATATACACAAAAAGTTATTGACAGTGTGTTTATTAAACTATCCACTTATTTTTCAGAAGTCTAATCTAGCTAGGTGATAGGTCAACTAAGTAAGATACATACATCCGGGGCTTATGACATATAAATATGATGTTATCATTTACAGTTGTTTCTTACGGATCTAACCAGTGTATAGACTATCAGTTTAAGATTTAATAAATTCAATATGTATAAATTTTAAAACTTTTCCTCTGATAATAATTCCAAATAATAGTAAGTTTACTTACCCAATTTAGATTTCGTAAAATTATTCATTATTTTCCTCCCTCTGCACTACGTTGTTAATCTGTACTGTATTTGCATTGATTTATCAATGTATGAGTTAGATAAAGTATAGATATGAATCTATGTGGTGGAGTCCCCTTATTGTTCAATAATATTGGTAATATTACAAACTGCATCAGTGTATAAACATTGGTTTTATACACGAAAAAACATATTTGTAAATAAAGCACATAGACTTTAACTTGATGGCATTTTTGATGTAATGAAGTATAATGTATAAAGTAATTGTAAATGTAAAACAAGCCACACATCTTATCCTTCGGACGTATCATTGTGACAAAAGCCCATCAGCACTGTAGCTCACTTGGACAAGCAATTAAATTTCATGGTTATATGTTTGATAATTATAACCTATTCCTTGAGAACATGAAATTTTTTTTAAAACAACATTTATTGGATTCGGCATTTATGTTGAACTTGTGAAATGCACAATAACATGCACACTACGCTTTATTTAAATGAGCCCCACATTAACTAAACAAATATTGCTTAATACAAAGATAATGAGCCTCGCTTTGCTACATAATGCAACACCTATCAATTTCAATCTTTTGTTTACAATCAGCAATTGAAGCATTATGTTGTGATGTTCAAATATGATTTATCATGACGTTTTTCATTCTTTTTGTTAGTCCATTATTTATATACTGAATTGACGACGGATTTTTCCGTTATTTCCCAATCATGACAAGGAGCACACGTCGGTTGTGACCGGTCACCACGGGATGCTCACTCCTCCATGGCACCTGATCCCACCTCTGATGTTTCGGAAGTCCGTGTTTGCTCTGCTCCTATTTTGTATTGTTTTATGGACTTTGATATTGAATACTGTTCGTTATCTCCATATCCTTCCTTACTGAGGCTACACGATTAAAAGTGTAATACCAAATATTGACAAATTCGAAAACACAAGAAAACATGTATATGTTACTTTAGAACTTTTTTTGACAATTTAATTTTATAACATGTTTGAATCAAACAATAACATAATGACATTTTTCAATTGAGTACTTAAGACCAGAAAATGAAAACTTATAATAAATACAAAAAAATTAATAAAAATTGACTCTTAAAATTGTTTTTATTTGGTATATAGATATAAGAAACACTTATTCAATGTAATTATAAACATGAATTATGCTGATTCAGCAATTTGACTTACACAGCATACCAAAACAACATTTAAAAGAAAACAAACTAAAACCTTATTTTTTCAAGTCAAACACTTGCCTGTTATTGCTCAATACAATAAGATACTCTACGCTCTTACATTGTTTAATTCTCAATTTTTGCGTGAGAGAAATGTCCGAAAGTTTCGCGACCTCCCTTTACTCACAAGAATTTATCCTCAATTTATGACAGCGGTTCGATTTTAAAATGACAAATCGTGAATAAAATTTTACGGACGCAAAAAATAGTTCTTGATATCACGAGAATAAGAATTATTTCTACAAATTTAATACGTATTACAAAATCTAGAATAGTTCAAAAGCTAACCAACAAAATAAATAATGTTCACCAAAAAAATATATATCTGCATTAGAAAATATAAATTACTCAAACTATTCCATTTTTTCTTTATTATAATAAAGATCATTATATTTGTATGGAATGAGAACAAACATGAAAACTTGATTCATACATATTATTCAAAACGTGTTAATTAAACTTTAAATCGAGGATTCCGGATATTTTGTAGTTATGTCTGATTTGAATTATTTAACAGGACTTCGAATACAAGCACCTAGATCCTTATTTACTCTCTCTACAATCTTCTATAGTGTTTCAAAATTTTTCTCTCTTCCTGAAAGACGTCTTTAAGGGTGACTTTACTTTGTCTTTTGCGAACATGGTAAAAACCTTGAAGGAAGAGTTTCAGGTCGAGTGTTTAAAACTCGATCATGCAGAGCCAAGGAATTTTGTCATTTCTAGGGTGAGTCCTTTAATGAAAGTATTTTAATATTTTCTTCTAATAAAGATATAATATGATCAAAGGTACACTGAAAATGTTTTAAGTAATACGAGTATATATCTTCTAGGGAAAATTAAAAAAGAAAACGGTTTTGTATTACAAAACACATATAATCGTAAATTTATCATTTATTAGACGATGAAGCTTTTTTTAACTATGTCTTGTTAAGTGAATATATCATAGAATTTTTCTAGTTACGACCTCAAATTAAGTAAAAAGATAATTATATGCATTATAAACAAATGCAATAGAACAATAATATAACACTTTATTTGCGCGATTTTACTTTATTCCAAAAGCCTTAAAAGTTTACTACAGACACTTCGTTTTTTAGTTGATGCACATGTTTTTCTACCCAATATGGGCAACGATATGGGCCGTTTTTCATTTACTTAATTTGCTCCTGATGCCATACTACAGAATAGACCTAGCTCCCTACCCCCATCCCTGGCCGTTTTACCTGTCTAATTGGGTGTGCCTTATTCTTGCTGTCCACGCCGTATTAGACTTTATTGTGACATTATACGTCTTTCTGAAAAAGCAGCCTCTTCTTGTGCCTGATCCAGGTAAGAAATATCACAAGAGCATTGGTCATTATTTTAAAAAACAAACAAAAAATAAAATGATGACGTCATAAAGTGTTGATGTTAACTATATGAATAATGAAATGCATATACATGTACATGTATTTGACAATTGACATGACTTTTCACATCAACTTTTTAAAGAATATTTATTTTGTTTGTACACTGTAGAAGATAGCAATATTATTGATTTGTTAGAAATTATCAATCTTTTGTATGTAGATAGCCTAGTTTTACGTGATATGGGTGTAAAGTAAGAGAAATGAATATAAATACCTGTTTGTTATATTTCAGCCGGTTTGATGGACACACCCTGGTATGAGCAGTTACTGTGGCTGACGTACAACATTACAAACGTGACGACTCTGACAATGACCATTCTCCTCGGCTCTCTTGTAACCTTCCGTAAGTTAAACTACTAAACCACTTCATGGTTTTCGAAAACAGATATAAATTTGTTCCCTTATGGGTGAAATATATGGAGATAATGAACAGCATTCAATCTCGAAAATCTATAAAACAAACTGTACAAAACAGAAGCGGAGCAAACACGGACCTCCAAACCATCAGAGGTGGGATCAGGTGCCATGGAGGAATGAGCATCCTCTGCCAATCGGTCACGTCCGCCGTGTGTTCTTCGTCATGATTGGAAAATAACGGGAAAATCCGTCATCAAATCAGTGTGTAAATAAGGGCCTAACAATTAATATAAAAAAAAACGTCAGTCATTATTTGACTCAACGATTCTTGTCTCATTAAGATGTTTGTCAAAAATGTACCTCGTTTTAGAAATTGTAAATGTATACTTAAAGCATGCTATTGCATATCGAATCAACTAAGATATATAAACCCCGTATTCAGGTGATAAGAGTATATTGCTGCATAAATAGGGGAAGTTGACGATAGAAGAGGCATCATATTTATCGTAGAGCTTGGTTGTTAGATTACCATAAACGTCTTTTTCAAGTAAAATATCCTATAATATGAAACAAATGTGTCAAATTCTGTGGTATCTTTTATCTCCATTTCAGCAAGATATATTGTATCGACATAAGGATGGAAATTACTATAAATAATTGTTAATTGACAATACGTCGTCGATATATTTAAATGTTGAGTTGAAGGCCACAGCAGATGTTTTCTTTTTTCCAAATATAAGATTTTTGTCTCCAAAAACCACAAAATTATTGAAAGGAATTTATCGTCAAAGATCTTGATTACCTCCTGTTATACTTTTTTTAATTTGAAAAATTAATTTTACTAATATCTACTACTGTTAATGGTAAAATTTGTCTGACCATTTTATATGCTTATTCAGATAATTCATATATTTAACAGGTGATGACGCCCCAAGCATTATAATACAAATATTCAGTTCCTTCTACGTTATTTGTAACATCTTATTGGGAGCCAAGGAAACCAGGATTCTGCACGTTTACCAACCAATGATTTATGTGTTCCTTTACTTCCTGTTCAATTCGATTTACTCCGTAGCTTCCGGTAAGGCGATTTATCCATACATGGATTGGGTGAAGACGCCTGCACACGGACTTCTCTGGATTTTTGGTATCATCCTGCTTATTGTGCCTCTGGTCCACCTTTTTGTTTATGGCCTTTACAGACTCCGAGAATTCATCGCTGACAAATGTAAGAAAACGGACATACCGGGTGTATAAAATAATTTTGAAATTTTCATATGATAAATACTACACCCTACGTTTCAATGTATATATAAAGTGAACAATAATATAATATTCATATTTAACCATCCACATGCTATTTACATGTGATACATGTATTTCCAGAATATGATGTACATTTTCAGTTGTCTGTTGTTTTTGTTAGCTAAATAAAAATAGCAATACAAGACGTATTGCTATTTTTATTTGATAGAATTTACTTACAAAAGATGTATTTCTTTTCTTTCTATAGGATTCTTTTGCAATGTATAAATCAAAATGTATTTGTTTATATACTTACCTTAGTAATACATTAAATCATTGCATTAATTAAGGCAACGAAAGTTTATGCAACTTTTCTTTTTATTTTCTTGCCTTTATAAAATACATTCGATTTTTATCATAAGAATTGCCTGTAGCAGAACAACAAGATATTTATAATTAAATGGACTTCAAAGAAATACGTAAATTAATCGAGTATGAATATTTTGTTTGCACACATTACGGATATCGGTAAGGCATCTCAATGGCAACGGAAAGGCGCTTTAAGATTGTTTGGAGTTTCTAATTTAAAGATTAATTTCAGGTGGACAAACCGAAAATGAAAATAAACACAGTTTCACTGGAGACAATATGAATAGGGAGATAATATTTACCCTCAATTATATGATGCATGAAATTGTCAACAATAAATGGATGTGATCTGTACACACCGATTACATAATCAAAACATTTTAAAGAGGCTGGGTGGTCGTGGCCATTTTTAGACTATTTCTATCCCCTTTAGAAGAAGAGCCCCTTTTAAAGATATACAAATATTATCAAACTTTAAATGTATGAAATTTTTCTTTGTCAAATGATAGTTGACAGCTAAAGATTTAATATCTAAAAAATTTAAGTTATATCTGGTGGTTATTTTTTTTTTGATAATTTGTTGACCCCCCCCCCCCCCCCCAGCCCCTTAAGGGAATCCTTCAAAAGGGAGTATTGATGGTATGCACATATCGCCAGCTACAGAAGGATTGTATCATATGTTTTAGCTGGCGACAAAATGTGTCGATGTACACAATAATTTAGTGATGATACATGTAGGTGCACACTGTTTAGTTGTTTTTTTTATTTCTTACTTTCATTCCTCTCACAATGTGTAATTCTTTCAATCTGTCTATCACAAAAACTTTAACCTTTGTCATAACTGTGACAAGACTTTTCGAGCATGCTATGATTTTTGACGCCTTGACTTTGACTTCATGTTTGACCTAATTTTCAAAAACATTAATGTTGGTAATCACTTTTCAATGAGATATAATTAGGACATTCAGAATAATATCCACAATCATTTTAATTTGCCTATTACTTCAGAGTCGAAACATAATGTTAACGCTTATCTCAATTATAACATACCAAAATAAAAAACATTTTTATAGAAGTTTACATCACAATATAATGTACCTTAAATAATTGAATGGCTTTTTTAGTTAAAAATATTATTTTTTAAAGTATGTTTTTGGTTTATATATGTATTCATTATGATTGCATTGAAAAATTATTGAAGTGAAGACATATTTATACTTATGAGTTTATCATTAGTTTATCGTTAGGCTAAACGTACTGCCCCTTTATAAAGCAAAGGACACATACATGTTTAAATATGTAGATAACCTTGTGAACAAATCAAGTCTAGCGTATCATGTCTTATCAATAAATTTGACAAATGTTGCTTTCGGCTGTTATCGACTGTTAATTACCCGGACTTGAAGGTAAGACATTTATTAAAAATATGAAGTTAAAAAGGAATTAAAACGTATCTATTTTGAAAATGAAAATTACAGAAAATTTTAAGTGCAATTAACTTGTATCAGAGTAAAGATTTTCATAAAAAAGCACGATCAGGCTTGATACCTTTCTCAGAGAAGCTGTCTCGTGAAAAGAAAACTTGACTCAATTTTTTTAAAGCTCCCACACATTTTCCGTAGAATCAAGATTAAAACATTGACATTTTCTAAACATTATGAATAAATTCACCATAGGAATATATTTCCTTGCAATGCTCACGCTTCGTACCCATTAATCTCTTTTAAATGAGTTTTTTAAAAAAAATTATTTTATTTAAATTTTCAACTAGTTGGTTGAATGATTATAAGCATGCTGTTTCTGAAATGTCTAAAGGTTCGAGAGTTCACCATTTATCTTCTGTGATATCTTTTAATGATACTGGCTATTTCTCAGTCCTTTGGTTGAGCATATTTTGTAATTGTGGGATAATTCAAGTTCATAAAAAAAGGAAACTACGCTCATTTGGAGCACTACATGTAGCAGAAACACAAACATGTTTTTAAAATCTTACATGAAAGGGATGGAGAAGACTTAAAAAATAAATATTTAAAGATATTAATCTTGGCCATCTCTACTGTAATCTGAAAGAATATGACTATGAAAGTATGAAAAAAAAAATATTGATGATTAGATCTTGATCGTTTATTTTCCTAAAATCATTTTGTCAGAATGACCAAAACAAAAAAAAATCTTCGAAATAGGAGTTGTATTATATAATTATATTCTTATCAATTTTTGCCGAAATTCTATTTTCGCCCTTTCATTAAAATGGAACTTTGAATATTATTGCAGATGCGAATTTCAAATGTACTTTTCTTCAAAACAATAACTTGTACATTATTCTGAAAAAATAAAAACAACCCCTGATTTGGAAAGATGCTTAATAGTTTTTGAATAAGAAAGAAGGGTAAAGTAAACTAGCTGAAGACATCTCAATTTTTTTAAAATGTTAATCACATTACAGCAACAACAAGCATCATTATCAATGACAGAATAGGCTACTTTGTTTGTCAACTGAAAAAGTGGGGAAAAAAGAAGTACAACCACAAAATTTATAAAGTTTATTGAAACTACCGTCATGTTGGAATATACACTTGCAGTTTTGATTGTGATTTTGTGTGGATTTGCCGTCGTTAAAAACTCTCTTTTTAAATCAAAGACTCTACATCTCCCGGGACCAAAAGGGTGGCCAATCGTAGGCTCAGTGTTTGATGTCGACATCTCAAAATTGCACTTAAAACTTTATGAATGGACGCAACTGTATGGCGATGTATTTCAATTTCAACTATTCGGTCAAAAATTTGTCAGCATAAATTCTATAGAAATTCTGAGAGATTTGTTTTTAAAAGAACCAAATGCCACCATCACTGCCGACCGTCCGCTGACATTCACCGGTAAATATGCTTACGATGATTATGCAGATGTGGGATTTTCATCACCAAGCGTACTATGGACTAAACGTAGGAAACTTGCATTCCAACTTCTGCATACATATGGAAAGGGATTGACTTGCTTGGAAGGTCAAATATTAAAAAATCTTCAAACATTTAAGGATAATATTCGGGATTTGTCTGGGAAGAATATTTATCCTGTGGATTTCGTAGATGACTTTATTTTTAGTACCGTTGAGGTTTTGGTAAGTCTTTGATAAATGATAAAAGGTTTTTCAGTTGAACTTATAAATTCACCAACTTTAAAATTGTCATAAAAACCCGTTGTATTCAGGAAATACAAAATGATAAAAATACAAAATATGACATTCTTATCACATACAAAGAATCAGGTTAAAATTTTCTGGGCAGCTCTAATTCAAGATAATACATGAACGTTTTATCATATCCAGAATGTACTTCATTTAAACTTTGGTTATAGATTTTTCAGAACATCGACTAGAAATAAATTTATTGATTTTAATGATGATTTTAAATAGGAAAGCGATACTATAATATAAAATAGTTTTTCCTCTTTCATAAATCATGTCTTTTTTTATTCTTAGTTAAGATGATTTTTTCAATTCTTACTTTAATGAACTTACATGCAATACTAGTTTAAATCAAAAACAATTATTTTTTCAATAAAAATAATTATCATTAACAGATAATTGGTCGTAGTTTTGGAAAAGGAAGTCAGCTGCGAAATCTTCTCATAAAACAAAATGATTTACTAAACGAGGTTGCTAACCCAGGGACTGATTCCATCTTCGCTCTGTTTCCCTTTCTACGCTATCTACCTCTGTCTGGATCAAAAGCCTTGTGGGAACTTAAAAAATCACAGAGTTGTTTGTTGGATCTATTAGATACGTTGTTGGTAATGCAACATTTTTGTGTTATTCTCATTGTGTGTTCTTCATAAGTATAAATTCCCATTTTCATGGAAAAAATAATAATGAAAAATGGACAGTTTCTTTCTTTAGTAAAATTATTTTTCCACAGTTCTTTTGACAATATATTCAAGTATAATATAATCGAGTGTATAGAAATATAGTGTAATTTGTGACCTACTTAATGTTATATGTTTTTTTCCCCAAGAATACGTTGTAGTAGTAAATATATATCTCGTGATAAGGTATGAAAAGAACAAAAACATTAAATACATGCATTAACAATCAAACCTTTGGACAAAAGTAGGTATAGATGAAATGTAAAATAAATTCAATAATTATGAAATTAAGCATTATTTTCTAAAATCATCATAAGAACTTTATTTAAGATAACCAAACTTTATAACCCAGATAAACAAGCATAATCTGAACATCCCTATTCTTTAAGGAAGAAGAATGCGAAGAAAGAGGCATATATCATACAATGAAGGAAGTAATGAAAGAAGAAGACATAAACGGGGCACCCTGGTTCACGAAAGTTAACTTGGCGGCATTATTACTAAATCTTGTTACAGCAAGTAGGTTATAAAGGATTATTTTACTTCTGTTAAAATGTTTCCTAAATAAAGTTCAGAAGGTATAATAACATATCTTTTATTGTCCACGCCTGGGAATAGTTTTGCTATCCACTCTCGGAAAATTTTCATGCAATTTTTTTTAATCAAAGTTTTCACTATTGCAAATCAAAGTTTCAAAGTTTTTACTATAATAATGCAAAGTGTCAAAGTTATAATTATTATACCTCTGTGAATTTGTTCAATATAAAAACATGACGAATAAACATGCTATCTTTTCCAAACAGCCCCTACTGTGAAATAGTTTTTGTGCTATCTGCCCATGGTGAAATAGTCATCAAACTATTCACCGGCAGCATTCTGTTTCCCTCGCTTTTCATCTCGGAAAACTTTTGGTTTTATACGGATTGTGACGCGTATATATTATGACGTCACAAAGGTTAAGTCAGCATCGGTATAATACGGAATATCACACAATTGTGTGTAACCTGGACTTCCAAAAGTTAACAAAAGTTAAGTCAGCATCGGTATAATAAAACACCTATTTACTGACTATGCGGACAATAGCAAGTTTATCGTCCCCCTCGACAGCAAACTATTTCCCTCGGCTGCGCCTCGGGAAATAGTTTGCTGTCTTGGGGAACGATAAACTTGCTATTGTCCTCATAGCCAGTAAATAGGTGTATACTATATAACTTTTAGTATAGTTAACTATTGTAAACTATAGTTAACTATAGTAAACTATACTTTTTTTGCTAGGGTAACGCTTTTTAAAGAAATTATTTGGCAATTCTTTAAGGTTTCCTATTAAATTGGCTACAGATTTTCCGTTGGCCCAATCAAGACAACGAAGACATAAATATATCAATTTTCTAGCATCACCTATAGACTCATAAAGGATCAATTGACAATCGACTATTTTATTTAATTGCAAAATTTATTCGTAGTTTTAAAATTGCGTTAAATTTCAATGCAGAGAAGGAACCTGCAAGAAAATATTTTAAGTGTTAAAACTTCAAGTGAGCCTAGAAATAAAATTTCCAAAAGCTTTTGCATTATTGCAGGTTTCCTGACTACTAGAGGAACACTTCTTTCACTAGTACATATACTTGCCAAGAGACCAGAACTTCAGAAAGCCCTACAAAAGGAGGTGGACGATGTTATAGGAACCGAGCGGGAACCACGACTGTCTGACAGAGAGAATTGTCCAACACTGGAGGCGGTGATCTTAGAGACATTGCGATCCATTTCGCATTTACCAGTCTTCGTATTTCACTCAAGCTCCGATTCTTTGACAATTGGCGACTTTCACATAGATAAAAATACAGTGGTAAGAAAATTAGATATAATATTATTATAAATTATAAATTTTAATCATAATTTAAAATCATTTATTTATTAACCGACACATCTTGAATAGAAATGTTAATTTAAAAAAGCAAAATTTCTCTCTTGTTAGAACATTGTACAGAAATTTCAGTTTAATTTTGTAGACAATAAGTTGTTACCATTTACTTTCAAATTGGTAGCAAGAGTAGTGTCTTATAAACATATTTTGGATAGATTATTCCAAACGGTTGGACAATGCATCATAGCGAAAAATATTGGGAGGATCCATTCACTTTTAGACATGAGCGCTTTCTAGACAACGACAGCCAGCTATTGGCTGCAACTCATCCAATCAGGAAAAGGTATTTTCAGGAAAAAGCGCAAAATCATTGGAATAAAAGTGATATTAAAACCGAATTAATGAGTATATACTCAAACACATATGTATATACTAGTTCACACACATACAAACATACATGTATACAGCGTAAAATGTTAAAAATTAATCTCTTGTATAACCTTTTTATAAACAGATCTAAATGAATTTTTGGAAGTTAATAATTAGTATTAATCCGTTCAAATTTTCAACGCATTTAGACAAGTGTGTAAGAAATTTTAAAAGGGATTTGTTTTTATTCATTGTACGTGTACACAAAATTTTATAAGACTTTTTATCCGATTTTAACGTTGAACAATTGCATTTTTAATGCATGCTTGTACAAATTATTCTTTATCTAATCTCAAGGAAACGGTGAAACCTTATAAATCAGGATAACATATTATTCAATGCTAGCCCCGGAATTGAAAATATTTTGTTATTTCTATCCAGGTTGGTGGCATTTGGACTTGGCAAAAGAAGTTGCATAGGAGAAGTATTTGCAAAATCCCGTATCTTTCTTTTCTTGTCTACATTGATGCAAACAATAACGATAGCTGAACCTGAAGGCAAACCTTTACCGGACCTCGATCCGAGAGAAATGATTCCAGGACTCGTCTTACAGGCACAAACATTTGAAGTTCGTTTTTTACTTCGAAAAAATGAAAAATGACTGGGTAGAGTCAACAGTAGTAAAATACTATAGCAAGGAATAAAAAGTTTGCTACTATTGGCAATCTTGATATTACCTTTAAAAAATATACAAAGATTACCCGCATTTGTACTTTTTTATTTTATAAATCAACAGTCGCCTTTCTTTTTGTTGTTTGTGTTTTGTGTACTTTTATTTATTAACTGCCATTTAAATCGGATATAACGAAGTGACTCTTTATCCTACATATTACACACAAAAGCTGTAATCCGTCATCAAAATCGTTAAAACACTACTTGGGATTTTATAGATTATATAATTTTGATAGAAAATGTGCAAGACTTTGTAAAATTATTCAACATACTTAATATTCATTCATACTTTACAAGCAATTCACTTAAATTTAAATACCCGTCAATATCACACTTATCATATCGACTTAATATTTGAATGAATTAAAATAAATGTATGCATCATGAAAAAATAAATTGTTACTAATAAAAATAATATGTAAAACAAACAGTATTCGAGCACCATAGTCCATTAAACATTACAATGAGGACCAGAGCAAGTATGGACCTCTAAAACATCAGAGGTGGGATCAGGTACCATGGAGGAGTAAACATCTCTTGTCGACCGCTGTGTGTTCCTTGTCATGATCGGGAAATAAGGGAAAATTCATCAACAATTCAGAGTGTACATGTAAATGATGGCCTAACAATTTTCATCAAATCAGTCAGCATTGGTCTTAATGATAGATTGTATTTGCTGAGCAAGGTCGTTGTATCGACCATAGAACTTACGAAAATGATACCTTTTAACGAAACAGCTTATAATCTTATTTTATCAACTTGTTTGTCAAAATGTTTGACAAAAGAAATAAATATTTCGATAAAATCTTATCAGCTTACATTACCCTATATCTTCTTCGATTAGATAAATGATGTTTAATGTGCCTCTACCTTGACGATGTGCCTTCGGATGGGCGGACATAAAATGTACATGTCAGTTATCGTTAAAAAAGCTCTCCCAATCTTATAAAAGCTTCAAAAAGTCCAAATCCCGCCCGGGATAAAAAAAAATATTGATCCAAATTAAAGAAAAAAAATTATGCCCTTTAGTTTTAAAACTAGATAAGAAGCTTTCTGATCAAGTTTTTGTCTATTCTAAATCGTTACAGCCTATACATGTTTGAATATATTTGAAATACTACGTTATTTTTTTTTCTTTCAGAAAAAGCCCAGAATACAAATCTTGCATCTATACTTAATGTTAAATTTTTATGTTTTTGCTAGATTTCTTGACTTTTGTTGTATATATTTGATGTTTTATAGGATATTTATTGAAACGCACGTGAGTAAACAAACAAGATAAAATTCTAACAGATGGTATACATTTATGTAAGTCAAGTTTTTTAAAAGAATGATGTAACTAATTATTGAATGGGTATTTAATCAAAATGAGCGAAAGATTACTATTCTTAGTTGTAGTTAAACGAGAGGAAATTCACACGGTAAAGTATTCTGTTACCGATATTATCTAAAACCCGATTAGATATTGTAGACCACGGTTAAAAAGAAATCTAATTAATCCTAATTAGTTCAAATGAGATCAAAACACCACTAGTTATTACATGCATGTCAATGATTTAATGTTAAGAGGCACTCAACAAATTCATTCGTCCGCATTGGATTATAGTGACGCATGTTTATTACGGAAAAACCAAGATCAGAAGAGGTTATCAGCAGATTTAATTAAAATAAAACTTTAACACTATTAAGTTCTTTGCAAATTTGAATTATATCTTAGTTTAACTAAGATATAATTCAAATTTGCAAAGAACTTTGATACCAACCTGAAGAGATAAACCATTAAAACTATTTTCATTTATAATGAAGAAATTCCTCATTTTATATACAGTTGTACACTTCCGTTGATAACTTAAAATTTTATCAATTTTATATATTTTTTTGGATCATATAAATAAAAATTATGTACAGAATGCACGTTTAATAAAGGTATCATTTGGAAAAGTGGATGATAAAGTATATTTAAGCTATTGCTGCTGTCTTCTAACAAGGTTTTGAGTTTTTTTTTTTTATCAAGGCCTTATATAGGCCTATATGCTTTTTATTCCATGTATTTTTTATTAAAAGAAAACTTAGCAATAAGTATTAAATAAATAAGTAATAATAAACGAATAAAAGTGTAAGTAAAATAGCTGCATGTAGATTATTATTATCATTTCTGAAATAAAAATGTTTAGTCATGATTTTCATCTATAAAGAAAAAATCCTTGAAGTTTCACGCTGGCAAAATGAAAATTAAGAAACTCATATAAAGGTCAAGTAAGAAAAAAAATAGACAAACAAGGTTATTAGAGATATGTAAATAGTTATAAACAAGTTTGGAAAACAGACACAGGAAAAGAGAAGATAATTGTATGTGCTTTACAGAACCAGCCGCTCCAATTGAATCCAACAATGCGTATCAGATTGTATCCTGGGTCGCTTCACCGTTTTCTTTCCATCAAACAGAGACCCTAATCCGTGTTAAAGATTGTACTTTTATATGTCCCTACAGCTACTCGCCTTTGTAACAGTTATAAAAACAGATTAAAGTATTTAAACTCGCATCCGCTCTTCGTAATTATTATAAAACCTTTAATACCGTGGTCATTAACAAATTTTTACTAGAGGGGGCTTATGGTAGTTTGAAAATGGTGTGGTGGTACTACTTTTGAAAAGAAGAAATAATCTTGTAAATAAGCGTAAAAAATCCCCGGCAAGTGAGGTTTAACACATATTTTAGAATTCCGGGCCAGTAGGACAGGTCCCCCAATTTCTTTCACAGGATATTTGTTCATTTGTTCATTGCCGAATGAGCGGAAATAAAATGAGGTAGATATTAAGTAATACTTATTCAACATCGCCATATCGTTCGACCAGTAGTACAGTGTATAGTCCATTGACGTTTGGCGCGGGTTGTTATGGAATTATGTTTAATACTCCTACATGAATCGTGTGGAAGAAGACATCAATGAAGACTTGGGTTGTTTTTGTGGGAATAAAACATGACTTTCAAACAAGAAATTAGTGTGGAAGCAATGGATTCTTGTTGCTGTCTTATCGTAAAAGAAGAGTTCAGATTGCGCAATTTATCATTAAAACACAACAAAGCGAAATCTTTCGTGACTTCTCAGGTACGTAGGCTTGATTTGTTAGAAATATTTGATTAATTTTTTTTAACCTAAAATGAATCTGTCTTATTATATTTACCAAACTTTTGTTTCATTTTGTCTACTTTTCTGAATATGTTTTAAATTATTTATAACATCGAGATTCTAAAACAATTGTATTGATAACTTACAAATAAATATTGAGATTATAGTTAAGAATCGTTTATCAATGTATTTTAAAAAAATATTTATGCAATATCATTTAAAGAATTTCATTGTGGAAATTAACACTACTTTCGTGACCATTCAAATTCTATCTATTAATGTAACTTATGTGTTCTCCAACGTTTGGTTGAGAGTAGCTAGTATAGCCAAGTTTCTATCTTCTCTTTTTTCCTTAAAGTATTCACCATTGTTTTTTTTCCCTCCCTATTAATTTTTTTGCCACCCCTTAATTGATTTAATTTTACCAAGTATCTGATGACGGTCACCCCTTTGATATACTTTCCCTTAAAAATAAACACAGATTGAAATTTAAATTGTGTCCAATAATCATTATGCAGTATGTAGTTTGAATATTCAATTGGTAATAAGTATGAAAAACTGACCAGTACAATGTTTCTATTTCTTCCATTTTATTTGTAGTGTGGACCAAGGTATTTCTACCCGGTATGGACAACATTTTGGGCTCTCTTTCATCTGTTAAACCTTTTGCTGATGCCTTACTATTCTACAGAGTGGCCAAATAACCTGGCTTGGCCTTTGTATTTGACAAACTTAGGATACGCAGTGCTAGGAATATTCTCAATTTCTGACTGTGTTTCCACTATTTACGTGCATATAAAACGACCGGATATTTTGTCTGGTGAGTACAGATACACATATATATACGTGTTATGTTAAGCTTAGCTTGCTGTTATGTTGCGTACATTTTTGAAAAATTTCTATCTTTTAAATATTTCCTGAAAAAAAAAAATTAAACATTTGTAAGAAGGAAAATAATCACCAAAATTTAACAAAAAAGATGCTTTTTTTCTTTCATGTTTTGAATGTGATCAAATATTTGAAAGTGATACATGAGAGACAATTTCTTTTAACTTTTCAGGGAGTGTGAGTGAATCTCCATGGTACCTTCAGTTTGTGTGGTGTCTATACAATATCAACAATGTGGTGGCTCTTACAATATCTTTGTCATATTATGGGCTCCTTACAGTCAGTAAGTTAACACTATAATGTACCTTGCATACATGTTAAAGTAATACATATACACATTTTGTACAAGACAAGTTGCTTTAGAGAAGACATTTAACTACGAATTGTTAGTTGTAATGAATTCTTAAATCTTGCACATGAGTGATAATTTTTTTAAACATCCTTTTTTGCTTCAGTATAAGTATACGGAAATTTCAGTACAGGGAGTTACCGTATAAGTGGAAATTTTAGCGAGACGGATATTTAGTGATTTCTACCTTGAAACCGGTATTTTATTTTTAGCGAGAAGTAATTTTAGCGAAAAAAAATGCTTACTCAATAAACTATTACAAATAATACGCAATTAATTTTTAGCGTTTTTCAATTTTAGCGATATCAGCACCCTCGCTAATAATTCCAAAATTAAATCCTTGCCAGAGATTCTACTTATACGGTATTCTAGGCAAATACCATACATCTTTAAGATCCTTATAAGCTTTTTGGCCTTTCACTTCTCTTCTTTAAAAGAGATGCAAAATCTTGAAGAGTATTAGTAGTATAAATGAGCATGTGCACTTATCATTGCATTTGAAAAAAAAATACTTTTATTAATATTATTACTTATTATTCTTTAACTATATTTGGACAAGTTCTAAAAAGGTAAAAATTACTTTTCTAAAATGGTTCGTTAGCAAGTTTGTCTTCTGGATACATCTGCATGAAAATGATTCTTTATAACTCATTGGTTTTTTTTATAAGTACTTCTGTTAACTTCTGATAAATGAAAACGTCTTTTGGTAAATGATGTTCATGTACGTTAGTACACGTATTAATGAATTTTATGCTATCAAAGGCTTCTTTTATCGAATCACCCCTCCCATATTTAAAAAAAATACTTAACTTTGCTGTTTATTTTTTCCATTGCAGGTTTTGATCCACCAAGCATTATCACTCATATGATGAACGCTTTCTTTACATTTGCCAACATTTTAGTATGTGCCAAACCAACAAAACTCTTACACGCATATCAACCTCTACTGTTTTCTACATCCTATCTCATTCTCTCCCTCATTTATTACGCCGCGGGGGGATCGGCCATCTACTCTGTGTTGGACTGGAACAATTTATCAGTGGCTCTTCCAACGGGACTGATTGTAGCATTCGTTTTAGGATTACTGGTGCATCTTTTTGTGTTTGTATTGTTTAAAATTCGTGTGCTATTTCATGAGAGACTTTGCAGTCGAACAAAAATTGACACAATACAAGTGTGCATTGTTGAAAAGGAAAATGAAAAATATGCGGTGGAAATTCCTAAGAAAGTTGGACCATAATATACATACTAAATATGTATAATTTGAAAATACTACCTCTTGTAATTTATTTATGTCTGTTATGTTCTAGTGTATGTTTTTATCAATTCATTTTCAGTTATATTCAGGGATAATAAATAAAAAGATCTTTGAAAACACATTAAAAATTTTGATTAACTACAGTCAAAGCTGAGCGTGCCTTTAAAGTTTCACAAACATTTTGCTCTCCTTTAGCAAAACATCAAATAATTAGATATAATATCATAGATAGTAAAATAAAACTATGTTGGAATTTTTTTCAGAAATTTCATTTCAAATGAAGATGAACTATACAAAATGTGCAATGATGGTAGATAGAAATTGTCGTGATGCCTTTTATATATTTTGTCGCCTTCTATAAATTGTTGTTGATGATGACAATATTTGTTTACCCTGACTGCATAGATTGTCGGTAATCGGTACATGGCGACAACATACATATATGTCAAGGTGAGCCTTTAGCTTCCCTCTCTTTTATCTATCTCTGCTGAAATGGCAACAGGGTGGACCTTGCAAATCAGTTTATTGTGGAATCATCATTGTTGTGTAGCAATGCTCATGGGTTTCATTTGTTGCCATTACCCATCCATACGGACATTTATTTTGTAAACATATTGTATTAATGAATCTACCAGATGAACGAGTAACCCACCAGAAATTACATCCCCACGAACAAGAACGTTTGCCGATGTCCATGAACATATTTCCCCAATGAATGAAAATTATTCCACGATTTATAGTGCTGTGAACATTTGATCATTCTGTCGCCAAAATGTACAGTATGAGGATTGTTTTACTAGGGACGAAGAGAAAGTGTCAAAGATATTCTTGCTTATTTTAATTAGTATCAATAAGTGTTATGTTAATTTCGTCATTCTCTTTCTTATCAATACAACGGTTTTTTTTACGAAAAAAGACCAACTTTCCATAACTTTTTCCTCCAGATTCCAAATAGATCAATCAGATAAAAACCTTATCCCAATTATTACAATCCTAGTATGTGCAATTCTTTAGATACTATTTGTGACAGATGTCAACATATACGAGTATTATGGGACCATAAATATAAGAAAAATCAAACAAAATTGAAGGGAAAAAACTCTTTTATAATTGCCTCCGCACTAGTTTTGTGAAGATTCCATTCATGAAGACCACGTTTTTTATAGGTTAGAAATCTTAACCCAGAAAAGTAATTATCTGAAAACCAATATAAAGGTCGGTCTTATCTTATCGTGAGCTCGACAAGCTATTCAGTATCCTTCCATTGTTTCCTTGCTTTATTAGTGTTTGTAATGCTCTCAAACGGTCCCCTGAGATGTGTAAAAGAATCAGGATTTTTCCATGATATCAATTCTCCAAATTGTCAGCTGCTTCCATTCAGATGTATTTGAAATCCTTTATCTTCATCATATTGATTAAACATTTGTACTCCTCATGATGTAAAAATTAATCAGTGCATGCTTGTTTATAAACTACTTGAAGTACAAGACATGTCACAAAGGTAGTATGTTTAAGTGCATTTTATTTCTTTTTATTCATACATGTATAAATACAATCATAACAATGAAGACATAAATGATACGATAATGCAATGATTAATGAATACAATGTACTATCAAATACATTTAATCTCATTATTTCATTAATCCTTGATTGTCAGATTGAACCGGAAAACAATATGACCATAAAATAACGTTTGCCATGTATGAGTAATACATGTAACTAGGGCTTTAATCATAAGTTGCACATAACTTTCACTTAAATGATTATATGAACTAAAAGCATTTAACGATATCATATGAACTAAAACAATAACGATATTATAACAAATATTTGTTTTATATGCCACTGAACAGAGTAACAATTTGTATCTTCCCATAAACAACAATAATGTCTATCTATCTTAAGATGCAATGCATATAATACACAGGGATATTTTGGCAGTTTGTACTTCTTAGAACATTCGAAGAACTCAAATTTCAAGATACCATAGAAGCAGAATTTTTATAGAGGATTCAATTTTGGCATTATTAGCAAGGGTGCTAAAATTCGCTTAAATTGAATTAGGCTCACAATTCATTGCATACTATTTGTAATACCTTTTTTAAAATGAGCATTAATAAGCACATAAATTACTTCTCACCTAAAATCCATACCAATTTTTAGGAAAATTTTCTTAAATTGCGTCTCACTAAAATTTCCACTGGTACGGTAATATAAAATACAGGATAAACTTAAAAAAGATAATTTTGATTTTCATGTGTTTGTCAATAATTCACTAGCTTACACAAGTTTAATTCAATCAGAAAATGCTCCTTTCATTTAGATTCAGAAAACACCGACGAAGAAAGAGGTTCTTTCCTGAATAAACAACATCTTTGACATTTGAACTTTGAACAAAAGAAATAAATAAATGGATTAGCGGTGACTTTGATGGAACTGAAGAAAAATGTAACATTAAAAAGCAATGGTCCATCTACTTTAAACGAAAATGAGCAGAAAAGTTCTAGAAACTTCAAAATATCAATCACTAGAGAGGGTCCATTTGCAATAAAATAATTTATCAAAATGACGTATATTGATTTCGTCATTCTGGACGTCACGCGATCGATTCTTATATTAACACGGAGATTTGTCGCACGCAATCGCTTTATTTTACTGCGATGAATAACGACCAACAAAACTAATGTTACCACCCAGAACGGAATACCCAAAGCACCAAAGAATGGCAGAATACAATTTGCATTCCTTTCTTTACATATTAGTTGAATTAATATGATTAGAGCACAAATATTCAATACTCCGGTTAAGAATAAGCAAAGAAACGATTTTACAAATATTCTTTTTGGTGTTTGAAATCTAACATACATAATTGGATTCTTCATTAAAGAATATCTCTCCATAGCAAACAGCACCATATTCTCATTGGACCATATTACAGTTGTCGCCATGGCAATTAGGATATTTCGATCCACTATTTCAAATATTTCTGAAAATTTGGCACTGTCTATTGCTTTTGTATTAAGATCCACCGAAGCGGCCATCATAGAAATAGATGCACTGATGTCACTAAGAGCCAAGACAAAAATGCAAGTAAAAGTGGTAGTATGGTAGGACCTCTTCCAGATGATCTGGAAACAAAGAAAGCAATTGGCCGCTGTTCCTAGGGACAAGTTGACCATAGTAAGAACGAAGATTCCACATAGGTACCATGGCTTGTCCTCGCACACAGAGAGCCTACATTTCAACGAAGGTGAAAGATTTCCCCTATTTTCAATTGTTGTTACATGGAAATCTGACGTGTTTGATGTGTTCATTGGTCTGAAAAAAATACACGATTTTCAATATACATATATGTACTAAAACGTGAACATGATAAAGCAAGCGCAGGTAAAAGAAGCTATATAGCTCCCAACAGACACAGAGTTTTTTTAAAATACTGCAACACTTTCATTTTGTCAGTTTATTAAAATTCTACAGAAAAATTCTACAGGAGAAGAGGAAAACACATGCTGTCGTTTTTAGATATATCGACTAAATAATATCAATTACTATAGTTGCTTTCATTCATATAACGACTTGAAATATCTCAGTGAGCTTTAGTTAAAGATACCACAGAGTCACTACACTTAAATGTATTTCATATTTGGATATTTTACTTTAAAAAAAGAGATGTTAATAGTAACGTAGCAAACAAGCTTTTGTGAACGTGATGATTTCAACTCTTAAATTGCCAACTTACTTATAAATATTTAACTATATATTAACTTTATTACCTGCATATAGGGAGGGTATCAGTTGTTTCGACACGCGAGAGCGTGTTCTATGTATTTTCTCCAACGAGGCAAGATTTTGACAAACAGCTTATTAAAAAATATAACATAACTCGTGTTTGCAAGTCATCATTTCGCAAGTTTTTGTCGATAGCATTTTTGTGGACCTTGTCAGCAAAAACAATCTAAATAACATTGAATCAAGTGCTGACTGACGTTTTTGATGCTAATTGTTAGGCTATTGTATACACAATGAATTGTGAACAGAATTGTCCATCGCCCCTTGATCAAGACAAGGAGCACACATCAGCAGTGAATGCTCACTCCTCCGCGGCACCTGATCACACCTCTGATGTTTGGGAAGTCCGTGTCTACTCTGCTCCTGATTTGTATTGTTTGAAGGGACTATTGGGTTTGATTACTGCATTGTGGCAACGCACTTTGAAAAAATTACGCACTTTGAAAATTTTTTTCAAAGTGCGTAAAATTTTTCAAAGTGCGTTAAATTTTGGACACACTCAACGCACTTTGAAAAATTTTTTCAAAGTGCGTTAAGAATGCACATAATTTTTTTTTACCATGGAGGCATTTAACGCACTTTGAAAAAAAAGATATGAATGAAAATAAAAATTCTAGACTTAGATTTTAGTAATAGAGGAAATCAAATTGTAATAATTATATCTTTCGAAAAACTTTTTTAAATTTACATGAACTCATTTAACCTCATTGAGAACAAGGAGAAGACGAGTAGAAGGTCTCTCATCCCAACTCTTTTTTTCTTAAACATTGTACATAGCCGTCGGAAGCAAATTGAAAGTTGACCCCACAGGTAAGCCCCAATGTTTAATGCATACATGTATATATTATGTATATCTTTGCAAAATATTTATGTGCCTACATGTAACCCCCCTTTCCGGTACTGATGCCTATGCTACACCCAAATATATGTGTTTACATAACTGGTATGACGTTGAAAACTTGCAATAAATTTAAGTTTACATAAAATGCATGCAAACTTGAAAAAAATTTAGTACATTAAAGCATTTAAGCGAGAAAGAATTTTTTAAGTATGGAAAAATCAAAATCGCTCACTTTCACATGCTGATGTGACCTCTTCACAGAAGACTTATCAAACAGGTTCAATTATTTATCATACCTAAGATTTGTAGGAATATTGACAAATCCATACACAGTTTTTCAAAGTGCGTTAATATGGTCCTTATTAACGCACTTTGAAAAGAAATTTTATTTTTTCAAAGTGCGTTGACTTGGTCCCAAAATTTAACGCACTTTGAAAAAAATTTTCAAAGTGCGTAATTTTTCAAAGTGCGTTGTAACACTGCATGTTTACTCTTGAACGAAGGAACGGAAGAACTGAGCCAATATTCCCTGTGTGAGCGTTCAAACCCGGGTTTGACTGAAATCATCCTATTATTAGTAATTAGGATTTCTTCATGTAAAAGTTATGTTCTTTTTAAAAGGAAAGAAAAGAAATTCATTTTTTATTAGAAATGCGTAATTTTTCAAAGTGCGTTGTAACACTGCATGTTTACTCTTGAACGAAGGAACGGAAGAACTGAGCCAATATTCCCTGTGTGAGCGTTCAAACCCGGGTTTGACTGAAATCATCCTATTATTAGTAATTAGGATTTCTTCATGTAAAAGTTATGTTCTTTTTAAAAGGAAAGAAAAGAAATTCATTTTTTATTAGAATCACTTCAAAATTTATCATTTGGATAAAACAATCATCACGTACATGTAGTTAAAAAATAATCAACAGACTCGTCGTTAGCTCGTTTTGGAAATTGTACATGTGTACAGTTTTAAACAGACTGGTAAACATGCGTAAGCTTTGTCAATTTTTTTTTCTTTTGCAAAGCTTATACAATGCTTTGCAGAAAATATACATTTTGGGATATTTGAAAAATAATATATATGTATAACAATGTAGGATTGATTCATTTCGAAAACATGTATAATTACATTAATTAAATATGCATAGCCAATCAAAAAATATATATGTATTGTTTGAACTCTCAAATGAAAAAGCTGAAGAAAACGAGGATCCTGTCATTTACAATGGATGTGTGTTCTTTTTTCAGGAAAGAAAAATAGTTTCAAAATAGTCAGTACAAACGACCTCCCCGATTGGTAAAAAATTAAAACAATTATACTTTAAAAGATTTCAAATTTACCATGCAAAAAATATATACGTGGGCAGAAGTATCATACACTAAAACACCTTTTTAAACTTTAGATCTGGTTTTACAATTTTTAAAGTAAATAGATAAATCCCAGAATTTGAAAAATCTTACCTTGTAATGCTGTCAACATCAGGATCTAAAATGTCTGTTTGGCTTTACGCTCTCCTTGAGTTATCTTATTTAAGAACAAAAATCGATAGCTATTCATCAATGTTAAATCGGTCCCTAAACGAATGCCGTGTCTCAAGACTGGAAAACAATAATTGTATTGACCAATTGTAGCATAAATATCATTATTCCATCAATTTAATAATTTTTGAAAGGTAATTCAGTACTCAAACGTTGTAAACAACACCGATCCCGCTTCTAATGTTCTTTGTTATGAATAAAATAAAATCATATAATCCAACTTCCATAATAATTTTTTTCTTTTGATTTTATAGAGAGAACATGCATTAATGACTGTGTATGAAAAACAGCAAAAATCATAAGAAATCATTAGATCTTCATTAAATTTTTCATCCAAGCTTTTCCCCCAAATTAAAAAAAAAGAAAAAGATTTTTATAAAAAAGAATATACTTAGTATTACCATAAAATGAAAATTTGAAAATATAGAAATAAGTTTTATTCTAAAAATATAACAGTTTTCTTTTACAACTTTCTGTCAGAAAATAACTATTTACTTTATGGTTGTGCTAAAATATTGATATAGCAATTTTTTTGTTAAAGAAGTTACGAAAAATTTTTAAGTAAAAAATTAAGCAAACCGAACCATTGGAATCAGGTATTTCTCATATTAAAAATAAACAGTGTTTAATTCATTGTGTATGTGACCAAAATATAGAGTCGTGATCGGATTCAAATTTAAAATCCATTAATTCTGCTTCATTTTAATCTCAGGAAATGGTCTGAGGGCTGTAAAGCGATATTAATGTAATTGAAATTGTGCTCACTTTGGGAGTTGTAGCAGGGACAGAAGGAGATATTGTATGCTTTGATTTTGAAGATTTATTTTGATTCAATAAATGAGAAACAAAAAAGAACCAGTCTCAGATATTTAGAGGTCCAGTGGGAATTGTAATTTCAAATGTCTGAGTAAACGTACTTCTTCATTAATATTTATTTCAGTCTTGCTACGTCCTTTATTAATATTCGTTTGGGTCAATTTACGATTTATATACTCTCTGACATTGGACGGGAGGACCCAAGGACATTATTTCAGTGAATAAGAAACATCTTTGACCCAGAAAGAAAAAAGTTTTAAAAATAAGAAAGAATAAAAAGATGAAATGTGTAACAAAAAAGCTTCAGTACTTTATGATTTTTTTTACATAACTTTTATACAACCATGATAATCTGAGAACTTTTCTTTTCTGTATATAAATGTGTCAATACTTCCAATATCCATAAAGTAATTACATATACGAGCCAAAACAAGACCGTCAATGAATTAACGTGTAAATAATGTCCAATTAGTTCTTGGCTATAATAATATTACTTGAAAGATGTATGGCGTCTTTGCACGTTGATAATTATTAAATTCTAAGCATATCCATATGAAGGCTTCTGATGCCAGGAGAAAGAGTGCACTTACAATAGCCCAATCTTATTTTTCTTTATTCTCACTTTTAATTCATTTGCTGCCCTTTAGCATACACAAACATTCAAAATTGTTCAGTAATTGTTCTTTGAAGACGAGTAACTATAATTCTGGATTCATACTTTAATTTGAATTTTAAAAAATAATACCGGTAATTCTTTCTGATATTAAATTTAATTCTTACTTCTTCAGCATCAGCAAGAAAATATAATTATAAAACTATTAAATGTCGAAATATAAAGTCAGCCAGCTAGATTCTCGAAGGGGAATTATAAGGACACGAATTTTAGAATATTCAATATTCCAGAAATTAGTGACACCTTGGTACATTGTTGGCTATATCACTCGAACACATTCATCCAACTATTCAGCCATTTAGCTACTGTTTCAAATTGATTTTATAACAATGATTGACATTTCACGTGTAGGGAATGGACAGAACTGTGCAATTATACTTTTAAACTAGGGCATTGTAATTATGGCAACAAAGTCGAACTTTAACGCAAAACAGCCACCCACAAACTTTATCTTCACCATAAAATGAATCAAAATTAATCTATTATCTATTTTATCTATTTTACAAAAGATAAGCAGTTAGGGTAAAAACGTAAATAAACAACTAGTAATTGTTCAGGAGGAATGTTATTGGTAAGGTTATTTTTCTTCATTTTTTTCGCCATGTACGAATGTACAATCTTTTCTTTTTTGAGCTAAAAAGATTAAAAATTATAAATCAAATATCCTGCTGAACAAATGTTATCTCGGTTCGATATATCCCAAATTAACTTGAAATGACATAGTCTGCCACATTTGCAAGTGTCATATTTAGGGTAAGTGTTGACTGAATATAGATGAGTAAATTTATATCAACTAAATAGATCATAAACAGATATTTCGTCCTTGACTTTCCTGCTTTGTATTGGAGCATTTCATCTGTCAGACCTGAACACAAATATCTGTAAATGACAACTAACTATATTAGAATTACCTCCACTGAAACTTGGTTTCTCTTGCAAGTTAAATACGAGAACTGTCTAAAGGAACATGCTCTGAGTCATAAGATATTAAGATTATGTCTGTATCAGCAAACCCTACACTTGGAATGAAAAAAAATAGGAAACTCAGGGTGCTTCCTCTTCTGAAGAAACGAAAACACAGTAGTTTCTGCAATCTGCTGTGGACTTCTTATCAAAGTGTTATTCTTTGTTGTATCATCTTTGAGAGATTTTTCATCAGGGCTTTCCATTTTTTTCCTCCAAATTCTGAACAATAAGGTCTTTTTTGATGATGATGTCTACCTGCAAAAAAGAGCAGTAAATTAAATGACCTTGATAATTTTCATGAATATTTCGTAGCCCGTGTGACGCAGTGGTAAGAATGTCTGCTCTAGAGTCACAGAATAAGGAGTTGATCCTTACGTTGCGGGTTTGAATCTCACTTTTGAACTTGGGACCAGATGAGACCGTATAAACCAAGGTCCTGTGTCACAGTAGGCGCTGGCACCAAAGAGATCCTTCCCTGCTCAATGGCCATAAGTCTATAAGTCAGAATTTGTAGCCCTCCATCTGCAAGTGGTGGCATCTCCATATGAGTGAAAAATTCTCGAGGGACATTAAATAACAAACAATTAACCAATTCTGAATATTCTTCTGTAAATGAGCTGATTTCAAACTCATGAATTATGAACTGGAGTTCTAAAGGGAGACTAAAGTCAGTTTATACAAAAGTTTGTTATGCTCGAAATGCTTAATAGGCTAAAAAAGAACCTTGCTAAAACAAAAGATACTGGAGCAAAGTAACTAGAAATAACAAGATAATACCATTTTATTATTAATTACCCTCCTTCTGCCTCTTAGAAAAGAGGCCCATGGACCACATTGCTCAACTAAGCACTATGGCTAGTAAAAAGCAAGAATCAGATCAGTATTGAAAGGATAAAATATACATTTTAAAAAAAGGTGGCATGAATTTACACTACCTGAGGGTGTTTCTACATTAAAAAAAACATATTAAGCAATTGTTCACGTATAAGTTATAAATAAGAGTTATCTCGCGTAAACCACTGTAATTTCATTCAAAGGGCGACAACACACTTGTAACTCTGCATGCCCGCTTACGCTATTTCTATTGTCATCTCAAGGGTGATAACACTTGTCACCCTGCGCGTGAGGGAGACATCACGAATTACCACACCTCACGTGACACGCTCTAAACCATTCAGATACACTGATTTCTAATTATCTTCCTTGGAATAAGATTTGACCATTTATTTGAACTTAAATCCCCTTCACCCAAGAATACTTTGCACCAAGATAAATTGAAATTGGCCAAATGGTTCTGGAGAGGAAGATAAAATTGTGAAAAGTTTAATAAAAGGAAGATGACAACAACCACAATTAATGACAACAGACAATTACGACAGACAAAAGACAATTTTTTTTTATCAGAAGAGCTCGCTTGACTCTTAGTCTCAGGTGAGCTAAAAACAAATACTACTGTGTGTCAAACTAAAACCTTTGTAAATGAAGTGAAGCAAAGTAAAGAACTTTCGCTAAACAGTACATGTACATGTACATGTATGTGGAATCTGTATCTTTACTCGTGTCTCCATAGTTGCCAATCAGGAGACAACTTCCATCACTGCAGCTGCAATTGATGTCTTTTCTTTTTTCTCTGGCTGTTTTTGTCAATGAGGAAGTCGTCTGATATTGAGAGTTTTCCAAACAGATGATTGACCAGGAAAGCTGTCTTGTCAGCTTTGTCATCAAAGCACAAATCAATCACGTGACCTGAAGAAAAGTAAATTTTGGATATATCTTAATTTTTCATGTTTTAGTATGTATATTAGTTTATGAGTATGCTATTAGAAAAAGTGTGAATTCTTCACATTTTATTGGGACAAAAGAAAAATCCATAATATCAAAAAAATTGATATAATTTATTTTAAAGACTATTTTAAATGCCACTCAATTTAGGATAGGTACTTGTTCTTAATTACATCGTATTAAAATATGAAGCAAAATCAAAAAGTAATAAAACTTACCCAATTTCAAAAACTCTACAAGTTTCACAAGTAGGATATTTTCTTGCTTTGACTATTTTCTCTGGATTTTTTCCATCGAGGAAATCCACCTGCAGTGATTTCCCAAGACGAAACAGTTGTCAAAACAGTCTTATTCACAACGAAATGCTTTTTGAAAACTTCATCCCCCTAAACTTTATCGCTGCATTACAAATGCTTAGTCTGTTTGGTAATAATTTCACATTAGCTGTGCAAATCTTCAATAAAATTGACGACACATAATTTTGATTTATTTAAGACGGGGGGAGGGAATTGGCACCTGCGTTTGTTTGCTGATGATTCTTCCTCTGGAGTAAGAGATAATAAAGGCGTTTGCTACTACAGGAGCCTTCGTCCCCTGCCATTTAAACTGACTTTTTCTTTCTTTTTTTTTTTAATAAAAGATTTTATTTCAAATATATACATAGTTTCATATTTGAGGCATCACCTCCGCAGAGGCCCTCATCATATACCTCACCTGGGGTGCCAGGGGCTCCCTGGATTGGTATTAAAATTTATACATGTATAATAGGTAAATCAAGAGTAATTTTGTTAAGTAAATATATAAAGCATAAACTTATATAAGATAGTGTTTGTTTTTAGTAAAAAGTAGCTCTATTATAAATATAGTTGGTAACAATGACATCATGATTACACAATTCAATAGACGATAATTAGCTGCTTCAAAATTCAAATGATGCAGCAGTGACATCATGTTAATGAACCCAATATAAGGTTATAGTAGATATAAATATAGTTGGTAACAATGACATCATGATTTCACAATTCAATAGACGATAATTAGCTGCTTAAAAAACATGCAGCAGTGACATCATGTTAATAAAACCCAATATAAGGTTATAGTAGAATATACAAAAATTTTACAAACAGAATAGTTGACAGTAATATCATGAGGCAGGACTTCCTTTTACAGTTCACCTTCATAGTCCATTTTGTCCTGCCACATGGATGTACATGCAGAGGGCCAGCTCACCCTCTAGTACATATAAAATTGATACAGTTAATATACATATTATTATAAGTTTTAAAAGATAGAAATAGATATGGTGGAGGAGTTGCACTGTACATTTCAACTAGATTAAATTTTAAAGTTAGAAATGATTTAAATTTTTCTGATATTGAAATTTTATGGGCAGAGATCCAGTCACAAAATCAAAAGTTTTTGGTTGGAGTCATCTACAGACCTCCCAACTCTGGGTCTGATTTTTGGGATAAGTTTACAAGTACTGTAGAGAGAGCTCTAGATACAGAGATGAAATTGTTTTTGTTCGGCTATTTCAATGTAAACATGTTAGCTCCTGGGAATAATACATTTAAAAACCTACTACTACAACTTAATTTAAGTAATGTTGTCTTAGAGCCTACCAATTTTACAACTGATATTGGAACTTGCATAGACCTAGTGTTAACTAATGATCCATCCAAAGTTAAGAGTGTTGTAGTCGATGAACCCATTTGTAGTTCTCATTCACCTGTCTCTATAGAAATCTCATTTCAAACATATAAGCAACATGCCTTCAAACGCACAATTAGAAATTATAATAATGCAAATTATCAAGGCCTAAACAATGACTTACAAAATGTTAATTGGGATGAAAAAGTGTTTACCTCTAATAATATGAATGAAGTCTATGAAAATTTTACATGCACTTACCTAACCTTAGTAGATAAACATATACCAAAAAAGCAAATTACAATTCGTCCATCAGATAAACCATATATTACCACAGAAATTCGTAGGAAAATGAGGCAAAGAAAAAGAATTCATAAAAAGGCAAAGCATACTAAAAATCCATTACACTGGCAAAAATTCAGACAAGTCCGTAACGAAGTAATAGACTTAGTACGGAAAAGTAGGAAGGAGTACAAAATTAAACTTGTCTCTCAACTCATTGACAAATCTATTCCACCAGGAAAGTGGTGGCGTATAGCAAAATCTGTTGCAAGGTTAAAGAAACAAAGCTCTCCCCCATCCTCTATCAAATCACAAGATGGTAGAATATTGATTCATCCAATTGATAAAGCTGAAGAATTTAATAATTTTTTCTCTAATATATCACATATTGAAAATGAGCCAGATTTGCCCGAACATGGAGCTGGACCTCCAGACTACTTCTGTGATTTTGAAATAAATGATCAAGATGTTCTTGATCAGTTAAGCATACTTGATCCCTCTAAACCATGTGGACCAGATGGAATTTCTCCCAGAATATTAAAGGAAACCCGTTATTCCATATATAAACCTCTATGTAGATTATTTAACCTTTCACTTACAAATAAAGTTCTTCCATACATATGGAAACAAGCACATATTTCACCTATTTTTAAAAATAAAGGCTGTCCCCAACAACCTAATAATTACAGACCAATATCATTGACTTGTTCTATATGTAAACTAATGGAAAAAATACTTTTTAAATATATGTTTAATCATATTAAGGAACATGACTTATTGTGTAAATACCAATCTGGGTTCCAACCTGGGGATTCTACTGTTAACCAATTAGTTGAAATATATGACAAAATTATGTCAAACCTTGACAGAGGCAGAGATATACGCTTTATATTTTGTGACATTTCCAAAGCTTTTGACAAGGTATGGCATAAGGGAATGATTTTCAAACTTAAAAACTTTGGATTTAGAAGTAATATACTGGGTTGGATTGAAGACTATCTTACTGAAAGACAACAAAGAGTGAATTTAGAAGGCTTTTCATCATCATGTAAAACAATAGATGCTGGGGTACCCCAGGGGTCTGTACTGGGTCCCTTCTTGTTTTTGTTATATATAAATGATATAGCTAAAGATATATCTTGTAATATTCGACTGTTTGCTGATGATACTTCTTTGTTTGCTATTATAGACAATGATATCAATGCTCCAACAATGTCCCTTACTCAAGATCTTGAAAAGATAAGAAATTGGTCCAAAGCTTGGGCTGTAGATTTTAATAGTGAAAAAACTGTTAATGTTGATTTTACTAGAAAACACATAAGTTATCCTAATATTCAGTTTGGATATAGAGGTGATTATATAAAACAATCAAATACTCATGTTCATTTAGGATTACAATTTCAAGCAGATGGTTCTTGGAACAATCACATATTGAATATATATGAAAAGGCATGTAAAAGATTAAATATAATTAGGTTACTGAAACATAGCATTGATAGAAATTCACTAATAAAAATCTATTTTGCCTTTATAAGACCAATTTTAGAATATGCTGATGTTGTATGGGATAATTGTACCCAAAGTAGTTCAGAATTGCTTGAAAAAGTTCAGATAGAAGCTGCCAGAATTATTACTGGGCTTAGAGTTAATTCATCCAGAACTTGTTTGTATGGTGAACTAGGATGGGAACCATTATATCTTAGAAGAGAAAAACACAAACTTCAATTGATGTATAAAATGATTAATGGTTCTGCACCTGATTATTTGTATGATTTGATTCAACCTTGTTTTCCTGCTCAACATGCTTACAACCTAAGGTCTGGATGTAATAACTTATGTATACCAGTTTGTAAAACAATGTCATACTATAATAGTTTTATTCCATCAACCGTAAAACTTTGGAACAGTCTTAGTGAAGATGTAAAAAACTCTCCTTCATTAGCTATCTTTAAAGCAAAACTTAAGAATTGGGGAGCAACTAATAAACCTTGTAGGTACTTTAACTTTGGTAATAGAAAAGAAAATATCTTGCATTGTCAGTTGCGAAACAATGCTAGTAATCTTAATGCACATTTAAAAAATCATTTTTTATCAGATATTCAATCATGTCAAAAGTGTGGATTTCATACTGAAGATACTGAACATTATTTTATCAACTGCCCATCGTATAATGTTGAAAGAAACATATTGGTAAAAAAATTAAATGATATTGATGTTGTTTTTGAACTCGACGCTCTACTCAGAGGAAAATCTCAATACTCTTATCAAACAAATTGTCAAATATTTTCATATGTACAAGAATTTATTAAATCTTCTAAAAGACTAAATTAGGGACACTGTTGTATTAAATATTCTATTAAATGCATAATTTTTTTTTCAAATAGTTGTATTATTTTTAAGCTGGAACAGTATGTAAATAATATGCATACAGTTAGGGGGTTGTCATTTTTTTTTAGATATAATACTGACAAATAATACTTGATTGTGAATCTTTATTTTTCTTTATAATTTTATTGATTATCATGTTCATGTATTATTTCCTAGTAATTTGTATCTTGACCAATTATACAAGGAGAGGGTGTACATAGGCATTGCCTGTTGCCCAATCCTGATTGAATTATACTCAATAGAATATGTTTAAAGTATAAGTTTTGTGACAACAGTTCAAGAATTTTAAAATCTGAATTTATACATTTTGTCTTTTTAATAGTAAAATACAGTTGCATCAGCGCGCTTTTTAAAAAGCGACACACTCCTTCATATGTAACCTGGTCTTTAACAATTCTACATTTCATTTTATATTTGTAAATCTTGCACGCCAAGAATGACAATGTATTATCTAAAATAAGAGTATATTTGTTGTTGAAAATAATAAAGCCTATAACAATCATCTTCCATGTTATATCTATCTTTATTAGTTGAGAAATTTTACTCCAGATTGGCTTTATCAAGTCACATTCGAAAATCAAATGTTTGATATTTTCTTGTGTATCGCAGAAATCACAGTTGTCACTGTTGTTTTTATCCCACTTACTAACGGATATATTTGTAGTCAACAGATTATGTAGTAGCTTATAACTAAATTCTGATACAGATTTATCAAATAATGAGCGAACTTTATTTTCATATATAGTATCGAAATGACTCTTATCTATTTGGAATTCTCTACACCAGATATTTTCCATGTTTGGCTTGTGCGATTTCTTTTTTATTAAAATGTTGTAGAAAAAACAAGATTTTTTATTAGAAATATCTTCAAATTTTCCGTTAAAATAGAATTGTTGATTAGCGTTTGTGTTTACGAAGTTTATAGTTTGCATATTTATGCGTGAATAGTGTTTCTTTAAGGCGGTCTTTACCATTAGATATTCACAAAGGAAATTATTAGTGGATGCTAATTTTTCTTTAATTTCATTTACAGTTTTGAAACCATTGTCATTAAAAAGGTCTTTTACTAACAAAAGACCCCCT
>PRKT01000211.1:437938-483347 GCA_003671525.1 Saccostrea glomerata | reverse complement strand
GGGGAATTAGAAAAACAATGATAAGAAGACCCTAGCCATCTTGCATTGTACTGCGTCTCCTTTTCTGATACAAAATGAGTTTCTTGCAAAAATGCTATGTCGCAGTCAACGTTTTTTAACCACTCATACAAAATACATCTTTTGTTATAATCATTCAACCCCCTACAGTTTAACGACAGACATTTTAAGGTAGACATTGTGACAAAAGGAAAAATATTGCTTTACAAAGTGAGAAAAAAAGGAAATAGAGAGTTTCTAAATTTTACAGTAAACATTTTACCCTAAGTAGCTGTCAATTCCTTGCTGCTTGGCCTTGCGCTGGGGCCTTGGTTGGGACGCCGCGCGTGGTCTGTGTCTGCATTTATCTGCAATTCGCTGAATGATTTTGCCCATCACATTTTTACCAGGCCAGGCATCTGGGTTTGTGCACAGGGTTTTATTGTACTGTATTTGCCTTCCAGCCTCGCCTATCAGTCTGACTAAAGCCAACCCTTACTATTTCACTTCGTTCGTAGGAACGATCAACGAAGTGAAATAGTAGATGCCGGTTTTAGTCAGACTGCCTGGCCTATTGTAATATATGTAAAGAATCCTTGTTTTCTATCCTGATGCTATCAACAGATCATACAGGGAAAAGAATATCCGGTTTATAAGTATTTTGGAGATCTCTGTCCACAGTAGGAAATTTTTATTACATTTGTGTGTATAGCCAATAAATAGTCTATTATTAAAAGATACTATCTAAAACCTGGAAAATTTTGACTTTATTCTATCAGAGACCTATATATATACTCTAACCGTAGGGATCCCTCATTCCATTGGCGTATTTTAACATGTTTGAACAGTGTTCGTGCAGAAATTGCAAATACATATACATGAATTATACGTATTTTAATATTATGAGTAATGTCAAAAAACAATCACAATGCGGACGTTCAATATCTCACCTACCCACGACATTCAGTTTCTTCAAGAGCTTCAGCATATGTGCAGAAATGATAGTGATTTAGACACGAATGTAAGAGCCGATGGTAGAGAGTGTCTAAAATATTAATATATAAGACATGTCTAGTTAGTTTTTTTATATTTTAAAAATACTTCTGATATGAAATTTCATATTTTGATATCTAAGCTAGTAAAAAAACAAAAAATAACAGTAACTAGGGTCTAATAAAACCAAGACTGTTGTTTCTAAAATTGTAATGAATACCTAGAATTTTTAATTTACCTTCATGGATCTTTCCGACAAGCCCAGAAAACTGCGACAACCTCGGATATGTTTTCCGAGCTTGCCAAAATTGTGAATTGCAAATGAAAAAAAAAACATTACTCATTGGAATGTTTTAAATAAAATGCTCATCAGTTTCTACTGGCCTTTTTTCATCTCGAAACTGAAATTACAGTAAAAGACAGAATGCTTAAGGCACAGTTAGGACTGAGTTATGCCATTGGCGACTTGAAGCCTACTTTTAGATACGCCATTCTGAGTTGTGACACACTCTTTCCTCAGTGCACGAATGTGCCTTAAAGCTTCCTATTAATAATTAATCGATAATCAGCAAATTCAACAAATTGTTCAGATATTTTCTGTGTTTTATTATGCTTCAAGGCTACAATGTAGCTCACTAATCTTTGCTTGTACGAAAACTACATCTTTTATTTCTTATAATTAAAAAATTAAACGAATCTCGTAGCAATACGCTTTGAGAAAAAAGAGAAAGTTTACAAACTCCCGTTTATAGTTCACTGAAATATATATCATAATTAGGTACATCGTACGATGCAAGTTTTGTCCGGTTTCAACGATTTTTTAAATACAAGAAATGTTAATTTTAATATCATACATGTAGTTGGATGATGAATATACATTTAATTATGTATCTAGCTCTGCGAGCACGTACATTATAATGTCTCTCAACCAATAACATAATAATCATAAACTAGAGGTACTGTGAGCAATGAGCTCACTAAATGATACCCCCCGCCTCTCAAATGAATATACTGGCAGTGTCCATGTTTTGCTATGGGAAACCCAAAATATGTTTCGACTCAAAAAGTAAGATAGGAGGTGCACAATGGCATTATGTATTAAAGATTATCTTAAAGTCTCATCACATTGCATTCAGTGGTATAAGAGGAGTTGCGGATACAAGATGGGTACCCCAAAGCGTAAGAGGACGGACGGACAAACAGACGGATGGACAGCTAGACAGCTAGACGGACGGACGGACATTCCAATTACTACATACCTCTTAATTTTCAAGCAGGGGATATAAAAACTATATCCAATCATAAGTTACACAAATATGAGTTGGACTACACCTATGCTGGATGAAAACATTGAAAGAATTTTCAACTCTATTCTAAAACACATTAAAGTGAGAAAACAATTTACACAAACAAGTAATATTTTTTTTATCGCAATTTGCTTCGCAAATATATAAATTTTCCTAAGAATTTATTATTGAAGCAAAGGTACTTAAACAAGTTTCCTCACAAAAAATAAGGGTACTTTACCAGGCATTTGGAGAAGAAACCACAGGGTCATATTTCTTATATAACCCTTATGAGTAACGGTTCTGAATGGCCTATAATATAACAATTTTTGGTGTACTTATATTTAAAAACATATTGAAGACAATATAGCAATCAGAAAAGAATGACAATCATTTATAATTTTTGATATAATACCAAGAGATACAAAACATATATTTGAGAAACGTGTCATATGACCTTAAATTCATTTACTAGTATTTGAATCTTATCAAATTTACAATGGTATATATATAGAGAGAGATTTAAAGAACATAGTTACAAATGACTAAGGCATAACAGTATATAATTAAAACATACGTAAAAAAAACTCTCATTTACATATCTCTTCTGTGTTTTTAATTAGTTCATATGCATAAAAACGCCCCTACCTAGCTCCTTTAAATATTTTGCCAGAGAATCAATACACTTTTAATAAGCAGAGGAAGCTATTAAAAAGTGATTTTAAAAAAAATTAACATCAGAAAGACAATATACATCTGTTATAAAGAGGGAAATTATTAACCTGTGGATGCATGTTATATATCAAGTGACATACAAAATGTAAAAATATTATTTGGTAGCTTTGATTTCAAACAAGACATATACTTCTTTCCGCAAATGAAAAGAATTCATAGACATGTCCAAACTAAGATTTCTGCAGATCATATCTTTTACTGGTATTGTAATATTTCTTTCGGCTTTTGGAGTGGAATTCACTCCGAAATTCGAGCACTTCATTACTTTCGTTGGCACTATTTCACAAGAAATTTCTGAATTGAATGGACTTAGTCTTGTGGTGTGTTCAACAAATTGTGCCATCAACTGGGCTTGTGTAGCATTTTTATATAGCCCAAGAATGAAATTCTGTAAAACATTACGAGAGTTTCTAAGTGGAAACTTCGCAAATAGTTCTAATGAAGCTGGAGATTGGAGATATTACACATTTCAATATGGTAAGTATTAAAAGTCAAACATGTTTGTGAAATTGTACTTTATTTCCACTTTTTTAATTGATATAACATGCTTAATATTATTTTCAAAGCGTCCAGTTGTTTGGAGTTACGTGCCCTTGTCCCGGCTTTATCTGGTGTATACAGAATATACCCATGGAGGGACAGACAGAGACCTCTAGACGTGTTTTGTGATATGAGGACAGATGGAGGGGGATGGACGGTTTGTTCACTTTTGAATATTAACTTTTGAATTGCACTGTAGAATTTGCATATTATACAATTCCGATAGAATCTTCGAGCAGTATCTTTAAAAATTCAGGTTTTCTTATTGTTTTGAAGTATCTCAGGTGCAGAGAGACTATTCGCTACATCTATCTATTGTTTGGGTTACAAGTTGCTGAAACAAGAATAACAGCAGTTTCATTTCGGAAGTTCTATGGTCGATACAATGACCTTGTCAGCAAAATTACAATTTATCCTTTAGTCAAATGCTGACTGCTGTTTTTCATACTCATTGTTAGGGTATTATATACTAGTACACACTGAATTGTTGATCGATTTTCCCGTTATTTCCTGATACACAGCAGGTGTGACCGGTCGGCAGGGGATGCTCACTCCTTAATGGCATCTCATCCCTTCTCTGATGTTTTGGAGGTCCGTATTTGCTCTACTCCTATTTTGTATTGTTTAATGAATTTCTGAGTTTGAATGCAATATATGGAGATAACGAAAAATACTCAAGCTCAAAAGTCGATAAAACAATACAAAATGAGAGCAAGCAAAAACTGACCTTTAAAACCAAGTTCCATAGATGAGTGACCATCCCCTGCCAACCGGTCCTACCCGCCGTTTTCTCCTTGTCATGCTCGGGGAACGATTGAAAAGTTGAATTCATCACGTTTATTATAGAGCTTGGTTGTCAATATATCTTAATGTCTAGTTGAAGGCCACAATAAGATTTTCTTCACGTGAAAGATTCTGGACATATTTTGCTTCATATGAATGCAGAAATACAAAAAAAATATGTAGGTCTGCTAATAACAGGTCTCATTTGGTACAATGAGAATTCCAAAAGTTTGTTGGAAGACCCGTCGTCAAAAAATTACATACTAGATATCGTCAATAAGAGACTCAAACATAGTTTTATGTCAACTTGAGAGCACTGATGTGTACAATCAGAATGTATTTTAACAAAATAATATTGCAAATGCCCAATTAAAAGGTAAGTAAATAAGCAAGTTCCATTTTTTTATTGAAATAGCAGAAGCCAGATATCAAAAACCTTGCACTTTAATTTATCGTGGGGAATGGTTGCGTATAAAGTTGAAAAGTCATAATTTTTTATGCTGTTGATTTTCGTAAAATTTTGTGATTTCATTTTTTTTCAAAAGTTACTTGGAATTCATAGGTATTCACATCTGATTTACAACACTTCTCGAATATATTGTTTCACAATACGCTTGAAGTTTCTTCTTCTTTACTGTTAATATCTTAGCCAGGAGTAAAGATAGAGGCTTGGAAGAACATTTACTGGAACCCACTGTTCGTTATTTCCATAGATTTCATGTAGTAATGCAAGTTAAGCAAGCGTATATTTCAGGTTATAAAACAATTGTTAGAATTTCTACTTTTAAATTCCATCCCCAGATATTATTAAGTCTCATATTGAGGTTCTCTATAAAATATTCTTTCATTTGAGAAATATTCCCAATTTTTTTTGTACATGCAGGTTATACAACGCCGTACTTATGGTATACCATTCAACAGAGCATGGAATGAATACAAGAGAGGATTCGGATCAAAGGATGCAGAATACTGGCTAGGTAGGTTAATTGACTTATATTCAGTTTTTTCACGATTTTGTTTTTCAACTATTTATATCTTTATATTTTTGGAAAGTGTACACATTTATCTAAATCAACTAATGACGTCTTTATAGACCTTAACTGACCATTAAGCATTCAAATTTAATTCAACGTCCAAGTAAAAGAAAATTTAACAAATACATTTTTTTTCAAATCTTTGATATGATGATGTTTGTGATCACGTACAAGTAGTTTACTGATTGAATCTAAATTTTTTAAAAAGGACACCAAAAACGGAGCATCGCAAAGAACATTTCTATAAATCAAGACAGCATTCGACATCGATCTCGATGTAATTAATGTAACTTCCGTTTTGCTCAACACAAACCCACCCACAAATAACAACACACACTATTAGGTTTCTATATTACCTCCAACTCTGTCGCGAGAGGATAAAAATTGATTATTTGAATAATGTTTTTTTGAGTGACATGCATGGAGAGCATTTTTTTCTGTTTTGCAAATAGATGAAAATAATTGTTGTACAAGTATTGTGTATACGATATATTGGATCAATTTGATTACCAATAAATATAACTAATCAAGAACAAAAAATCATAATAAGGATCACCTATAAAATAAGAAATTTGAAATTCAGTTTAAGTGTTATTCGATCATGTCATACTCATTATACCGAGCAATTCCAAAATGTTTGTTTAAATAAATAAATATTCATTAATATGATTAAAGAGGAGAGATACACAAAATTTTAATTTCATGGTTATTTACAAATTCTATTCTGAATTATGGATAAGCTTCAAAAGGTTGATAATATCTTCTTATCTCTTTATATGAATGTTGCAATTCATTTTAAAGGAAAATGTATTTCTAACTACCGGTATTTGTTTGCAGGTAAGGTGCTAGAATTTGGAATTTAACAAAAATAAAAAGACACTGTCAGAAAATATAAATGTACATAAAAAAAATCAGAAAGGTGTTGAATTTCAAATAAGACGATTCGGTGGCTATTAAAAAAGCAATTATTCATCTTTCTTCAATTATTCAGAAGAGATTACAAGATAGATCGTGCAATCAATTTAAATTGATTCTATCTGAAAATAAATACCCACTGGCATGTTTTAATTAATCCCTTGTTCAAAAGGCTCATTTTTACGCATAAATGCACTTTCCCTCTCAAGAAGGATATTCTTCAAGATCATTATAAAATTGATATTTCAATATTTCTAACGATCAAAATGAATTTCAATTTTCATTTCCCTACTGGATTCTCAAATGACTTGAAAAGATGACACTAAAAAACCAAATTCCCAAGATATTGACTGCAATGAAGAGATCACCATATTTGCCAGGATCTAGAAATTATTGTGTGCACGTAAAAAACCTTACAAATGTAGCAATTAAAAGGGTGATCGATCTAAAAAATTAAACAAGGTTATTCAGAGAATTTGTGTCACCTGCTTATCGAAAAAAGAGGGTCGTGGGGATGGGGATATGCCGACGCCCTTCTTGATTTTCAGAATTATTTTTTGATGAAAAGTCCATGAATACTTTAAATAGCATTTCATTCAATTGTATAGGAGAGTGCTGTATATGGTTATACTTACACAATTTATGTGGTTCTTTTTTTAAAACAATTTTAAAGAAAATAGGGTAATAGTAGTAGTAATACAGTGCCCAATTTTTTCGACAAAAGAATGGGGAATTAACCCGTCTTTTTTTGACAGTGATCGTCGATACACCTAAATTTCAAGTTGAAAGCATGTGTTTCCTCTTTTCACGTATAAGGTTTTGAACGAATTCTGCATCATCTGAATACAAAATAGGTAAAAATGGTAGCATGACAATTCCAATAGATTGTTGGAAAAACCACACGGCTCTTGTCAATCAGAAATTCAAACATTTCATTGAAATATAAACTTCAAAGTGCGTGTGTGTACAATCAGAATGTTAAAAAAATGCAAATGACCAATGGCAAGGATAGTAGTTACGAGTGTCATTTGCAAATGGTTGTACATTTATATGAATTTTAAAAAGTCGTAAGGTTTCCATGTCGTTGATTTTGGTAAAATTTTGTGATTTCAATTTTTCCAAACATTCTTTATAAATTTTAAGTATCCACATCTGATTTAAAACACTTTTTGAATATGTTAAAGGACATTATTCTTGAAGTGTGTCCTACGCTACTTTAATATTTTAGTGAGGAGTAAAGAAAAAGGTTTGGTAGAACATTTTTCTCTGAATAAAAATTTTAAAATATTAAGCGGTACAAAGACTTGTTGTTTATTACCTTTTCTGTCAACAAGAACCTGTGTTGCAACCACTATTGAAATAACGACCACTATTGAAATAATTATATCAATAGATGTTGAGAGCGCATTTCAATAGCAAACATAGTTAGTAACCACTATTGAAATACAACCACTATTGAAATAATTATATCAATAGTAGTTGAGAGTGCATTTCAATAACAAACATAGTTAGTAACCACTTTTTAAATACAACCACTATTGAAATAATTATATCAATAGTGGTTGAGAGTTCATTTCAACATCAAACATAGATAGCAACTACTATTGAAATACGACTTCTATTGAAATGATTATTTCAATAGCAGAGCATCTGGCGATTTCTTATTTTCTCATTATCTGGATATGTCTTAACAGATGGTCATTGCAGCTTTTAATATACAGTGAATTTTTCTAGATGTGTTTAAATAAATGATTATTTTATATGATGCAATTATTGTACTCGAATAAACATATCTGCAAGTAAAAAAACATTATACATTTTCTCTGAAAAGATTGATTGTATTTTGTTTTATGTCCCTTCAAGGATTTTTTTTCTCTCATAAAGAGACTTCTGAAGGTCTTCAAATTTAGATAATTTCTTGGTACATATAATCAGGGCAATTGAACAATGAGGTTTCTTTATTGTGCCAACGGCTATCATGACACGGGACTCTCCTCCGATGACCTGTAACGTTTACCCTAGCGCTTGGTGAAGGAACAGGCCTGGGGGCCTTCAAACTTAGACGAGCTCACTTTTGATCTCAGTCTCACTTTTTTCCTAAGGAATATATAGTGGAAAAGTGAGACTGAGATCAAAAGTGAGCCCGTCTAAGTTTAATGGCCCCCCAGGCCAGATGTTACATTTTGGTCTACTTAAGTTAGTCGCAGAATGATTCGAACACGACCTACCGCTCCATCGACTGAGTAACTCTGACGGATTACTCTCTGAAAGCACATAAGAATATCAAAGGACTGTGTTTTTTTTTTCATTAAGGATTCAAATTTTATGAAGGAAGTCTTAGAGATTCATTTAAAGTAATTTTACTGTGAACTGTATTTTTCCTCAACCTATACATGTAAGTTTTTAACTTAGAATTGTGTGTTATTTAAGCGCATGTCTTTCATTTCAAAATTTTAATGGGAGCAATTAATTTGTTTTTTTATTTAAGAACTCTTCGAGAATATTTCATTCATTGACACGCTAGTACAATGTACTTGCTGGAGAAGGACTGCAAACATTAAACATATACTTGACAATAGGGCCTTTGATTAATAAAGGATCTTCTCAGTGCAGGCTCCTGCTTCAACAAGGGAACCTGGTTTATATTATATTGTCTCAACTGAAAGACCGGTCTATTTATTCCGCACTGGGATTCGAACCTGTGACGTTTGAGTAAATTCCTTACTTGGCAACTCTAGAGCAAACGCTTTAACCACTGCACCATGCTTGTGATGTGGAGTATGTCGATCAATGGCCCATTTAACAGTATATGACCGCGTAGTTTGGGTCTAAAAGATGTGTCGTTGATCGGGGCAAAAGGGAATCTTGGTAGGAAAGTGAGCTGCAATGTGGGCTGGAGTATTAAACGAAGTTCCGACTTGTGTATCTCTACCGGTTATAAGCAATCGCACAATCTCTGGTCTTTCCATCAGAGTTCGGAAAAACAACCTCGAATGTATTAACATCACCGGATGTTAAAAATCTATACATTTCCTTTTTGATAAAATATAGGATAGACGGAGTTAGAAGTTCCTTCTATTGTATATTTTAGGTAATATCATTTCAATGAATAAAGTTAAACTTCATATTCCACAGATAAAAGGTCACCATGTATTTATATTAAAGATCGTGAAAAGGGAGGGTTGTCATGGCGTCTACCATATACAGGGTGTCCCAAAACATATGTTACACTTTTAAATCGTTATAAAAATTTTATGAATCAAGTTACATTAATGAAATTTAATATATATGATAAAATTGTTAGAAATTTTTTGTCAAGCATACATTTGTCACAGTTTCCTTATTAATCATCAACATTTTTGCTATAGAATTACACATGTAATTTTACAACATGTTCCAAATAACGTCCCTTTGAATTAACATTGTTTGAACACGATTTCTGAGTTGTTTTTTTAACCAAGCAATAAATGTAACATTCTAACAGTTAAGAGGTTTTTCTACATTAAAATTGGGTTTCACCGAACAACAGAATTTAAAGATTCTCTTTTTAAAAAAATGTTAGAATAGAAGTGGACTTCATCGGAAAACCATGCATCCGTTTAAATTTTCGGAGTTGGGTCTTATTCAAATCCAATGGGAAAACTCTATACACCTTCTAATTTCTGTCTCTTTCAAATGCTACATTACACATATCTTGTAAGGAATCAATTTTAAATCAAAGGGTATTTTATAAATACTAGATTTACCAAAGGTGCTATCTTGTTCATGAATGTAAGGCCTGTCTAAGGGATTTTTGTAAAGTTTCAGTAATAACTGTATCAATGGTACTAACGTTGTTTTTGGTCGAGGCACTCCCTAGTCTTTCTAATACCCGAAATAAGTAATGTGTCAATTATGGTGCCTTTAACTTCATGCTCCCTCATAAAACTGTAAATTAATATTATGTTGAGCACTTTCATCAAATGATGTTGTTTTCTCATGGTTCTAATTACTAAAGTAGCAGATTAAGACTTAAAGTAAAGATTACAATTTCTACCAGCTGTTCAGATGAAGGTTCCATATTAAAAATATGATGTCATCATTAGAACATCATAATTGGCTGACTTTTAAACAGAATTTCCCGAATGTTTGTCATATAAAATGTATGCTAATACACTAGATGTTGACAAAATATCTTCGTGAAAGCTTTTGATTTGATTAAGTTATAGATGATTAAAAGTGCAACATATGTTTTGGGACACCCTGTACATTCGAGGTCGTTTTTCCGCCAGTCGGAAAGCCCCTAGAAGTTACGATTGCGGTTATAAGTGGATAAACTGAGTAAAAGCAAACTAAGTTCCTTGACTTATGATTTTGACCACATTAAGTGCCCATGAACCATCGATATTAGAATTTATATCTCTTGTTCCAGGAAAATCAAATATCGCTGGTTCAGACTCCTCCGCTTCATGGACACTTTATGTGGTTAAAACCTGTCTCAAATAGAAATAAACGTTGAATGATATTGTTTCGTGCATACGTTTTTTAAATATTTTACACTTCGTTTTTAAGGATTTAAGATTTCCGTTAATAGCGCAAAAATGATACAATTAAATTGATTCTAGGAAATGACCTCATTCATGCCTTGACTGTCGAAAGAACACCTTCGTTGTATATTGCTATAACATTGACAAATGGAACAACATTGTATGAACAATATGAGCAGTTCTACATCACAGACGAGACCGATGGCTATAGGCTCCGTATAGCCGGAAAAACAAAAGGAACTCTGGGTAATGTCATTTATTTCTGAATTGAATAAAGCTTGTAAACAATTCGGTGTGTAAAAAGAAAATCTGATGAACAGGTTGTCATTACATGATGTTGTAAAAAGGTATGGGAAACGTACTCCTCTCTTTGGTGTACTCTCTTGATTTATAATTGTTGCAGATAAATTTTCATGCAATGAAAGCATTACATATCAACATAAATTCATTCAATATTTAAGGCTTATCTTTATACACTGTATTGTTTTAAATCTTTTCCACTATCATTTTGATTTTAAAAAAAACGTATCGGAAAGAAACAGAAGCAGTATCATAAGGCTTCACACAGCATTCTCTTCGACCATGATATATAAACATTCAAAAAATGTATTTTTTAAATATTTGGTTGCTTATTTTTTTTTTAAAATGACACATTAGCAAATTCTGCAGATCGTTTTTAAGCTCAAGTCCTCTCTTCTACATCTGGCTGTTTTATTACTGTTTTATTTCAAGTATTGTGAAGAAAAAATGTTAGTATTTAAAATCCTATTATTTGGATATACAGTATTAAGTATCTAGTACCCTTATTGGCGTATACGTACATTACATATACGAGGGGTGATCAAAAAGTTCGCGAACTATCTCTATATCTAAAAAAACCACAATTCAGAAAAAAAAATTGGTACACACAAAGCCATTTACAATTTCTATAAATAGCATATGCTGTAGTAAGTTTTGCTTCCTGTTTGTGACGTCACAATGGGAAAATAAACTCACTATGTAGAAAATTTGTGACAAAAAATGGTTGGCTCAGTCGTACGCGTTCAACGGACGACTGTAAAGGATATGGTATACTGTAAATGTATTATATTTGGCGTGTACAATATGTGGCGGAAATTGATATTTGAACAAGTTAGCGTAAATTTGATTTAGCGCATTTCTTAATGTTCTTATTAATGTAGATATGTTTAAGTCATTTAGCGTTGTACTTGAATTAGCGGAAGCCTCTTTCCGCCAAAAATGCTAAAAAGAATACATCGCCAAATGTAATACGTTTACAGTATTTTGGAAATTCCTTTGCAGCAGCGTATGATAATTTATACACAATTAATTAAGACAAAACACTTCCTATAAATTTAATCAATGATCGGATTGATCGTTTTAGTGAAGGAAGGCAGGTGGTTGAAAATGAACCTTGTTATGTTGCCCAGTGAAAGCAATTTTGAAAATAAATGTGTTTTTAATTAAGCAATTTGATATCAAAGACATTCAATTTACAGTTTGAAAAATAGCTGAATATTTGAAAATGATATGATTATAAAATACCTAGGAAATCGTTTACTTTAGATTTTAAACATATTAGATATGATTAAAAAAAGAGGCATCCATTCTCTATCCACCTTGAATAGACGTCTCTCCCGAGACAGAAGATTTTGATTTTGATGGTCACCGTGCTCATGTTTGGAAATGACACTCTTATCCACCCATTCTGTTGCCGAGAATTGACCATTTCTGACAAATGAACTATTCTTGTTATAAAAATTAATTTGCATGGAAAGAAATATGAAAGTCAGAAAAATCCTTCAGTTTTGTGACCACCTATATCACGTGATTTGCGCATGAGCAGAACTGTGGCAGATATGTATCAAAATTGGAGATAACTAATTCAAAATATAATCACTAAAAACAAATATTATTTCATTTATGGAAGTAATTCAATTAGATCGGGAACTTTTTGATCACGCCTCGTATTGCAATATATAACATTACTTTATACACATTGGTAAACAAGTGTTACACAGGTGCTGTTACATAATTTTACAAAAAAAATGTATGTAAAAAAATCCTAAAACAAGAAGGAATTTTGCAGGTGTATTTCCTATTATTAATATTGCTGTATGGTAAAGTTTTCCCTCTTTTAAAACATTCAAACACAAATTTCCCAATTTTTTAAAGTATATAAAATTTTTCTGAATCGGAATTAAGTAGTTCAATAAATTTCGCCATACTAGGTCTTGTATAATAATATTTTAAATATATTTTCTCTTAATTCAGTATGAAAGTTACATATTAAAAGAAAATGATATTTGTCTTCTATTTCGTACGATATACAAAATATACATTTCCGTTCACTTGTAGTACAATTTTGATCATATCTGCCAGATACAATATGTACATGTAGACAATAAGAAGATAATTTAGTCTAGTTAATGTTTTTCTGTCTTTTTTTCATGAAAATAATATACAATTAAGATATTCAGCCTGTTGTATAGTTGGGTTTAGTTATTCAAACAATTTCAGAGGATGAGTGTTTTCTATATCTACTCCCAGTTTTTGGAATGTCTTTGTTCAAAATACATATAAAAGACGTATTTTCATTTACTGACTCGGCGAAATACAACACATCTCCAACACAATGTGACAAAGGGGTGTGTTTAACAAAATAATCCACTTTGGAGCCATATTATTAATATCATAGTTATCACTTGACCTTATTAGACAGTATTTTGATCTGAGAATTTTAAACCAATATTCAATAATGCGAAATGTTTTTGTTACTATCAACGGTTTTCTTCCTAATTCACGATAAACAGCCAGGGTACATGTTGAAGTTTTAATTCCCAGTAGTTTTTTTATATATACAATAATACAAGCTGGTAACTTGACCAAATCTTATAAAGCCAGAATGTATCCATACTGACCAATTAATGTCTAAAATGATACCATTTTTCTTACTTTAAGGTTTTAACCATGTTTGTGTACAAAAATGTCATTTTGACCCTTAATCAGCATTCTATGTGTCGTTATTCTGAAACCTTACTGAACATAAAGACATTCCCTATCATATTCCAAAAAAGAAATCAACTACCAAACAATATAAGCAAAAGGGAGTCAGATTTTTGTGTAGATTTAACATTATTTTTACCCTTCATTTGCAACCTTTAAAGGTGAAATTTACAATATCAAAATGTTTTGCAAGAGTTCAAAGCATAGTCAATAAAGATTATTTGACAACAGCTTAAAAAGTTGGTTGAGTAATAGGATAGTGTGACTAAAGATCTAAAGCTGGCTCTACTTTAGGTCTATGGTGTGACAGGACGGAAATAGAGACAGACGGTCAGGATTAACAATCAAATGTCTGGACTTTCTGTATTGTTTAATGGACTTTGATATTGAATACTGTTCGTTATCTCCATATCCTTCATTGGAGCATGTAATTTCAGAAGTTGAACAAAGTCATTAATATTTAAAAATAATTTCTTGAAGTCATTTCATTATTTAAAATTACATATATACCCGAAACGTTATCTCTCAATCAAATATGAACATATTTTTGAGCAATTACCCGAAGTCATGCCTAAATGTTATGATTTTAATTCTGTAGGAGACAGTTTGAGAGACGATTGGCCTCCTTGGAACGTCAATGGAATGCAATTTTCGACATTTGATAGAGACAACGATGGATTTTCAGAGGGAAAATGTTCGGATTCCGGAGGATGGTGGTTTAATCTATGCGGATGGACCTTTCTGAACTCGGACGACGCCGAGGTTCGATTTTGGGAGCCCACGGTGCCCAAAAGGGCACTTGTCCATGAAACAAAGATGATGATTAGATGAAAAAAACTTTCCGAACTTAGACGAAATCAAGGTCCCATAAAGGGAAACTTCGATGTCTATAGCTAGTTACACAATTGTCTATAAAAAAAATGATGTTAATTAAAGATTTAAACATATGTTTACTAGATGCATCAGTGGATATATCGCAGCAAGAAAAGCATCAAACTTTAATAACTATTGTGTGTTTTCAGTGTGTTATTTTTTTAAGTAATATATTCATTTCGTTTTGGTGATTGATTGATTGTGTGTTTCTTTACGTCCCATTCGAGATTTTTTCACTCATGTAATGTCGTCACCATATATATACCAGTGAAGGGGTTCAAGTTTTGACGATTACTCGGCACTCAGACTCATTGAGCAGTAAGGGATCTTTATCGTCCCAACGCCTTCTGTGACACAGAACGTCAGCTTTTTGGGGTCTAATCCGAAGAACCCACATCTTTCATTTCAAATGCCAAGTGCATGGTGAAGGAACAGTTGTTTCCCACTTTTTGTAGCGACTTAGGTCAGTCTAACTCACGACCTCCTTATCACGGAGCGAATGCACTACCGATTTAGCTACCAAGAATTCTTTGTTGATAGTGATTACGGAAGCTAAGAATTAAAACCAAGAATGTAGAATTTGTTCCTTACACTTGGTTTGCTTTATTAAGATATTTTATATTCCCTTTCATTACCTTTTCGATTGGGCACCCTATCTTTGAAATTAAAAAAATGGATAATTGAAAAATATGTAGATAACGAATAGTAATCAAACTCAAAAATCCGTTAAACTACACAATAAAGGAGCACGGCAAACACGGACCTCCAAAAAATCAGAGGTTGAATAAGGTGCTATGGATGAGCGGGAATCACCTGCCGACCGGTCACACAGCCACCCGTCGTGAGCTCTTTTAATTGGCATAATTGGGAATAACGGAAAAATCCTCGTCAATTCAGTGAATAAATAATGAACTAACAACTAGTATGATAAACGTCTGTCTAATGTGTCTCAATGATAAATTGTATTTGCTGACAAGGTCATTGTATCGACCATGGAACTTACAAAAGGATGACGTTAAACGAGACTGCTAATATTATTGTTTCATCAACTTGTTTGTCAATAATTTACCTCGTTTACAAATTGTGCAAACGTCGAGCATGCTCTAGCGTATCGAATCATCTGAGAGATATAAACATATAAACACCGTATGCAAGTGATGAAGGTATATTGCAGTATAAGTAATGCACATCATGAGCATCACGTTTATCATAAAGCTTAGTTGTAAGATTATCATTAACGTCTTTTTCAGGTGAAATATCTAATTATGAAACGCAAGTGTCAGACTCTGTGGTATCTTTTTTCTTAAGCTCATCGCAATATATCGTATCGATATACATTTGTAAGAATGGAAATGACATTTGTTAATTAACAATACGTCATCGATATACCGTAAATCTGGAAATTTTTACGTCGATTTTTTTTTGCGAATTTAGGTCAAAAAGCTGTAATATAATTTTTACGTTTCAAAATTTTGCGAATTGTCATTGGCTCTAAAAAAAGCACTTAAGATTTCCATTTTCATATCGGTTTACGTTTCAAATTAGTTAGCACAGTTAGAATACCGCCAATATACTCGCAATATGACAAAGGCAATTAATTGTTACAAACCTTTTTGAGGTTGTTTATGCCTTTAAACCCAAAATATAATCCAAATAAAGACAAATATTTAACTACTCTTAATTTCTCTGTCAAGGTTTTTTTCTCATCGAAAATTTACACGCCATGTTTATATTTGGAACTCTCTAGTAAATGCACCGAGTTCTAGTTATCGCCCGTGTTTATTTATCACATGGTAAATTAAAATATTTGGTTTCTCTTTCTTGGCAAAATAATTAAATACTAGAGACATACTGCATCAGTGCCTGTCAAACCAACGGACGATATTGATTATAATGAGTGTAATTTACACGCACAGGTAAATAGCTTGTAGAATAAACAGGTTTCTAAAAATGACCAATGCTGACGAGCACCTGGTCACCGAGTTTAAAAATAGACACCAGCTTTCAGCAAAATTTTGTTTACATGTTGATTTATTTTTAAGAAAAATATTTTTGCGCATGCAAGGCACGCGCAAAATTTGCTAAAAATTTATCTTCAGTAAAAATTTCCAGATTTACGGTATCTAAACGTTTAGATGAAGACCACAGCAAGTGTTTCCTTCTTTTCACGAATGACATTTTGGACAAATTCAACTTAATTGGATTTACTCTCTTTCTCGAATACATGTATTTTGTTGCACAGTACTCTTGAAGTTTCTGTTTTACTACTATTAATATCTAAGTGAGAAGGAAAGAAGCTTGGTTGAACATTTCCTGAAGCCTGCTATTTATCTTTGTAAGGAAGTTTTGGAATCCAATACAGATATGATAATTCAAATTCATTTTGGCATTTTGGAATATTAAAATATTCAAAACTAAGCGATGATTTTGAAGAATTCTTTTCTCAGAATGTGGACTGAGTATAAGTTAGATAAACACTTATAGAATTAAATCAAAATTCCTCTAACGTTTGATTGATCAAAAATATTTTGAAACCGTTGTCTGAAAGCCAATTTATCTTTGAAAATTGAGAGATAGAATAAATACATACGACGAAATCAGTTATATATCAAAAGCTATTGATATTCAATGCACACACCTTCGTACAAGAAACTGCATAACAGGGACCATGTATTTGGTAAAGGCAATTAGCAAGCAACAGTGTCACGTAATTAATATAGTCCATCCCTTACTGAAGCCCTAAAACTAAAGATTAATGCAGATTCCGTCTAAGAGCTAAGCCGGAAAACGTCTAACAAAAATACGCCTATGATTTAAGGTGGAATCCACCTAAGATATGAGGCGGATAACGATAAAAGCTTACACGTTTTCCATGTCCGCCTTAGGTACGGCTTGGTCCTCCTAGCACTTAACCAGGATCCGTCTCAGTCCGCCTGTACTCCGGCTGGAAAACGGTTAAGAGTTTCGTACGGGTCGTCTTAGCATGCAGCAATGGTTTTGCTCCATGCATGTATGATACTTGGTACTGCATATACTAGTGCTAAGTTTTTGGGATGGGCATATAATCAACGCATCCAGATTAAGATTTCAAACGTTTAAAGTCTTTATAGGTATTTTTGTATTTCTTTCGATTCAGTTTTTGAGGTGCACAGATTAAATGCAGAATGACCTTAGAAAAACTTCACAAACAATTCAGATTCTATAAAATTTGGGCCAAATAGATTTTCTTCCTATGGTTCATTACAACAAAGAGCATATCATGAAGGCAAGAACTTTGTACGGTTGTATAAAGGGTTTTAGACGTTCTAACAATACCTTTGGATGAGGAAGCAATAAAGAAGAAAACAAGAACCAAAAATGATGCTTGATACATGGTATTTAGAAAAAATGTAACAGTAATTAAACCTCTACAAAAAGAACGCATGTGCCTGGTCAACAGGGGGGTGTTTATTCCTCTTAACGCAACTGATCCCATCTCTGGAATTCCCGGTGATCTGAGTTTTATGTCCTCTTTTCATAAATTTTTATTGTTTTACAATTTTTTTTATACAAATTGATCACTGTTGCCGTTTTATTTACCTTTCCATCTCTAAAGTAGGTCAAAGAACACGTTTATCAACAATAAAGTGTTTAAATCAAAATAGAAAATGTGCACATGTTTTTTGTAAATTTGATATATTACAAGGGCGTACAAAATATCAGATATCTAAAAGATACGGTGTACGTCACCTGACTTGCCGTTTTTTTTTCTCAACAAAGAGATATTTAAGTCAATTTCATATGACAGAAAATATTTTTGCATTCATTTAAAGACCCAAAGTCTCAGATATGCATTTGAAGCTTTACTTGAGAACGTTTAAAATACATTTAAAAAAAATAAAAATTTACCAAAAAAATTACCATTTACTTGCTAGCCTAACAGTTTCAAAGACAGATGAGCATCTTTTTATCCTTTATTCAATATAATCATTAAAAGACACGCGCTCTCAATCAGTGAGACAATATAGGATCCTTTAGTATACTTGTAATCGAAGATTAAAAAGGTTAAAAATGGAGAAATTATCTTATCATCATCATAGTTCCACGGACATCTGATCTTCTAGGCACCGTTGGCGCCCACGGTGAGTACCAGTAGTCGGAGTTCAAAAATGATTGCGAGCAGTGATTGAACCACCATCCACCTTCCGACTTCCACATGGTCCACCTGAATACATGTCGTTGTCCCTATCAGCTGTGGAGAATTTCATTCCATTCAGATTCCAGTATATATAAGAGGGTGTCATACTATCTCCTATTCAAGGAAAGAAAATCAATTTTAAACACTAAAGGGCTGTATCTTAAATATAATAATAAAATTAAAGAGATATTATTATTCTGAATTCTAAATATAATCTGTTCATTAGACATTATCCATGTAGCAGCAAGTAAAACCGGATATGTATGGTCTTTTTCAGGTCTGTAAGGAGTTAGTACAGTTGCGGTGGGGGTACAATGATAATAAAAATCTTGATATTCAAAAAGAAAGGTCATTATTTACTACTTTTTAGGGACTTTAATGCTAGATAGATTAGTTGAATATATTATATTTGTAAAATAATTGAAGTCACATCTGTTAACTTTTAACTAAATTAATTAATTTTTTAATAAAACATTATTATCTGGGATATCTAACAAACAGACAATTAAATCAATCATCTTTTTTTCTGCTTGACACAATTACTGTAAATTAGCTTTTTGTCAATTCCTACTGTAAGACGTGGAAACCGGTCTTTCGGATGACACCGTACATGTAAAAACCGAGGTCCCGTGTCGCAAAATGTGCTTGCACGAAAAAGATACTTTTTGTGTTTGAATTACAGGTATACGAGGGTTGTTCGAAAAGTTCGTGAACAACTGTCATATCTTTTTTGTTTGACGTCATATTTTACCCAAATTTTGTAGAAATATTTTTACAATAAATCCAAATGTTTTGTATTTAGTTTTTTCAAAATATTACGATTTATCAAAAGTTATCCACATTTTAAAAATGCAGAAATAGGATCGCGATATTTCGGTTGTGTTGTAGGGTTGTCAAAACTGCACTTATTATACGGTGATATATTTTCTAGTGCGTGCAATGTTGGATAACCAATCCTGGTCAGAATTTAGTAAGCTACAGACAAAACGCTATAAAATGCCTGTAATCATTTTCTCTCTAAATTGGAGCAAAAACAAAAGAACCCCACAAAAATCAAACTAAGAATTGTTACATCGATTCGTATACCAAATTACCGGTATTGCTTTATATTTTTTCTTTGTTGAAAAGAAATCAACTTGAGAGGATAGGTAGTGCTTATTGAAAGCGACAAAAACGATGTCGTTTTAGAATGTCACGGAGCAGCAGATACGATGTATTTTTGTGTTTTACTTTGGAAAAACCCTAAATAAACTATAAAAGTGTTGGAGGAATCAAGAAAATATGTCACAAGCGAGTTGTTCATGTGTGAACAAATAGTACAGGCATTATTTGAGTGACAGAGACTCTGTTTCGGATGAGAACAATCTGTGAAGCGCGGTTTAAAGGTATAAATTCCTATCAAAAACTTTTAAAAATTGGAAGATTAAGGAAAGACATATGCGCTTCAGAGTTGCATATCCTGTGAAAGCAGCGTTAAGTAATAAAAGAAATTAAAACCTTAACAAAGGAAATTATACAACGACAGCAATTCTTAAAAAAAATGTCAAGTATTAGAAATAATTTTTATTAGAATAATTTGATAAGTGGGCATTGGATTATACTGTGTGAAATGTTTAGGGATAGTATTTTTTTTAAATTCTTGACGCTATATGTTTTGAAGTTACATTGCCAGTGTGTTCCGCGGGTACAAAACATGTTGATTTTAAAATGAAGTAAAAAGCAAGAGCCATCTTATACATAAAATGGCCCTGTACTTATACGAATTAATTAACTGTCACTCTCTTTCCCATTTCATATATCAAAATAAAGTAGACACTTGGTGCTTTCATTTTCTATTATAAAATTTCATTTTTGAGAATCCAAGTATTAAAAAACAGGTTTGAGAAATTGCAATGCTCTTGAAATTTGCAGAAAACATGCATATTTGATTACCTTCAGCAAAGAATTAAAATGTGAGCACAGCCCACGATCCAAAAAATAAAACATGTTTTTTGATCTTCAGAAAAAGAGCTTTCATTATGTATTTGTATATTTTGGATCAGAGGTTGCACTCTATATGAAATATTGAAAGAATGCTTCAACTTTAGGTCATTTTCAGAGGAATTTATAGGATATGAGGAAAATGATGCATTTTATGATGTCATAATACATTGACAAGATGGGAAACTACGTCACGGTTAATAGATACGTGGTCACCAACACTCCAAGTGATAAATACTGCATTTGCAACCTAAACTGGGCGGTTTTGATTTTTCAGACATTCTCAGGGCCAAAACGAGGCCCCGTGTCTAAGCAGGTGTGGCACAATAAAGATTCCTCCCTGCTCAAAGGCCGTAAGTGCCGAGCATAGGCCTAAATTTGCAGCCCTTCACTGGCAATGGTGACGTCTCCATATCAGTGAAATATTCTGGAGAGGGACGATATATTATATATATATCGTATAACATCAATTGGTTATTTATTTATGACATTGAATACGTCTCGTTATTAGCAAGTAATATACTAGTATCACAAATAGTTTGCAATTTGATTTCAAGCCAATAGTCAATTAAACAATTGCATATCGTGCCAAGTTAAAGCCTTTTGTTGATAGAAACTTATATAAGATAATTGAAGACATCAAACTGCATTTATTAAGAAGTAAGAAATCAATTTGTTGTACAAAAAGAGTTTCAATTTCAAGCTTGAATGTTTCTTGAAATGAATTTGTTTGAGAAAAGAATGTAATTAGCAAAAGCAAACTCATTTCATACAGGTTTAGATAACTCTTCAAGCAACAGTTCTCACTCAATTTATCATATAAATGAGTCGCCCGCGGAGCCAAGAGGTTAGATTGATTGTATACTGTTTTACGTCCCTCTCCAGAATATTTCACTGATATGGAGACGTCACCATTGCCGGTGAAGGGCTGCAAATTTGGGCCTTTGCTCGGCACTCAGGGCCATTGAGCAGGGAGGGATTTTTATCGTGCCACACCTGCTGTGACACGGGGCCTCGGTTTATACGGTCTCATCCGAAGGACCGCCCCATTTAGTCGCCTTTTACGACAAGCAAGGGGGTACTGAGGACCTATTCTAACCCGGATCCTCACGGGATCCAAGAGGTTAGAGCTTCAGCTCGAGAGTCGCGAGGTAAGGAATTGATCCTTACGTCGCCGGTTCGAATCCCACTGCGGGACGTGGAGACCGGTCCTTTGGGTGAAACCGTATAAACCGAGGTTCCATGTCGCAGTAGGTGCTGACACGAAAATATATCCCTCCCTGCTCAATGGCCCTGAGTGCCAAGTATAGCACAAAATTTGCAGCTCTCTATCGGAAGGTGGGGACGTCTCCATATGAGTGAAAAATTCTTGAGAGGGACGTTAAACATTATACAATCAAACAATTATATGAATGCTTTATTTAATTAAAAAATTAGCGACCTTACCCAGAGTTCCTGTTGATTTTCCAGTTAGGTTAAGTCTGTAGCCATCATTCTCATCAGTCATGAAGAACTGGTCATATCGTTCATATAGGGTTGTTCCATTAGTCAATGTTATAGCGATGTACAACGATGTTTTATTTTCTACGGTCAATTTGTGAATGAGGTCATTTCCTGAAAAGAGTATTTTAAAATCTTTCCATTGTTCACAAATAATCTTTACAAGACAATTTTCTGTCTCTGATTTTAAAATCACAGTAGCTACAAATGTACGAAGGGTGATCAAAAAGTTCGAGAACTATCTTTTTATCTATAAAACGACAATTCAGATTACAAAAAAAACAGGTACATACATAGCCATACACAAATTCTACAAATAGCATATGCTGAATAAAGTTTTGCTCCTTGTTTATGACGTAACAATGCCGAAATGACGTCACCATGTAGAACACTTGTGAAAAAAAATTGTTGTCTCAGTCCTACTCGTTTAACGAACGACTGTCAAATTTATAGAAAGCTTGGAAATTCCTTTGCAATAGCGTATAATAATTTGTACACAGTTTATTAAGACAAAAGACTTCCTATAAATTTTAATTTAATCATTTATTTGATTTGATTTAAAGAAAGCACCTTATTAAAAATGAAGTTTGTTATTTTGTCCAGTGAAAGCGTATAAAGACCTCCAAATTACAGTATGTAGTGGCGGTCTGTTATAATTAATATTCAATCATTTGTGACATTTTAGTTGCGCAATTTAAATTTTATGGAATTTGTAAAAAAAAAAAAACCTAAGCAAATTGCTTTATTGATCTGTGCCTGCACAACTACTTTTTCTATCATTTGACAGTGACAAAATCCTACTTTTTTCCAACCAGGAATAAATTTTTAAAATGCTAATTTGCTACCAAAGTTGTCAGTAGCCTATAAACCAAAAATGTCATCAAACAAAACAAAGGGCATTCTAGAAAGTAAAACACATACTTGTCCACTCGTAAAATTCGTTTACGAAATTCATTTCTGCGAGCATTATACTGATTTTTTCTGTGAAAGAATAGTTATATATAAAACTTATTGACAAACAATTTCTCAACAAACTCGAAAAAGACTGCAATATTAGTAAAACAACACACCCCCTATATAGCCAGTATCATTGAAGATCGTCATTACTTTGTGAATATGCGTGTTCGATGCGTTTTCTCTCTGTTATAATTAAACAAAACACAGCCTACCTAGCCAGTATTCCGTTTCTGCCGATCCAAACCCTGCCTTGTACTCACTCCATGTTCTGTTAAATCCCACAAGACCATAGACACGTCTCTGTATAGCCTGTATATAGGAAGTAATTTAAGAAAGATAGCAATGTATAGAAAATAACAGATAATTTTCCAAAAGAGAGTGATTTTTACTTTTAGAGATTTTTGATAACTGTGTTAAATTTACGCTTGTTTGTTTGTTGTTTTTGTGCAAAACATCTTTTCAGTAGCTAACAAACAGAAGAAATGAATTAAAATCAGTAATTTTTAAGAGTAATAATATTATATAATTTTTTTATCAATCTTAAAAAACAACTGATATCTAGAGAATCAACAATCCAGTTCAGGAGCCACTATTGGTTAAATAAGAATTCGGAAATATGCAGATTACGCAGTACAGTTTAAATTTTATGGTATATTTCATTCATTAACAAACCGTCCATCCCCCTCCATCTGTCCTCACATCACAGAACACATGTACAGGTCTCTGTCTGTCCCTCTAGGGGTAAATTCTGTATACACCCGATAAAGGTGGGACAAGGGCACGTAACTCCAAACAAGTGGATGCTTTAAACAAAAAATATTTTTTGTAATCGAAGTTAATATTTTAAACATTTCTAAAAAAGAAAAATCATTTTAAGGGTCATAAACCCTCTGCTCACTCATAGAAAATTTTTCTTTAACTTTTATGATTTTCCAGAGCAAATGTATATTCTAAATAAAATACAAATAATGATAACATGGCTTGTGGGGCAAAATTTGACAAAAAAGGCACTTGAACTTGACAAATTTACAAAGGAATGATAGGCATATGTGTCATTAAGAGTTATCTCTCTTATCAGAGTATCAATGTACCTTAAGGCAAACATTGTTTATACTTACCATTCGGAAATGTGTAATACCTCCAGACTCCAGATTCTTTAGAATTGTTTTCGAAGCTTTTGTTAAGATACTGATGTAATAGTTTGCAGGATTGAACATGCGGACTATACAATAATGCAACACAGGCCGAAAAATCTTTAGCACATTCCGCTGTACACATTAATAGACTTACTTCGTTAAATTCAGATATTTCCTCCGGAAAAGTGTCCACGAATGAAACAAATTTTTCGAACGTTGGAACTAACTGCAGTCCAGAACATGAAAGAAATTGCGATATACCCAGTAAAGTTAATAATTGCAGAAATATCAGTGAGGACATGTCTGAGAAAATTTTAAAGTTCGGAAATCAGTTGTTTATTGTTGTATACCGATATATGGTTAAGGATTCCTTTTACAAATTGCCTTTTAATATAAATTTATATAATATCCCTCAAATATTTAATTTAACAAACATTTTGTTCCTTCCATGCAGTGGTGATTAAAAAAAATGAATGATACAATGTAGGTATTTTTCTCTTCCAATCGATTTTTGTTATTTTCAGTATCGAATGATTTTTTTTTTATTTTTGAGCTATTGTTTTAACCGAATGATTTTACTCTTTTAAAGTTCAATTGATATAAAATGATTAAAAAAAAGAATGTTTACGCTCAATATGCGCTAAAATGGTCGGTTATCACTATACAATATTCATCATGAGTTATATATGTGTTTTCAAGGATATGTATCCATGTAATGTATTATGAAATCAAATTTTGCTTGGAATATAAACTAATTTCTCGTTTATTACTTCCTTTTCTATGAAAGAAAAATAATTAAGATAATTAATTCATTTTGCATTCATTAATCTATAAAATATTCTTCATTAAAAAATGATCTGAATAACAAAACGTACAGAGTGTAGTAGATACACAGAAAATTCTCACAAACAAAATATATTTAAATTGCATACCATTCCTTTATTTGGATACCGTTAAAAAAATAAAAAAAATAATAATAAAAAAAAACAATTACAAAGCAGGTTTTAACAAATGTTCTACCAATAATCTAGTAACTATTCTTCTTTGAAATTGGTAATGGAAGATACTGAAAAATTTCAATAATATTATTTTTTAAAAATTAAAATCACAATATCATTTTTCCTCACAAACAACGGGTTTTTTCTTCTTTAGATAAATCTTTTATCAAAGGGATAACACATTGAAAAATAACTTTTGCAACACTTGAAAAATGGCAAGTTCCAAATATTTCTTTACAAATTATGTTAAGTGATACAGAACCGTTTTACCGGGTACATATTATTTTCGATGTTCATACTAAGTACTAGTAAATGTCTACGTGATATAAATGGATTACTACTGCAATTTTAGTATATTTAAATCTTGAATTCTTAGTACGCTTAACTTTTTGTTTCGTTATACACATGTATATTACTTTCAAATTATTTTTAAATTTCGGTCGAAGTTGTGTTTACTTTAACAAAAATTTATTTGAGCTACATATACAGCTCAACACACTTTTTATCTCACATGGTTTTTCGCACGAATTAACGTCAGATTGTTATATTGCAAAATTGAGTACCAAGGCACCAAAACATACATAAAAGTGATTTATAACTAATTGACTTGATTTGATTTTGAATCAGTAACGTAGAACATAATTTCCACATAATAATTAGTAAGATTTTAATATGCTCTTGGCTAATAAATTGTTTTTTATGGTTTCTCGTCAAATACAGTCGTCTTAGTATCCGTTCTTTTTAAAGCAGTCCTTTGCCTTGCCTAAACACAAAAACAGTGCAGCTCATTTAATTTATGTATTTTTGGTGAATTAAATTGTCTCTAAAGTGCAAGATGATAACAGTATTTCTTAGCTATTCGGCTGCTTTCCTAGTTAAAAAGCTGGCATTCTTTCTGGGTTACTTTCTGAAATTTTGCTTCAATAAAGAAAGGTCCAATCGCAAAATTTTCAAAGTTTCAGACCATAAATGAAAAATATTTTTCTTTTTAATAGTAACAATTTACTATTTTTAAAGATAAGCAATTACTTTATTATCCTCTCTGTTAGCACGTTTTCTTTACACAACAGTGTTATTTTCGGCGATCCATTTCAACAAAACCAAGACGAGTACGGAAGATGTGCAAAGTACTCAGAAAAATACTCATCCAAAAATGTCAATTTGGAAATTTCTACGTAATAGTATCAAAGAAAGATTTAATTTGTAAATACCTATTGCAGAATCATATAGACATAACATCATACCATTTATGAATAAAGTTCCCTTTAAAACATCGACGTTGAAAACTTATGATAATGATCCTTTAGAATATACCGGTATACCTTTAACATTAGATATTTATTACATATTAGGGTTAGATCTCGTGGTTAGTATTCGATTATATTAAGTTTTAATGCAAGAATAATGTGACCTTTATTTGTGCGAAAAACCATTTGAGTTTAAAAGTGCGTTGAGCTGTACATATAGCATTTACTTTAATTAAATCAAAGTGTTCTCTCTAGTTTATCAAAGCATTCGGATCAGCCTATCTTTTATTCTGTAGACCATGATCGCATATCGTGTCCCTCGGATAATCCTCAAAGATATTAAACACATGTCAGATGTGGAGTCTTCAGATCCACAGCTTTGGTATAAAACCAATACTTCACACAAAAATTGAAAGAATGTAAGTTTTTATTGCAGATAAATTATCAGTACAACAGAAATGTATTCGATACAATGATCTTCAAGATCTAAGATATATAAATCAATGATATTAATAAATAAAACTGTGCAAATATATTTTTTAAAAAATATTACTTACACATGTACCAACATTACTATTTTTTCTCTCTTTGTTGAAGGGGTACCCACCCTATGATAAGTGTGATAAAGAGCTCGGTTCACTTTATGCATTAAATTACCCTGTAGATATACCAATTAATTGATTAACACTTGATTTTCCATTTGAAGCATTGAAATAAAATAAAGACTTTCTGGTGCTATTATTCCCTGCAGGTCTTAGGGAACCGGCCTAATGAATTGCAATGTCCTTAACTTTTAGGTAAACTGTGAGGTAGGTATAATTGAGTGATAATTTCAGTGAAGAAAAATAATCTCAGCACACTCTCTGATCTAAAAACTAAAACAGTTCTTTTAATTCCCAGAATTTGTTCTTTTATTTAGTAGAGGCACATTTTAAATCAGAGGGTGCACTCTTTATTTTATATCGAAAATAGCTCTATAAATTGGCCGTTTTTGTAATTTTTTTCAGAATATGAGGAAGTTGACGCATTTTGTGACGTTATAATGCATTGGTTAGCCAGAAAATAACGTCATATATGATACAAACGCAGTCACAAAAGATATAAGTGCTATTAAATGCATTGTTAACTAAAACTATGCAGTTTCAGTTTTTCAGAAATTCACCTATATACCTATATACTACATACCCCGTACTTAGTACATGCATATAGGCCCCTGGTTCAAGAGATGTATAATACTCATAGTTTTCTTTATCAGAGTTTCGTTATTATCGTTAAATTTTTCTTCATATCAGGATTTTAAAGATCATTTCTGGAAAGATAGGATGGGCTACATACCTCATACTATTATCCATTTAAAGCTTATGCTAAAACTCTTGATGAAAATCAATGTTAATGTATTTTTTTACTTGTGAAATTTAGAGCAGATGGTCAATAGTCTATTTACATGTAAATTTGAATTTAACATTTTAAAAAGAAATGCAGAAGACTTTCTGTAAGTACAAGTAATATTTTTACGCAATTTTACTTATATAATCGACAATAGAAAGAAATTAAAATTATATAATTGCAAATATTGTTCATAAACACCAAACTTTTAAACTTTAAACAACGACCAATACTTTATAACTTAAAAACATCGTACATATGATGGCAAATGTAAATACACTCGTTTATATGTATCATCTAAATCATGGACTATACAAAAATGAAATCGCACACATTTGGACTTGTGATCACTATTAAAAAACAGCTTTGTTTTCATACATTTTGGACAACCCTAATAAATTAAAAAGGTACATGTTCATAACAACTACGAATTTAAGCAATGTTGTTTTTGGTGTGTCCTGTTGTATAATGGCTTTGAGAAGTTCTTCCAATACACGTGGATGAGGAAACACTAAAGAAGATAACAACAACAAAAAATGATGCTTGAAACATGGCATGTTTCTTCATATTTTATATATCACGAATGGGTGTAAAATTATCAACTATTTGAAAGATACAACGTACGTCACCCGACTTAAAAATTTTTTTCCCGAAGATTTATCAATCAATTTCATTTGAAAAAAAATATTTTCTGCATTCATTTACAGACTCAATAAATCAGACATGCATTTGAGTCTTTACTTGAGAACGTTTATAATATGATTAAAAAAAATAAAATAATAAAAACATTCGAGGAAATTAACTTTATAAGTGTTTACCATTTATTGTGATCTAGTTTCAAAGACAGATGAGTATGTTTTCATCACTGATTCAACATGATCATTACAAGACATAAGCTGTCAATCAGAGGGACACCATAGGGTCCTGTGGTATATACTTATGATTGCATTTTAAAAACATTAAAAAACGAAGAAATTATCTAATCATCATCATAGTTTTACGGACATCTGATCTTCTTGTCACCGTTGGCGTCCACGGTGTATACCAGTTGTCGGAGTTCAAAAATGTTAGTGAGCAATGATTAAACCACCATCCCCCTGCCCGAGTTCCACATTGTCCTCTGAACCACATATCGTTGTCCCTATCAGCTGTGGAGAATTTTATTCCATTGAGATTCCAGGATCTATTAGGGGGCGTCATACTATTTCCTATTCAAGTAAAGAACATCAATTATAAACATCAAACATAAGCTTTTTTGTCATTTGTAAAGCGTACATTGTCCAAATTAATGACGAGAACAAGTATAAAATCTCTTTTTTTCCCTTTTGCGTTAATTTTATACTGTATAACAAGTTTCCGTCAATAACCCCCCTTCCCCAAATATTTTGCAAAATGAAGCGCCCGGATGAATAGAGTTATTGGCTTAATGGGTCTCAAATGTACACAAACGTTGCCCGCATAACGCAGATTCGAATCCCAATATGGGATGTGGAGAACGCTCTTTCGGATTAGACTGTACATGCATAGAGTGCGGTACCATGTCTCAGTTGGCACGAAAAAGATCCCTTATTGCTCAATTGCCAAACATGCCGAGGATATGTCAAAATTTGCAACTCTCCGTCGGTAAGTGGTGGCGTGTCAATATGAGTGAAAATTTTCAAGAGACGTTAAACAACATACAAACATACATAATATACATTTATTGTCTGAGTTCGAGGGCAACATGCGTTTTGTCGGACCCAAGAACCAAGCGGCGTCAGGCAGACAGTTTGGTTCGAGGATCGACAAAATGCATTTTGACCGAGAACTCCGTCAATAAATGTTTTGTTATATCTTTCATGTTGAACACATGCATTCAAAAAAATCATAACCATTGTCCATACCAAGACTCCCTGTAGCGTTTCCCTTCAGGTTAAGTCTGTAGCCATCAGTGTCATTAGTGATGTAGAACTGGTCATATCGTTCATAAAGGGTTGTTCCATTAGTCAATGTTATGGCAACATACAATGCAGTTTTAATTTCCACTGTCAGTTTGTGAATGAGGTCATTTCCTGAAAATAACATTTTCGAATCTTTTTAATCTTTACAAATATTTTCTGTCTCTAATTTTAAAACCAAAGTAGGTAGTTCTCGCCACCCGTCTTTAACTTTTGACAATATTATTTAAAACTTCTTTTACTTTATTTTTTTTTTGTCACGTAAGAATAAACATTTTGGTGTGTTGTAAATGGAACTCTCGTACATGTAAATACAAGCATGTGTTTCACATAAAATTTTTAGAAAAAATACACAAAAGGTGGTCAGTTTTTATAAAATTTCAATCATTTTGGAACAATTTTATTTTTATGTTTAACCCTACATGTATGAGGGTTGCTAAATTTAAATTTATTGGATTTTTATATCAATTTAAAGACCTCTTAGCCTTCATATGAAAATGATACAGTTATTAAACGCTGTTCAGGTTGCCTTATGGACCCTCAAAATATTGGTTTTTTCCGATAACAAATTGTTATAAAAATTCATTTCATCACAGCGAAGGTTAAAGGCTCCCGTTCGTAAATTTTGATACTTTGCTGCACCTTGAAAATAAAACCAAGCTACACTACAAATAATTTAAAACAATTGCAACATATTTCAAATTCAATTGAAAGCTTTTAATATTTAATTAAAAACACGGAAAGATAATTGTATATTTAAAAGAAAAAATCATTTCTTTAAAAAAAATGTACACTTCTTATCACATTTCTTTTAAACGGTCTCGAGACGGCCGTTAAACAATATACAATCAATCAATCAATCTTTTAAACGGATAGGGTTGAGAGGTGGAGTTTACAATAAACAATACTTTGATTGCCTTGGCAGACACCAGAGAAGCGTGAAATAATGTATTTTTTTTTTTGCATTATGCGATTTCAAACACAGCTAAAAAGCTGCAGATTTGAAATTTGGAGTATCATGAAGGTTAAATATTAAATATTTTTTAAAGAAGATAAGTAGATCAAGTTGCAATTCGTAATAATTATTGCAGAAAAAAAAATAAGAATATTCCTCTGTCAATTTTACAAACATGTAGTTTGAAGTTGATATTAAAAGGATACTTAAGTTTCTTAATGAGAAGATTTATGTATCTTCTGAAATCAAATTTTCCAACAAACTGTCTGAATTTCACTTAATGGTGCCGAGTATAGGACAAAATTTGCTGCTCTCCACCGGCAAGTTGTGCCGTCTCCATATGAGTGAAAATTTTGGAGAGGGACTTTAAACAATATACAGTCAATCAAATCGGTTCATTCAGATACTGGGTATGTCGACGATTTTTTCAACATTAGTTATTTTCATTTGTAAGTTGACTCGAAATATCGAGAACTGAAAATAAGAGTCTGCCACATCGGTTTTATTTAATTGACTAAAAACGATGAAGGCTACAACGCATGTGACTTAAGGCTACATATGGAGGTTTCTATGCACAATACAATATCTTACTAATTAAATTCCATAATTGCTCTACCTTCCGCACAAAAAATGTTAAGACTTGTTTTCTAATACATTCTTGCGATAGCCTGTACACATTATGACGTCATATTATGACGTCATCGACCTCTACTGCACAGATTTATAAGAAACATCAACCTTCGGCGCAAAGGCATAACTTATTTTGTTTTACAGAAACAATGCATAAAAAGACTCAGGATATTCCAAGGATTTAAGATATAGCTGCACAAATGTCGGCACTGCAATTGTTTAGTTACTATTGGTGCAGTTTTAAGTTTAAACAGGGTAAAAATTCACAGTGCAGTGTAAGTTTTCTAAATTTTTTATCGATTGAGAAAGTGCATAGGATTTGTGCAGCAATTTTATTAATTTTAAGAATATTCTCCTTTGCTTATTTTAAATTAGATAGGATATGCCAATGCGCCAACACGATTTTGTTGTTGTGATTTATTGCCTTGAATTGGGGAGAACAATGACGTCATAATATGCACTTGCATAAATAAATTGTGGGTAATAAGTATGTATAAGAAAATCAAATTGAACTTTCTCTGTACATAAAATATACAACTTGTGAATTTTTATTACCTCATTTGCATAGAAATATCCATATTTAGCCTAAAGGTAGTCCGATCCTCAGGTTTATAAAATAAGCTGTTAAGTAATCAAAATTACTCATAAAAGTATCTCTGAATCCTGAAAGTTATATAAATTTATCCATAGTATTTCTTTAAAGTTAAAGATTAAAGTTCATCATATTATGTAAGGAAAATCGTCAAATTTCTAATATTTTTGCAGAAAAAGCGAATTGGAATATCAACAATGCATTTTCTAATTGCAAATTGATCAACAAATATATTTTAGGTTAAAAAATGATAGGTATCCAGGCATTCAGAGAAATTGTCATGATTTTTATACTTATATGGTATTTTCTGTCTTCTATTTCCGTCATGTATTCTATAATACATAGTGTCAAAGGCTTTTGTAATCATTGCAAGACACCACAAATAACTTCTTTTTTCATATCATGCTAATAAGCATTGATATCTAAGGCTGGATTCAAGAAAATCTTATTTCTCAAAAACTGTATTATTTTTTTTCTTTTATAGGGTACAAATGCCAACTTTTATAAGACCTTTTCTAAGACTTCCAAAAACCTCGAATCTTATAAAGATGAATAAAATGAAAACCGTTGCATGAAAAATTTCATTTTCAAGCTTCATTTTGATGCATTTCAATTTAAATTTTAATTTTTGGTGTTATCCTTCCTGGCTGAGGATCGGATATCCTTAACTCACTTGCGAAACGACTAAATTGTATGTCAAACAAGAAACCTTTTCCATCGTTAACTTTCCTTAATAAATTTTATGAGATATATTGGCGTTTTTGTTTCTTTACTTCTTTGCTAATCAACAGCTTACTCTGAGTATGATCAAGTTTTAAAGGGAGGATCGCAACTCACCAATAAGTTGATGTTTCAGGGATTTCAACAACCTCGTAAAATAACTGTTATTAAGACCTTGTTAGTCCATATACTAGTAACCTATCACTGGGTCGTATTGTGGATGACTTGTTTCATACCAATTGCTAGGCCTATGTTTAATACTAAATTGACTATGGAGAGTTCCACCTTCTTTATCAATACATAAAGCTTATGGCGGTTTTGACCGATCAACAAGAGATTCTTTTTCTACATGTACGTAAGCAAATGATTCAACTTCTTATTTTCAAAGGTACGTATTTTAATCCCGATTCCCATTTTTGTATTGATTGTACATTTTTCATAATAGCTAACTATTCCTTATCTTTACCTTTTAATTTAACGTATTAATTATTTACTAAATTGTGCGATTTAGCGTTCACACTGAGTAAATTATTCATGATCAATAATTTTTTATGAAAGAATAGTTAAATAAAACTTGCTGATGATCGATTTCTCAACAAACTTGAAGAAGACTGCAATATTAATAAAACAATACACACCCTACCGAGCCATTTTCATTGAAGATCGTCATGACTGTGTTGAATATTCGTGTTCGTTGATTTTCTCTTTGTTCTTATTAAACACACAACGTACCTAGCCAGTATCATTGAAGATCGTCATGACTGTGTGAATATGCGTGTTCGATGCGTTTTTTCTTTGTGCTTATTAAACACACACCCTACCTAGCCAGTATCATATATTGAAGATCGTCATGATTGGGTGATTATGCGTGTTCGATGCGTTTTCTCTCTGGAGGTAATACCTACCTAGCCAGTATTCCGTTTCTGCCGATCCAAAGCCTGCCTTGTACTCACTCCATGTTCTGTTAAATCGCACAGGGCCGTAGACTCGTCTCTGTATAGCCTGTATATAATAAGTAACTTAAGAAAGATAGCAATGTATAGAAAAATAATAACAGATAATTTTCCAAAAGAGGGTGATTTTTACTTTTAGAAATTTTTGTTGACTGTGTTAAATTTATGTTTGTTTGTTGTTTCTTGTGCAAAGCATCTTATCATATATAACAAACAATAGGAAGTGCAGAGTTGGAATGCATCATAATCAATCATTTTTGACAGTTATAATTTTATATGATTTTTTTTTTATAAACACTAAAAAACAACTTCGTAACTGATATCTAGAGAATCAACAGTCCCGTTCATGAGCCACTGTTGGTTGGATTAGAATTCGGAAATATGCAAATATTCAGTACACTTTAAATTATATGATATATTTCAGCCATAAACAAACCGTCCACCCCCCTCCATCTGTATTCATATCACAGTACACGTGTACAGGTCTCTGTCTGTCCCTCCATGGATATATTCTGTATACACCCGATAAAGCTGGCACACGGGCACGTAACTCCAAACAAGTGGATGCTTTGAAAAGACAATACATAGTAATCGACGGTAATATTCTAAACATTTTTAAACAAGGAAAAATCATTTTAAGGCAAAAATTGTTTAATATACTTACCATATGGCAATGTGTAATAACTCCACGCTTCAGATTCTTTAGAATTGTTTTTGAAGCTTTTGTTAAGATACTGATGTAATAGTTTGCAGGATTGAACATGCGGACTATACAGTAATGCAACACAGGCCCAAAACATAGCACATTCTGCTGTACACGTTAACAAACTTACTTCGTTAACCTCAAATATTTCCTCTGGTAAAGTGTCCACGAATGAAACAAATTTTTCAAACTTTGTAACTAACTGTAGTCCAAAACATGAAAGAAATGGCAATAGACCCATTAAGGGTATTAATTGCAGAAATATCAGTGAGGACATGTTCGAAAAAATTAAAGTTTCGGAAAGCAGTTGTTGATTGTTGTATAACGATGAATAGCATAGGATTCCTTTTACAAACTGCCTTTTAATATGAATTTATATAATATACCTCTAATATTCAATTTAACAAAAATTTTGTTCCTTGCATGCAGTGGAGATTAAAAAAATCGAATGAGAGGTATTTTTCCTCCAATCGATTTTTGTAAGATCGAATGATTTTAATTTTTAAGTGATTTTTTTTTAAATCGAATGATTTTAATTTCTTAAAGTTCATTTGATATAAAATGATGAAAAAGAATTCTAAGCTCATAATGCGCTAAAATCGTCGATTATCAGTTTACATTATTCATCATAAGTTAGATATACGCTCTGTTGTACGTGTATGTATCCATGTGGTATATAACGAAAGCAATTATTTTCTTGGGATATCAAAATTAATACTTTCTCGTTTATTACTTTCTTTTCTATAAAGAAAAAACATTTAAATCATTTGATATTTATTAATATGTTCAATATTCTTGATCAAAAAATGATTTGAATGACAAAACATTTAGTGGATACATAGAAAATCCTCACAAACAAGAAATATTCAAATAACATACCATTAAGTTATTTGGATACAATTAAAAAAAAATTCGAAAAAAAAAACAAAGCAGGTTTAAACAAATGCTATCAATAATCTAGTGACTAGTCTTTATTGAGATATAACTTCGGTGGAGGAGAAACCTCAGGAGTACTATGAAAGATATGGAGATAACGAACAGTATTCAATATCAAAGTCCATAAAACAAAACAAAATTGGAGCAGAGCAAGCACGGACCACAATTTCATATTAATCTCAGAAACATGGGGTTTTCTTAATTAAATGAGAGAAAAATAAATTAATAAAAAGAGATGTGTTTAAGTCACATAGGCCTTACATTTTATTTCTTTTGTTGTACTGCTGCAATAAAGCTTTATTTATTTTCTTCTTTTATTAAAGACATTGACACATTGAGAAATAAATTTTTCATCATTTGGAAAATGGCAAGTTCCAAATATTTCTATAGAAATTATATTAAGTGTTAGAGATCCGTTTTACATATTACATTGTATTTTCAATGAGTAAATGTTTGTATTAAGTACGAAGTTCAGTCACACACTTTCAGGATGTCTACGTAATGAAATGCTACTGCAGTGTTAGAATATTTAAATTTTGGATTCATAGTACACTTAACTTTTTTTATTTCGTTATATATTACTTTTTAGCTCACCTGAGCCAAAGGCTCAAGTGAGCTTTTCTGATCAAAATTTGTCCGTTGTCTGTCGTCGTTGTCGTTGGCGTCGTTGTCGTCGTCGTTGTCGTAAACTTTTCACATTTTCATTTTCTTCTCAAGAACCACTGGGCCAATTTCAACCAAACTTGCTAGAAAGTATCCTTGGGTAAAGGGGATTCAAGTTTGTTCAAATGAAGGGCCACGCCCTTTTTCAAGGGGAGATAATTATGAATTAGCGAAAAAATAATGGCATTTTTAAAAGATCTTCTCACGAACCACTGGGCCAGGAAAGATGAAACTCATATGGAATCATGCTCAGGTAGTGTAGATTCAAATTTGTTCAAATCATGACCCCTGGAGGTAGGGTGGGGCCAAAATGGCCGATCAAAGTTTTACATAGCAATATATAGGAAAAATCTTTATAAATCTTCTTCTCAAAAACCACTGGGCCAGGAAAGATGAATTTCATGTGGAATCATCCTCAGGTAGTGTAGATTCAAATTTGTTCAAATCATGACCCCTGGGGGCAGGGTGGGGCCAAAACGGCCGATCAAAGTTTTACATAGCAATATATAGGAAAAATCTTTATAAATCTTCTTCTCAAGAACCACTGGGCCAGGAAAGATGAATTCATGTGGAATCATTCTCAGGTAGTGTAGATTCAAATTTTTTCAAATCATGACCCCTGGGGGTAGGGTGGGGCCAAAATGGCCGATCAAAGTTTTACATAGCAATATATAGGAAAAATCTTTAAAAATCTTCTTCTCAAGAACCACTGGGCCAGGAAAGATTAAACGCATATAGAATCATCCTCAGGTAGTGTAGATTCAAGTTTGTTCAAATCATGACCCCTGGGGGCAGGGTGGGGCCAAAATGGCCGATCAATGTTTTACATAGGAATATATACTATAGGAAATATCTTCTTCTCAAGAACCATTGAGACAGGAAAGATGAAACTTCTGTGGAATCATCCCTAGATAGTGTAGACTCCAGTTTGTTGAAATCATGACCCCCGGCGATAGGGTGGGGCCAAAATGGCCGATCAAAGTTTTACATAGGAATATCTAGGGAAAACTTTTAAAATCTTCTTTTCAAGTACATGTACTTTAAAGCCATGCTTAGTAATATTTATAGGGAATCATCCTCAGGTAGTGTAGATTGAAGTTTGTTCTAATCATGACCCCCCGGGGGGTTAAAATTCAAGCTCCCCCCCCCCTTGGTAAACTTTCAGTTCTGATCTGATGTGTGCTTTTTCTTAGCCAATTGCTCAGATGAGCGATGTGGCCCCTGGGCCTCTTGTTTAAATTTCGGTCGGTGTTGTGTTGTCTTTAACAAAAATGTTTTGAGCTACATATTGTGTTTACTACTTATTAAATCAAAGTGTTCTCTCTAATTTATCAAAGCATTCGGATTGGCCTATCTTTTATTCTGTATTTCATACACGCATATGGTGTCCCTCGGGTAATCCTCAGGGATATTAAACATATGTCATATGTAGAGTCTTCAGATTCCCATCTTTGGTATAAAACCAATACTTCATAGAATGACCGTCGAAATATGACTGAAATATTGCCGATCCAGCGTTAAACAATAACAATCAATCAATCATTAAAAGAATTGAAAGAATGTAAGGTTTTATTACAGATAAATTGGAAGATTCCCATGTGTACTAATTCAAAATGTTCTCAAAAAAAAAAAATGTAAAACCTGTGACATTTTGATAACTTACCCTTACTTCACCAGTAATCTTACTGGGCAGAGCTCTTTTAAAACCAAAACTTGGGGAAATCTGAACTTCAAATCGTCTAATGTTGTCTACGGAATAAAATAAAACCTGTGTGGACTTGGTTATGTTGGTGAAACCAAGGGATCTTGTAATAAAAGAATATCAGGTAATAGATTTAAAATAAATAATGGGGTTAACAGCTTTTATACAAGCATTTCAATTTACCTCATCATTCTATTTTTTCAATGAATTCTAGAAAAATTTACCACAATACAACTATATAAAAGATACTAAAACTACAATAAAAAATACATGTCATTCTGAATTTCATATATTTTTCTATTATTATTTATTCGTAATATTTAAAAAATATTCTTATTTTTTTAGGTGAATCAAACATTCTAAAATATCTTTCAAGAATGAAAAAAAGTGTTTCACCCAACAATTACACTGTATTTATCAGAATACAAAGAAAAAAAGTTGCATTCATCGCGGGTGGGATGCGTTTTTATTCTCGAACCCCTACTCACTGTACGAATTTCTGTAATTTTTCACAGGTAATAATTGTGGAGTTAGCCAGTTCTAACAATTAGCAAAACTTCGCGAAATGATTGCAAGATATAAGTATTTGTATAACAGACAGAGCAAAAGAAAAGTCAATTTCTTATAAATATTAATTGCTTGTATTTATGTATGATTTAGAAGGAAGATGCAAAAGACATCAACCAAGATTAGATCAAATGAAGAAGTTTGAAAATATTTCTGCATTAACAACGTTTCCATGAAATAGACAAAAATTGTTATCAAACTTAAAAGTATGAAAAAAGGAATTAAATTTTTTTATGATCAGGTTCGGTTTATATTTATAGATCAATTGCAAGAAAAAGAACTTCTTCGTTTTATTCCTTGCATGATAATGTTGTATGCATTAACTTTGTGTCGCATAGGACAAGGATCTAGAGAATCTAAAGATATATCGTTTAGAGGGGAAATACCTTATTTCACTGCTTGTTAAATGGTTTTACTGTATATAATAATTGTTTGACTGAGGATGCAGCTGTACTGCCAGACTTTTATTCATAACAATATAGAACTATTCATTTTTTAAATGTAAAGATTTGATGACATATCCAGATTAATATTTCTACAGTTAACATTTAGTTTTGGATTTTTTCTACCTATCTTGGTTTTTGGAGTGCAATTCTTTCTTAAATTCGAACACTTTGTTTCTTTCTCTGACATTATTTACGATGAAATATTTGAATTTACTGGAATTAGTCTTGTGGCATGTACGATAAAATGTATTCATAATTTGGCTTGTGCTGCACTATTGTTTAACCGGCGTCTGAAATCCTGTAAAACATTACAAATGCACAATTATTATGAAATGAGTCCCATCAGACTTGACGCAATTGATGATTGGGAATATTATATACTTCCGTATGGTAATGTATACACAAATATGTTTGCATTTTTTTTTAATTTATAGAATATCAATCTTATTTTTATACATGTAATCATCATTTTATATGTTTTCCTTTCAGGGACCTCTTGTTTGGATTTACGTGGCCTAGTCCCAGCTTTATCGGGTGTATACAGAATTTACCCCTGGCGGGACAGACAGAGACCTGTACACGTGTACTGTGATATGAGGACAGATGGAGGGTGATGGACGGTTTGTTCACGACTAAATGTTATCATAGTTTAGAATTATCTTTTCAATGAACACTGATCGTGCGGCTAGGATTAGAATTATGCTTTATTATACTTGAAAGAATGCACAATGTAAACAAAACCAGGTTTTTATTTTGGTTTGTTTGTTACGAAGATCTTGTTAGCAAATACAATCTACATGTATCATTAAATCGTTTGCTGACGGACGCTTTTGATATTAAACGTTAAGCCTTTAATGGCATACCTGGTACTTAATTGTCTCGGGTGTTTTCTGTTTTTTTCGATGATAACAAGGGGATACGGGGGATAATCACTTCTCCATTGCACCTGATCCTGCCTCTGATGATATAGAGGTCCGTATTTGATCTGCTCCAGAAACGTATTGTTTAAATGGATTTTTGAGTTTAAATACTGTTCTTTATCACCATACTGTATACAGGGAAATTTTCGCCCCCGTTTTTTTCCCGCCCCTTTCGCCCTCTTTATGATTGGACGAATTTAAACCAGGGCGAATTTAAAGAACACAGCATAATTTCTTAAATAGAACTATGACTGGGCGAATTTAAAACGTGGCGAAATTATCAAGGGGCAAAAATAACCCTTTATACAGTATTTCATTTTCTGTAACCCATCTGAGAATTTTCCCCCACTGACACAACACTACTGACCAGAGGGAGGGGGTTGCACATTTTAGAAGTAATGAAAAGTATTTGAAATATTCTGGAGAAAAGTTTCCAGTATTTTGCATTTCATTTCGATGACACTATCTATTTTGAGTCCCGTGGGGATCCGGGTTAGAATAGGTCCTCAGTTCCCCCTTGCTTGTCGTAGAAGGCGAATAAATGGGGCGGTCCTTCGGATGAGACCGTATAAACCGAGGCCCCGTGTCACTGAAGGTGTGGCACGATAAAGATCCCTCCCTGCTCAAAGGCCGTAAGTGCCGAGCATAGGCCTAAATTTGCAGCCCTTCATCGGCAATGGTGACGTCTTCATATCAGTGAAATATTCTGGAGAGGGACGTTAAACAGTATACAATCAATCTATTTTGATATGATGGTTTCCTATTCGTACATGTTCTCTTCCTTTCAAATTTCCTCTAATCTTATTCATAGGCTAAATAAAGATTAATTATTAATTAAATTTAATTTATTATTTATATACAGGCTATACAAAGACGAGTCAGCGGTCCCGTGCGTTTAAAAGAACATGGAGTGAGTACAAGACAGGGTTTGGATCGGCAGAAACGGAATACTGGCTAGGTAGGCTGTGTGTTGTGTAATTAGCATAGAGAGAAAACGCATCGAACACGCGTTATCACACGGTAATGACGGTCTTCATTGATACAGGCTAGGTAGGATGTGTGTTGTTTAATTAGCACAGAGAGAAAACGCATCGAACACGCGTATTCACACGGTAATGACGGTCTTCATTGATACAGGCTAGGTAGGCTGTGTGTTGTTTAATTAGCACAAAGAGAAAGCACATTAAACTCCTATATTCACCAAGTCAAATTACAGTTTTCAATGAAATATAGAGATTTCTACGAAAGCCGGATAGGCTCATTTCTGAGAAGATAAAAAAAAATTTAACTCGTTATAACGAGTTAATTATCTCGTTATAACGAGTTAGTATCTCGTTATAACGAGTTAGTTATCTCGTTATAACGACTTAATTATCTCGTTATAACGACTTAGTTATCTCGTTATAACGAGTTAATTATCTAGTTATAACGAGTTAATTATCTCGTTATAACGAGTTAGATATCTCGTTATAACGAATTAGTTATCTCGTTATAACGAATTAATTTTCTCGTTATAACGAATTAGTTATCTCGTTATAACGAGAAAATTAACTCGTTATAACGAGATAATTTTCTCGTTATAACGAGTTAATTTTTCTCGTTATAACGAGTTAATTATCTCGTTATAACGAGTTAGATATCTCGTTATAACGAATTAGTTATCTCGTTATAACGAATTAATTTTCTCGTTATAACGAATTAGTTATCTCGTTATAACGAGAAAATTAACTCGTTATAACGAGATAATTTTCTCGTTATAACGAGTTAATTTTTCTCGTTATAACGAGTTAATTTTCTCGTTATAACGAGTTAAAAACTGTTCTAAAGTTGATATATCTAAGTGATAGGAAGTATGGCACACAAAACCGAGTCGATCAAGTTTGTTTAAAGTGTGTATGATAAATATTTCATTGAAAAACAGCAAACTAGTTTTTATTTTTTGTTTTTTTCAAGGGGTTGTTACTGTGATTGTAGTTTGTTTATTTATAAATTTTACGCGGGCCCATGATCTAATTGCTGATCTCTCCATACCCCTTCTTCAAAACATTTCTGACTCAAAAAATAATATATATCACACTGTAAGTGTATGTTGCATTAACGCCTGCGTTAGCTTGCTATTATAATTATTAATTATCATTGTATTAATTAGGAAATTAGACATTGATTATGGAAGCTAATAAGTCATCCAAAACATATAAAAAAAAAATTAAGTGTCTTTTATCGGAAAAGTTGTCATACATAAATTGCCAAACTTTGAAGCAAGTACATTTGGCAATATGTTTTTTTTTAGACGTCCACGTTTTTAAAAATGTGTAAATGTGTTCGATTAAAAGATTGCTATTTTTATAAAATTGTGATTATTGACAGCAAGATAGAAGATTAATATTAATAATTTTTAATTATATCGCAAATTAAATTTGCATCTCTTTATCAATTTGAAAGTAAGTTTTGACAGATAATTATCAAATAAACTTCAATGGCATTAAACCTACAGCCATTTTTAATTTCGATATTGCTATAAATTTAGAAATAAAGGGACAACTTATTATTTCGATATAACGAGATAACTAACTCGTAATAACGAGATAACTAACTCGTTATAACGAGATAATTAACTCGTTATAATGAGAAAACTAATTCGTTATAACGAGATAACTAATTCGTAATAACGAGATAATTAACTCGTTATAACGAGAAAACTAACTCGTTATAACAAGATAATTAACTCGTTATAACGAGATAACTAAGTCGTTATAACGAGATAATTAACTCGTTATAATGAGATAACTAATTCGTTATAACGAGATAACTAATTCGTAATAACGAGATAACTAAGTCGTTATAACGAGATAACTAAGTCGTTATAACGAGATAATTAACTCGTTATAACGAGATAACTAAGTCGTTATAACGAGAAAACTAACTCGTTATAACGAGATACTTACTCGTTATAACGAGATACTAACTCGTTATAACGAGATAAGTAATTCGTAATAACGAGATAATGCTAAGTCGTTATAACGACATAACTAAGTCGTTATAACGAGATAATTAACTCGTTATAACGAGATACTTAGTCGTTATAACGAGATAACTAAGTCGTTATAACGAGATAATTAACTCGTTATAACGAGTTAAATTTTTTTTTATCTTTTCAGAAATGAGCCTATCCGGCTTTCGTAGATTTCCAATCAAATATCATTTGGACAATTCTAGACATTAGCTAAAATGTTCTTTTTTAATTTAATTATTTTTAATTATTGTTTTAAAGTATATTATTAATGAATAATTTTATCGAACCAGTCTTGAAACTTCTTGATTTCTCCCTTTTATTTTCATTTAAAATAGAAGTTAAAATTGTGTTATAAATAAGAGCTTGATTTCATACATTTTTTTAATTCAACAAACATTCCTTAAATACTTTTTTGTGAATATCTTTTGAACGACTTTGCTTGCACGAAAAAATTAAAATACCACATTATATACCATGTTATGTAAGTAACAGATCAGTGTCTTTTAAAGATTACACAGGTCAAAGTGGAAAAACAAAAAGATAGATATGTTTTAATCAATTTTAGGAAATGACATTATTCACGAATTGACCGCAGAAAGCAAAACTGCATTGTACATTGCCATAACATTGACTAATGGAAAAACCCTATATGAACGATATGACCAGTTCTACATCACTGATGAGGCTGATGGCTACAGACTTAACCTTGCTGGAAAGGCTAAAGGAACTCTGGGTAAGGTCGCTAATTTCCAAATTAATTAAAACATTTATATGGTAAAATGTTTGTTTGGGGTTTTTTTGTATGTTGTTTAACGTTTAACTAGAATTTTTCATTCATATGGAGACGCCACCACTTGCCAGTGGACAGCCGCAAAATTTGTCCTGTACTAAAAGTCTTGGCACTCAGGGCCATTGAGCAGGGAGGGATCTTTTTCGTGCCAGAGACTCGAGACCTCGGTTTATACACTCTCATCCGAAGGACCGGTCTCCACGTCCTACAGTGAGATTCAACAACCCTTACTTCGCGAATCTAGAGCAGACGTTTTAACAACTGCACCACGTGGGCGACTTTGATGAAATGAATGAGAATTGTTGTTTGAAGGGATATCTAAACCTGTATGATGAAATGAATTTGCTTTCATTGATTGCATACTTCACAGTCTACTTTTCTCGAAAAAATTCATTTCTTGATATATTCAAGCTTGAAATTGAATCTCTTTTTGTGCAACAAATGAATTTCTTACTTCTTAACGAATGCAGTTTGACGTCTGCAATTAATCTTTTTAATATTTAATAGTTTCTATCAACAATTGGCTTTAACTTCGCCCACTATGCAATTGTTTAATTGACTATTGGCTTGAAATCAAATTGCAAACTATTTGTGATATACCGGTATTACTTGCTAATTATTAGACGTATTCAATATCATAAATAACTAATTGATGTTATACGATTGATATATTTAAGAAAAAAACATGAAATGTCGAGAAGTTAAAAAGAGACGATTACATTCTATAATGTTGATCTCTTCTTTGAATTCTTAAATATATCCATTTATAAATTTTCGTCTGAAGAACAAAGGAAAAAAATAATAACAAAACAAAAAAGAGGCACAGGGGCCACATCGCTCACCTGAGCAATTGGCTAGGAAATAGCACATATGAGATCAGAACTGAAAATTTACTGAGGGGGGAGGGGGCTTGAATTTTACCCCCCCCCAGGGGTCATGATTTGAACAAACTAGAATCTACACTACCTGAGGATGATTCCCTATAAATATCACTAAGCCTGGCTTTGAAGTACTTGAAAAGAAGATTTTAAAAGGTTTCCCTATATATTCCTATGTAAAACTTTGATCGGCCATTAGGCCCCACCAAACCCCCGTGGGTCATGATTTGAAAAAATCTTGAATCTACACTACATGAGGATGTTTTCACAGGAGTTTCATCTTTCATGTCTCAATGAGAAGATTTTTCCAAGTATATATTCCTATGTAAAACTTTGATCGGCCATTTTGGCCCCACCCTACCCCGGGGGGCCATGATTTGAACAAACTTGAATCTACACTACCTGAGGATGATTCCACATGAGTTTCATCTTTCCTGGCCCAGTGGTTCTTGAGAAGAAGATTATTTAAAAATGTCATTAATTTTTCTCTTATTCATAATTATCTCCCCTTGGAAAAGGGTATAGCCCTTTATTTGAACAAACCTGAATCCCCTTTACCCAAGGATACTTTGTAGCAAGTTTGATTGAAATTGGCCCAGTGGTTCTTGAGAAGAAAATGAAAATGTGAAAAGTTTACAACGACAACGCCGACAACGACAACGACAGACAACAGACAAATTTTGATCAGAAAAGCTCACTTGAGCCTTTGGCACAGGTGAGCTAAAAAGAAAAAAATCATAAAGGTCATTTTTAATTATTAACTATAATAAGGGGAATATTTACGCTTAAAATATTTTGAATTTTTCCGGAAAAAATTGCTTAGTGTCGCAGTCAATTTCAATATATTTATGAATTTTTCTTTTTATTAATTATGAAATTAAAACAAGAGGCCCATGGGCCACATCGCTCACCTGAGAAGCTTTGACCATTCTGTT
>PRKT01000211.1:383266-435840 GCA_003671525.1 Saccostrea glomerata | reverse complement strand
TTCCTATACATTTCTATGTAAAACTTTGGTCGACCATTGTGGCCCCGCCCTACCCCCGGGGGTCATGATTTGAACAAAATTGAATCTACTCTACCTGAGGATGTTTCCCCATAAGTTTAATCTTTCCTGGCACAGTGGTTCTTGAGAAGAAGATTTTTAAAACATACCACCAAATTTTCATTAATTTCCAATTATCTCCCCTTGGATGAGGGCGTGGCCATTCATTTGAACAAACTTGAATCCCCTTTACCCAAGGATGCCTTGCGGCAAGTTTGGTTGAAATTGGCCCAGCGGTTCTTGAGAAGAAGTCGAAAATGTGAAAAGTTTACAGACAGACAGATGGACAGCTAGACAGACTGACGCCGGACAAAATGTGATCAGAAAAGCTCACTTGAGCCTTCGACTCAGGTGAGCTAAAAAAGATTGAAGTCATTCAATTGTATAAGTAGTAACTATTCTTAATGGTACTCTGATATTAAATAACATATGTACAAAAAACACAGACATTTGAAGACTTACATATGTACATGTACTAAAGAGCCACTGCAGACAATGTAAAACTGTAGACATCAAGTCAGTGCAGGCAAAATGGCTCGTTACAGCTTTTGTAGGCTCTAGAAAGTTTCCCATACTTGTCAACCAGTGCAGGGGTTCGAAAATTTTCTGTTCAGGTGGTACACATCGATGCTAGCCAGGGGTTTATGGGGAGCGAAGTGGATTGAAAACCCTTGGCTAGCGATGATGGGTGGAACAAAACTCTCTTATATCCAATGCAAACACTGCATTCAATTATACACCCATTATACCTGTTAACAGGTAGTAATGATTTATTTGTAGTTTTAAAATTCTCTCTCTACACACACACATAAAATGCAACTTGATACATTACAAAAATTGACAAAAAAGTTTTAGTTCCTGATTTTTTTTATCTAAAGACATACATGTAACATTTTTTTTTCAAGCATAGTTTACTTTTAACAGTGTTTCAAAATAAAACTTCATTTTGTCACCATATGTCTGAATAACTGTAAGAAAGTTACAGTCAATATACTTTATTTCCAGGTGAAGAAAAGCACAAAAAAGATGAATTCTGTTCTGTGATTTGTCAGCTCATCTCGTACTTTGTTTTAAGGTGTTTGATGTCTTTTTCTGAAATTTTTCCATTCTCTCTTAGATTGTCGAACAAATGCTGCAACACTGCAATTAAAATTTAGAGAATCATATAAATAGTTCCTCCAAGAAACAACTCCAGGGTATTACCTAATCTTTGAAGCTGCAATTTATGAAAAAGAATTAAGAGATTAATTATCTTTTGTACATATATTTCCTATTTTTAATTAAAGCAAGGATAAATTTAAAATAAAGATATATACAATTCTTGATGAATTTCTACAAGCCAACAAATCAACTATTTACGAATTGAACATTGTATATTTGTTAATCATTAATGTTCACATTCCTCGTACTCATAAACATGTGATATATAAAATTATATGTGTGAAAATTTACTAGAATATTTTACCTTGTTTTTCTTTCCTTGAGAAAAACATAACAGTCATGCCAAACCTTTTCACTTCTGTCAGTTTACTCATGTGAGGGAAATAATCTTCTCCAGCACTAAAAATAGAGGTTATTACATTGCTTATGAAGTTTATGAAAAAAGAATTATTCATTAACATGAAGAAACTGTGGCCTGATTTTAACAAGAAAAGAACATATATACTCTGTGTGTTTTGTGACTTTCTGTATTTAATAAAAGTCTTTCCAGCGCAAATAAAGAGACTTTTTTTTTTAAGTTTTCAAGCAACATTTTACAAAAAAAGATGTTTATTATATACATATGTACCATATGTTTAACTTACAGTATGAAACAGTTTTGAAATACTGATAACATCTTCATCAAAATTTCTGCATCTAGACACTCTCCAAAGAGCTTAGGGTATAGGGAAGGGTCTATCTTCTGCAACATAGTAAATAAACAGTAAAATGATTAACATATAGCAAATAGAGCTTAATATACAATTCAAAACTTTGGTTATACATGTAGTATCTTTTACACTCTATAGCGAGCGCAGCGAGCTCAATAGACTTACGTGTAAGAACAGAGAAAATTCGGATTGAAATCTGTACATACGTCAGCCAAATTTCTCTGTGCAACATTCCCAGAATTCCTGCACTACCCAATGTCCTTTGCGCGAATATTGCCGAATAAATAAATAAATAATAACGTAAAGCATATATCAGACTTTCAGTTTGTAGAAATCTTTCAAAGAAACAAGAAATAACTCTGCAATGTTTTTCGACAAAAAATGCACTAGTTCTATAGTTTCAAACAGACGCTCGGCTGTCTCCGTAAGCTCCGACGAGCTTTGTGACGTCGTATGACGTCACAGCTAGTCGAGAAGTCTCGTGCGGCTTGACGTTCGAAGTGGCTGATCTCAAGTGTTTTTGATGGTACAACTGCGCTCGCCCCAACGGTCACACCGTAAAACATATTAAGATAATAGATAGTATTCATAAGATTTTTATTCATAGCGAGCGCAGCGAGCTCAATAGACTAACGTGTATGAACAGAGGAAATTCGGATTGAAATCTGTACATACGTCAGCCAAATTTCTCTGTGCAACCTTCCCAGAATTCCTGCACTACCCAATGTCCTTTGCGCGAATAAATCAAAAATAGTTAAAAAATTAAAAGAACAGTCAATTTGTTTCTTACCGAAATCTTAACGAAATGATTTTGCATTACCTTATTCAAAAAAATACCCCCATGCCACAACACCGGCCTTCACCTTGCCCTTCGGAAATGATACAAATGACGTCACCGGAAACTTACGAATTTTGACGAAGTTATGTCGGTTGCTTCCGTGAAACTCGGCTAAAACATAGCCACAACTTACATGAAAAGAACGATTTAATGCAATCTCCTTTCCATAAAACTAGAGTTTGCGTTCTAAGTCAACAGAACTTTTTTATCTCATTCTGACGTCAGACTTTCGTCACTCCAACGGTTCGGGTATTTCCGATTTTGTCGGAAACTTCCGAGAATTTTCGAATCTTGATCCCGATGCTTGGGAAATGATTTCTTTTTGTTGTTTTGTTTTTATTCTCTTTGCTTTCTTTTTCTTGAATGATAGACAGTACATGTGTAGGTTTATGATAGTAAATAAACTGCGCTCGCCCCAACGGTCACACCGTAAAACATATTATTCTTTTCAATGAATTTATATCTAAATAACAAAATCGGTCTTTACTTTCAAATAATTATAAAATGCAGTGGTGTCATTCTTCAGCACTTTGTAATCAGCTTGAAATTGGAATGAGGAGGCTGGAACAGAAAAGCTTCTGGGTGACAAAGATTTGCCTTCTGATCTGGGGCTGGTGGATGTTTTAGCCTCATTCTGAACACTTGATAAATCCAACTTTTGGTCAGTCTGAGATTTCGATGAATTATCATTATTTATCACAGGTGTAGATTCTTGCACAGTTTTTTGGGTGGATACAGCATTTATCATGCCAGGACTTGTGAATTTAGCAAACATTTGATTGTCTTTGGATTCCGTTTCTTTCCTCTGTGAACTGTGGCTTTCCTCAACCCTTGATCTGGCTGCTTGTCTAATATCTGTCTCCTCAATACCCACTTCCTCAATATCTAACCTCCTCAATGGTTTCTGAAATGATGCAGTCATTTATATTTTATCAATACTTCTGATGCTTTGCTAATGAAATGAAAAATTATGTCAGAACATTATTTCCATTGGATGTTATATGCAATTTTTTTCCTTTAAACTCTAACTTATACATAAATGGAAGCTTTAAAAATCAAATGCTTCGAACATGTTTACACCATTCTTACATATAAGTTGGAAAGTCTCAAAATCAGTTAAAATAAAATCAGATATCTTTGCTTAATCAACCTGTATATAATAATTCATGTAATTTTACACTAAGGTTGTGTAACGGGAAACTTGGTGTGTTTCCATATTATCCCAAAGTTCTGTGATTTACAGTGACAAAAACAATAATAAGGTTTACAGGTTTAATAAGTTAACAACCAGGTAATAAATATATAAATAACAAGTGAAATCTGGGGATTGGTGGAAGATTTTTACCTATATCAATAGCAATAAATTTGATCTACGTCCATCGGCTACTGGTGCCTAGCTGAGACTGCAACAGGTGTATCACGGTGGTCAGGCCGGTCAGTGGCGTTGCTAAGAACGGCCTGACCCACGCGCTGTGCCAGCAACATTCCCGACTGAATACTATGTATTACGCAATATAGTTATCTATAGTAATAATAATCATGATAATATAGTAATATTATAAATATACAAACATAGGTAATCAAAGATTACGAAGCTCACCTTGACGAATGTTATCAGTGTAAGTAATGCAAATCTCACATCATATTTTCTTAATATCTAATATTTATCCCAACAACAATATTCTTGCAAGTAGTGTTAACCCTTACATGGCATATACACATTTCTATGCATGTAGCGTGAAAAACATGTATAGTGTAAACAAATATTCATAAATTTGCTAACACTGCAGATATCAAGGACTTCAAGTTCATTGGGATTAATCTGTTCCCAAAACTTTAACATGGTCTCTTATATGGAAAATAAAGGTCAGATTCAGCATCTAAAGCAAGTCTGATAGTGTCCATCTCTAGATGCATCATCCAAGCAAGTTTGGTTCAGATAGGTCTAATAGCTACTTGGGAATGAAAATGTAGGTCAGATCCAGCATCCGAAGCAAGTCTTGTATTGTCCATCCCAAGATGCATCATCCATGCAAGTTTAGTTCAGATAGGTCTTATAGTTACTTGGGAATGAAAATGTAGGTCAGATCCAGCATCCGAAGCAAGTCTTGTAGTGTCCATCCCTAGATGCATCCTCCATGCAAGTTTGGTTCAGGTAGGTCTTATAGTTACTTGGGAATGAAAATGTAGGTCAGATCCAGCATCCGAAGCAAGTCTTGTAGTGTCCATCCTTAGATGCATTATCCATGCACGTTTGGTTCAGGTAGGTCTTATAGTTACCTGGGAATGAAAATGTAGGTCAGATCCAGCATCCGAAGCAAGTCTTGTAGTGTCCATCCCTAAATGCATCATCAATGCAAGTTTGGTCTGGGTAGGACTTATAGTTCCTTGGGAATGGACCTGCTCCAAAAACTGGACCTGCTCCAAAAACTTTAACCTGGTCACTCATCTGGAAAATGTAGGTCAGATCCAGCATCCGAAGCAAGTCTGGTAGTGTCCATCCCCAGATGCATCATCCATGCAAGTTTGGTCAGGGTAGGGCTTATAGTTCCTTGGGAATGGACCTGCTCCAAAAACTTTAACCTGGTCAATCATCTGGAAAATGTTGGTCAGATCCAGCATCTGAAGCAAGTCTGGTAGTGTACATCCCTAGATGCATCATCCACACAAGTTTGGTTTGGGTAGGGCTTATAATTACTTAGGAATGGACTTGCTCCTAAAACTTTAACCTGGGACACCGACGCCGACGCCAACGCCAACGCCGGGGGTATAGCATAAGCTCATCTCGACTTCGTCGAGGTGAGCTAAAAATAAATCTTCCACCATTACACTTGCAATCAATCAATTCTATTTTTTTTTAAGATTTTGAAAAATTTGATTTGTAGAATTTTCTATGCAATGACATGGATGGGAGTTAACGCTTCCCAATACAGTGTATAATTTTAACAGGAGAAATATATCTTTGACTGTTGTGAGGTTAAAATAATGTAGAGATGCAGTTCCTGGACAATACATATAATGCAAGTTTATAATTTTACTGGGACTTAACCTATTACTAAGAAATTTTGCACATGTATTCTTGATAAAATGTTGACAATCATTTATGAATTAATCTATTTTTCCTTTATCATGTTTAAGGAGTAAAAGTAAAAGTCTGAATTATTTCAAAATGGGTCTAAATATTAAGTATGCATTTCATACAATAAAATTATCAAAATCTCACCTTTGACCTCTTATTAACTGGTTTTGTAATTGGTTTAACAAGGCCTACATCTGGACCTAAACTGTCATGAGTGACCATCTGTTCTTTATTCATCTCCTGTATTTGAATAAATAGTTTTTAACAAAATCAAAAATTGTCCAATTGATTTTAGATGCCTCTTTGTACATTTTGTCATGAGATAAATGAAACATATCTATAGTGTACAGCATCTATATATTACACAGAAAAAAAAGATCAATTTTTTTAATGAAGTATATAACAGGCAAAATCATATCCCCAGTTTATGTTATTATGTAACTATTTTATTCTTTTTTTCAAGAGAAATCATGCTGTAGTTGAAAACTATTAAAGCAATATGAGCTGCATTTTTGAAAAATTTGTGTCATTACAAAAAACTTGTACTAAGTAATTTCAGCCTGTATGATCAATTAAAATAAAATAAAGTATTAAATTGTTTCAAAAGAAAGACATTTGTACAATCAAGTCTTTAGTATTTTTTTAAGAAAACAATATTGTGGAGGATGACAATGTGATTTTACATCAATAAAAGCTTGTAAATGGTTCTATTACAAATATGAACAACAAAAGTTTATAAATGTTTTTCTCTGTCCTTGAAATACTAGTAGGTAATGACAAGATTGCAACAGAAAATGTTGACATCAAAGTTGCAGCTCATATTGCTTTAAAGAAAACTTGTAAGGTTTCAGTAACAGGAGCAAGGAAACAGGATGCTTCCTGCATTTTTAGGCAATTATAACTTTCCAGCAAAAAGTAAGGAATCAGGAATATTTCTTTTATTCATATTTCAAAATTAATTGGCAAAATATACTTAAATAAAAAGAACGGTACCTTTTCAATTTTTTCAATCTCAAACTTTGCCTGTTTGTTCTGAGGTTCGAGCTGAAGGACTTTTTCAAATGTATCTTTTGCTTTGTTGAATTTCTTCATGCAGAACTGAGCAGAGCCCAACCTCAGGTAGGCTTTCACGTATAAAGGGTCCAAGGTCAAGGCCGTTATACAGTCAACCTCAGCGGCAGCATACCTACATATATAGCATTTGTATTATATCAACTCATCTTTTAGGCTATCTCAGAGTATTTAAAATACCCAAATGTACTTAACAGAAAAATTTACTGGGTACTTGCTTGTTTTAATTAAAGCAAAACATAGATTGAATATGGATGTGTTCATAAGTTTTCAAATGAGAAAGTTTTATTACATTTTTCTATACCTTAATTTTGTTTATTATTAAATAATGGTACATGTACAATATAGGCACATAATAGGCATACTCTAGGTATGTCTATTAAGTTTTGTACATGTGTCAGTCAGACACTTATATTTTAACAACTTGCATACCTTAAGCAAGCCTTTACGTGCTTATTCTTATGAAAGATAGGCATGACATATCCCCACTTTTGTGGAAAGGGCTTATAATCCTTTCAGTGCAATATACAAGTTTTGACTTGTGCTTTATGATATAGATCCTGACCAGTCACAGAGTAGAATACTAACATCTGTTCCTTAAGCAGGGCCATAGCTCTGTTGGCTGGCAATATAGGATTAGTAGGGTCCAATTCCATTCCTTTCGTGTACGATTCAATGGCATTTGTGTAGTCTCCTCTCTTGAAGTAGTCATTTCCCTAAAGAAAGGATGGGTTACATTTAATTACAAATATCTCCATTAACTTAACGTTTGAAATGAAGAGTCTAAGTAAGTAAGGTAGGTCTTACTGCATCTTTCTCCATGGCAGCTTGCTGTTTCTTTCTCTCTGCCTCCCATTCTTCATCTGTCTCATACTCCGATGAGTCTGACTTTTCTGTCTTATCTACATCATCACACATCTTGTCCTACAAATTGAGTAAATCAGTTATATGTATGAGGATGAGTAATCTTTTGTTAATTAAGGAATTTGAAAATGAGAGATGACAATTTTAATATTAGGATTCAATACGATCAGAGACATTTATTTCAAATCCACTTAACTTAAAGGCATTTCAAAAGTTGACAGATCTCTGAATAAGTAATAGAAGGCTTCCTCAACATTTTGTCTAATAAATTTTATCACAGCCCTACATTCAACTTACAATGTCCAGTTTATCCCAGGAGCGGTAGTCGTAACCACTGATTCTCTTTCGAGGCTTCCTTCCCTGGCTGTCATCGTCTTTCTGTGGTTTGACTTTCTTTTTCTTCTTTATTTTCAAGCTGTTTCTAACTGGTGGCAGATCCTGGCAAAAAAAAAAATCATTCAAGCTTTATTGACATTTTAAAAAATGTTTATTGCACACACTGTAATATTTTTTTCTCCATAACCAAATGCCCTCAGCTGATCAGAACTACATGTACATGTACTAGGTCTTATAATTTTGGTAAGGCCATGCTTAAAAAAAAATTCTTTGTTTGCAGTTGCCGACCTATAATTTTTAGACTGGGTAGGTAGGAAGGCAATCTTTTTTTTTTTTTTTTTGGAAAAAAATTGTTTTCAGAATTTTGTTACATAACATAAAATAGAGTTTTTCATAGGCCTACTCTACATGAATAAGTTCCACTCTTGGTATAAACTAATGATTGATGAAGACAAAAATTGAAAATGAGTTTTCAGTTTTAACTCTTTACCCCCTAATGCCACGATTTGACGCACTGGCCATTTCCTTCGAGTGTTTGCCTGGCTGCCCCTTAGAGCGTTTTAGATGAATTGGAGTGCAGTTTAAAACTGAACTAATAAGGGTAAAGATATTTCATTAATACTATTTATCATATATCATTGGATTCATTATGGATTAAATTTTTCAAATCTATTCTCATAATTTCGATCGGAATTTTCTGTAAAAAAATAATTCTGTGAAAGCAGGTGTAAATAGAAAAAATGGCTTTATTAAGTCAAAATTGTCTGAATAAATAATAAAAATATGTGTGATTATATAATTGATGGTTAAATTATTATTCATTATCAATTTTATAAGTTTAATTCCTCAGAAATCAATAAATCGTAGTGCTACTTCAATGTCAATCTCGCCGACAAATTTTCAGACTTGCGTCCTATAACTTGATTTCTGAACGTTTTTGCATACTTTAATGATCCAATTCTATTAAAAAAAATATTTTCTACATCTTTACATTTATAAATATGTGTAAAATGGAAGGTATCTTCTGAATTTGTGAGGAACAGGTAACGAAACTTCACAAAATTTTCGTATGTTATGTTGGAGTATATTACAATTTCATGTAATGCTTTACTGGATGAGAAAATATTGCGTATTGACAGAGTTATATGTTCAGAAAACATCGCATGTAACAGTCCGCCATTTTGAATTTTGGTGGAACTTTCCAAGATTTTATTGTTTGTTTACACATGTTAATCACTTGATTTCTAACTGTAGTATGATGCAATCATCTATTGTTAACCTGCAGATGGTCAACTGTGCTCTGATCATTTGTCAACAAGCGGTAATTTCAAGTCAAATCAACAATGAAATACAGGTGAAGAGCTAAAGGAAGGAAAGGTCTAAGGGGAAAAGAGTTAATATCCTGAAAAATTGGAGAAAAAAAAATACAAAATGGCTAAAAAAAAGTTTGGGTCGGGTGCATTTTCAGTGGGTCGGTCGGCAACTGCAAACAAACAGTATTTTATTTTAGGCCTAATATTTTGACATTTCAATAGTAATATCCTTGACACCATATTTTCTTGATTCCAAGATGGAGATGAAAAGTATTCTTGAAAAATGTGACTGGGGATATTTTCTAAGAGAGCAGTAGCAAAAATACAATCAACAAACCTTTCCATTCACTGATTTTTCACTTATCAATTTTCTTTCTTTTTCTTTTATGTTGTCCTCCCATTTATTCATGTCTTTGACGAAGGATTCGATGTCCAAATTGTTTTCCTTCATCTGATGTTGAAGCGTCAACATTTTTTGTTCCGATGCACTGATTTTCGCCATGGTTTGGCTTTAGGTTTTCAACAGAACACGTTTTTCAAACACTGCGTTGTTTTACATAGGCGCTGACATGTTTTCTGGAATTCGTATATTAGTACTCTTGATCCCGATGTATTTGATACTATTAGAATTTACCAATTTAACATACTTGTTGAATTATTTGTTTCATACAAAATATTAAATCATACAATTATTGTTTATTTTATTGGTACATTATTGATGACATCTGCAGAAATAACAAAAAAATGTCGAAACTGAACTCCACGTCGGGCACGCAATGCTATAATTTTAACAACGACCTTTGACTTGAAACTAATGTAAACTTTGTGTATTTTGCCAGGTGTAAAAATTGCAAGGTAGGCATTATTATCATATGGTCACTGAATATTATTTATTTAGATTAGATAAAATGAATTATTATTATTTCGTCTTTACTAAATATCTTGTTTTCGGTAAAGTAAAATCCAAATATATTTCATCCCGGAAGAAGTGTATTTTGCATGTTTTGAAGCGAGCAATCAGCTGATTGACATTAGCAAAAATTATAATGTCAGGAATGGGGGGGGGGGTCATTTTCTTTCAATAAAATCATATACTAACTTTTAAGCAGTGAAATGGCATATACAGTTATGCATAACTCAAGTATCATAAGACATGTAATGGATACGGGCTATACACTATTAGACATTATGCGAATTATCAATTTGAGAAAATTTCCACTAGCGTGAACCAGGCAGAAATGAATCTTCACATGTAACTGTCCATGTGGTAATTGATGTCCATCTAGAAATCATGACTGTGTATATATCTTCTGTTTACTTACTTTGTTCATTTTTTTTTCAAAATAAAATTGTGCTGCTTTATTTAGATTAATTTGGAAATGTATCAATATTTACATTTTAAAAGTTTGTTGGATCCAATTATTGTCTTATTCTTTTAATATTTTATTTTTAAACATGATAAACGCAGAAATTTTTTTTGGCACTATACAAAGCCCCTCCCCCAACCCATACCCCCACCCCAACAACACCCATTAATCTTGACAATTTAACATTTAAACACACTGATCAACGGTTGACCTATCATAATGATTATTAAAAAAATCACCACTTGCAAATACGTGTATATATATCTGAAAAAAAAGATGATCATTATTCTGTTTACATGGTTAACTCAATATCTAACCCTGTGAGTGCTGAATTTAAGTGACAAAAGTTGGGTGTATTTGTGACATACATGAACAAGCTTAAGGTCATTTGATTATACACCAGTCAAACAATCACAAATGTGTGTGAAACATACAGTACATGATTGTATGCATGTCATTAAATCCTGTATTTACCATGTATTTACGCCCATCCAGGTTCTATATTGATCTAATATCTAAGCAAAATTATTTATTCATGGGTTGTAAAGAGATACTAGTGCATGTACAATGTAATTGATTAATACAACAATGTACAATGTAGTTTCAAATTGGCAAATTAAAATATTTTGTCTGTTTATGAAATGCCTGACCTGTTAAGATTTCAGATTTTACAGATAAGTAATAGTCGCCAGTGTGGCGCGCAGTGGTTAAAGCATCCGCCCTAGAGTCGCATCCTATCGTCGCGGGTTCGAATCCCACTGTGCGACGTGGAGATCGACTGGTCCTTCGGATGAGACCGTATAAACCGAGGTCCCGTGTCGCAGTAGGCACTGGCACGAAAAAAGACTTCTCACTGATCAATGGCCCTGAGTGCCGAGTATTGGATAAAATTTGCTGCTCTCCACCGGCACTTGGTGGCGTCTCCATATGAGTGAAAAAATCTCGACAAACAAAGATTCCATTAGTCTAAAAATTTCCAATCGGGTCTGTTTTCCAAGCCCTATTCAGTAATACAAGTTCCTAATCTAATAAGATTTTATTTGAAAAAAAAACCACAATGCCTCATTAACCCTCGTTAAAGTTTTTCAAGAAGTGCATTAATTCGCGTACTGAAAAGTACAGACCCTTTGGTATACTAGTATATCAATTGTAGGCACATACATTTTCAGTAGCGGCGCTATCAACCACCAAATATTCCTTGACGAACAAAAAAGTTAAAAGGGTAATCAGACGTTTATTATTGAGGGGACACATTAATATTAAGAAATTATTAGGAGAGGGCATGGGGGTCCCCCTGATTCTTTTTATTTAAACTTCAAACATGCAGTAGGTTAATTCCCATGGCAAAATTTCTAGGATACTATAGGATTTCTAATTAACAGAATTATGTAAATTTATCTCGAAGAGGTCTCGTCAGTTTATAATTTTTCAAGTAACACGATCAATCCATGATCGAGTCTACATAGTTGTTGTATGTTAGCGGCAGATCTGTAGCTCGCTGGTCTGAAAAAATTGGAATGGACGACCAGAGAGCTACAGTGTCAACAAACGACAAACTAAAGTTTGTATATTTTTTGCGCACAAAAAGTGCACTGTTTCTTGATTTTTTTTAAATCGTATATTTCGAGATATTACTGACCGTTTATTTTCTTTTACTACTTCCCAAGTCATGCACGATCGAAGCGCACTGGACCGAATTACATACATGTGTTGTATCTTGCTACCTAATATGGCGGTATAAAATGGCGAAGTTTCAATGGTCTCAATTTCAGTCCCATGTGAGCTACAATGTATAAACAACGGGTTTTAGAAAGGTTTCGTTTCGGAAGTAGTAAAAGAATTTGATAGGAACACACGATTAATGAAACTTTGAAATGGCAATCTGAGAAGAAAAAAAATGCGAAAACTTCGCGCTTTTTTGCGCAATAAACACCTTTTTCATGATCAGTTATGATTCCAAAATGAAAAAAAAATCAAATAATTTCGGTTTATTTTCTTTGATTTTCATAGATGGGCGCTGTAGAATCCGGTCGAGGATTGACGTCTGCTGAACGTTTGTTTTTCTACGGCATGCATGGTCTGTTTGACGAAATTGTCTTCACTGCTCTTTATGACGTCATTTACGAACCGGAAGGAAACAAACAATTAAAGGGATATTCAACAATTTTCTCCTTTTTTATATATGGCGTATGCAGCTACCTTGTTGAACGCATGTATGTGAGATTGAAGGAAAATGGAGTTCCATTCAAAATTCGAATTTTCATTTACCTAGCTGTATTGTATTCCTGGGAGTTCGCGTGCGGACTTATTTTGAGGCAATTCGACGCATGCTCTTGGGATTATAGCCACTACAGATTTAATCTCATGGGATTGATAACGCTCGAGTATGCCATATTTTGGCTTCCGCTCTGTGCGTGGAATGATGTCCTTTATAAATACTTGTTAAGTCTAAAACTTACGGGTTGGAGCACCAAGGAAAAATTGCAGTAAATGGAAGAACTAGTGTAAAATAAAGTTTAATAGGTTTAGATATCTGCTGAGAAAGACAATGCATAAAGCATAATAGAAACGCAATTTTCTACCAAAGGATAATCAGTGTATCAGTTTTGATCTCATAAATAGTTTATTTTTAAATTTGTTGTTTATATCATTTAATTTCAGTTTGTGTTGTTTCATTTTCCTTGTTTGCAAATACATTCTATCAAGGGTCATTTTTTTTGCCATCTTGTATCATACTAAATGTTAGGCCCTTGTTTTATGAAAGATTGACTATGCAATGCACCATAGGCCTAACATCGGGTATTACTTACTTAGGGGATACTTACTCCCCCAAGGCATCTAAACCACCTCTGGAATTTCCAGGGGGTCCGTGTGAGCTAGGCCCTCCTCACATATTTGTAAAATTTAATTTGATATTTTTCGAGATCGACCACTGTTAATTATCTACCTTTACATTATCCCTAAACACATTTGTTATGAATTATTATCTGAAACTAGCTTTGTCATTTTGTTAATTTGGGTTTCACGGTTTGGGCTAAAATTATGTAAAATTTACAACACTATCATAAGAAAACATATCTATTATGTCTATACAGAGTCAATACAATCGTATATAGGACTGAGAAAAATAATCAGTAAAACTAGCGGCTGCGAGGTATTATCTGTTCTAATGATGTAAAGAAGAAAGCAATTATAGTTAGCAATCTGTCTGTAACAGAGAATTCTGAAGCACTGAACGCCAATAGTTGTTCAGTATTTGTACACGTGCTAACCCTACTTTTTTTGACTAGTATTGTTAACAATCTAGTACCTGCTGTTTTATTCCCAACATTGTTGGCGAGAGAAGGTAGAGGTCCATCATTTTCTGAAGTTTGTTTCTTGTTTGTCGATTGTTTTTGTATATTTTTCTTATTTTGTTTTATTTTTATACCAGTTTTTTGTTACATTGTCCAGTATTGTCACATTTACTATATACTTGTAATAACAACGAAATAATGATTCCAGATGTTTGTTCAATATTCTGATGATCAGTATAATGGTTGATTACTGTGATATATCTGGGTGATATTCTTATACTAGTGCTGTAATTCATTCATCATATTCTTGACAGACATTTACAATGACCAATACTTCTGTTGAATTCGGAATAAAATTTTAAGTCATTTACACTTTTTCTTAGTTTCCTTTTCACTAGTAACGTCGTGACAAAGTTTTGTTTGCTACAAGGTTAAGCTTTATCCTTCCTAAGATCATTCCTTTCTTTGCTCCTCAGTACAATATTGGTAAGATGGAAGGAACTACAGATTCTGAAGTTCTGTGCAGCATAATTTTTAGGAAGTAATGCAAATCAGCTCTGAATACTAACAAACTCCAAGGAACATGGAAATAATGAAATAACAAATTGAAATTTTACCAGCCAAAAAAAAAGACCCATAATACACGATTTTTCAGCAATGCATTCATTCTCCATGATGAATTATAGGTCATAACCAGGTTTTTGACATCAAGTAATTTTTTTTAAAATAAAAATTAAGTCATAAAAATGAGTTTGTAAATCTTATCATTGGTCATTTGCAAAATTTTTATTTTTTAAATATCTCATTGTACACACAAGTACTCCGAGCAGGATATTTAAAAGATTCTTTAGTTTTTGAAGGACAATATCTTTTTTGGGGAGATCAAATCTTCCAACAATTTGTCGCAACTCCCACATGCAATTTTTTTTGTAAAAATATTTTGAATTTGCAAGAACATGATTTACGGACAATTTCTAAAATGATGCAACCTTTTGACAAATAAGTTGATGAAACAAGAATATAAACGGACTCGTTTGTTTGCAAGTTAAATGGTCGATGTAACAAAGCAAAAAACAAGCATACACAGTTCAGTACATGGTGAAGGTTTTGCTTGTTTTTATCTTATCACATATATTTTTTTGTGACCCTACACGGACAGTAAAAGTTATACTCAATTAAATATACTTTTGGCTTAAGGAAAAGGGGGGGGGGTTAGGAAGCAAGGGAATTTTTAACTGTTTTGAGAACCAAATCAGCGGAAAGAGAAATTAATCAATCTTTGTTAGATGCTGATTTTGCAGCCCTTAAAATATGCCTTAAAGATTTCCCTACACGTTGAAACTTTGGCAGAAATAACAAAAATACGATTGATTGATTATTACAAAAGAAAATTACATGTTACAAGGATATTTTGTCGTTTATGTAAACATTAAAAATTTTAGATCTTCTTACGATCTGAGTGAACAAATACCATATTGCTTTATTGTGCATGTATATAATTTCTACACTTTGCGCGGTGGTATTTGGAAAATATCATTACATGTATCCTTCAACCGGATTTAATCAATGTATTCCTGTTGTCTTGTACAAGATTCATCAACAAGTTCAGGATATGCCAATTTATGCTTATCATTAGTGAAGTCAATTTATATACTTTACAAATCCTTGTTAATAAACAATTTACGCCTCCACGTAAAAGAATGTAATGAATTATGGTAGGTGGGAGAATCTTGAGACACAAAACAAAAGTACGAGTGGTCGAATCACAACATCGATTCGATGTTAAAAAGCGGTTTATAAAAATACATATTCCATACCTTTTTGCTATCTGTATGGTTTCATTGCTTTATTATAAAACTAAAGCTACTTGTACTTTTTGAGCACAATGCACTATAGATGATTACTGATTTTTTTCTTCAATAAATTTAAAAAAAGAGCAAAATTAATATAGCTTGGTTCAAATCAATATCTTAATTACATGTATCCTCAATTTAAATTAAACACTGAATTAACAACCAAGATTTTTTTTTAAATCTCTGTTTTGAAGTAATACATGATATTTTTTTACTTATAAGTATTCTCATATTTGGTCAACGTACCTTTGAAAAAAAACTAATTAATAATGGCCTTGTGCACTGACAATTCACAGATATATTTATTACAGTGAGAGACGTGGAAACTTTAGCACTGTCTTCTCGTCGATAAATTTATCACCACAACCTTAATGTGATGTACGGAAGGCTACTGAAATCCCTTCAATACCATCTAGAAATGTCATACAGTATTTTTTTCTCTACAGTTGTTATTTCTTAATAACAATGTATACTTAAAGGATCGAGTATATTTTTTAACTTTTCTAGCCAATGTTCCCTGATCCGCTCCTCGCACCAAAACCTTACATCTAGTTCGAACAATAGGCGTCGGAACCGGGGAAGGGGGTTAAAGGGGGTTTCGCCCCCCAAACTTTACAAAGATAGACATACAGTGTAATATAGGCACCGGTTGAATATTGGTGCTTTTTGTTGGTTAAGACCCATCCCTTCTGATGTCTATGCGAGGTACCAAATGCAAAATTCAACTGAGCTTTACTACATTACATATATTTGTGTTTTTATATACAGTAATTAAAAGCATGCAGTGTATTAAAATGTATGAAAAATAATGAGTTTATTCACAAGTTTCCATAGTTACTCACACTAAGCTAAGATTGGAAAATACATTAATTAGTATATCTTGTTTGTAGGTAGATTTTGTTCAATGACGATAATACATGGTAGTCATCTACAAAATTAATTTGAAAAACAGCTAAATAAGGAACGGAACAAAATTAAAATATCTAACACACTGTACAAAATTAAGAGTTCAACTTGGTACTTTAATGTGCATGAAAAAAATATTTCTAATTACCAATAAAAACTATTCAAGGATTTGGAATTTTTGGCCCTTAAAATCCTTCAAAATTAAATATATATTTGCAGTTGAAGATTCTCAACACGTATTTTCTCTCAGTATATGAAAAGAATTCAGTTTTCCATTTTGAATTAGAAGGCTAATATTCAGAAAGTTATTGAAGTATTTTAGGTATTAATATGTAAACCAACAAGTATTAATATATAAACCAACAAGTTGATGAAACAAAGATATCAACAGTTTCGTTTAAAGTCATTTCGCAGTTTCAAGTTCCATAATCGATACGGTGCTGAATCAACAAATGAAACTATCATATGGACAATTACTGATATGACTGACGTTTTTCATACTAGTTGTTAGGCCCATTAAAAATTGTTTACACCTGAAATTTCTACAGAGTTTTTCCTTTACCAAAACATGACAATGAGCACCCGACGGGTATGACAGATCAACAAAGGATGCTTACTCCTCCATGGCACCCGATTCCACCTCTGTTGTCTCTGCCCTGCCCCCGCTTTGTGTTGTTTCAAGTTCAAAAATAAGCTTTGCAGCAATGTGTCATGGAAAGATAATTTTAATGGCAAACAATGTGCCATCTAGACGACAAGTATTTTATGACAAGTATCAAAATATTTCAGAGATTTGTAGATTTGACATATGAATTTTCTGTTTTTCTATCATCACTTCCATTGTCCATCGGAGGTAGTTTATATATGTTTGTTTTCATTGTTTCTTCTTCCACGTAAAGTAGAGAAAAGGGTCTTAAAATGTTTGAAGTCAGACCATTTCCATCGAGAATATGGTTAATCAACACTGGAAATATTCTTAAAATAGATATTATACATGTCTTCTTTGAACATACCTACGCTTTTAAATTTCAATGTTCATCCAGGCAATCATGCAGGAAAAAAAAATAAGAAAATTATTAGTTTAGAACATATGTAGCCATTTCATCTTCAGTTGTGTGTTTTCAAAATTTGCCTTACCAGCAATCGGACAGAAGGCTTCAACAGAATCAAATTCAGTTATATTTCTATTTCTTTGGATCTATGCTGTAAGACACAATTTCCTGATCGTATCTTTTCTTCATTTCTATCATTTGTTTTTTGTTCCAGCAACACAAAATTCTTTTCAAATAGTACCGTGGCTCACTAAATCTCCAGACATAGAAAACAGGATTGCAGGCACTATTAAAAAGCATTATCATCACCACAATGGAAAATATTTGTTTGGAAATTTCTGAATCTGAATCGAAGGGAAAAATACACATGATCATGAAGGGAAAGAATGCTACCAAAAACACTCCAATGATTATGGATATTTTTCTAGCAATCTTTGTTTGCTCCCGTGAAAACAAAGCAAACTGGGTGTGGTCACTGGTGTCAGTTACTCGCCTTAATCTTTGTCGAATTTGATAAATAAAATAGATAAACAGGATGACGTTAAAAGCAAGGATAATTAACAGTAAAGTTCTGCAAGTGAATGAAACCGCATTCTTCCTCACACTGGTTATCACCACGCAAGAAAATCCGTATTTGCTTTTCAAATCAAAAAATGTCCCATAGGTCACGAACAGTCCCATTACCCATAATGCAACTGACATTCTTACTATCAGTTTCCTTGTAATAAAAGTTTGATATCGCATTCCTAAAAAGAAAACACAGCAACGATCCATATTCATCGAGGTGATAATGAAGAGAGATACCGTGATGAAAAGGAAACCCGGGTACTTCTTGATATCACAGTGGTACTTTTCGTTAAGAAGAGTATTTGGTATGCATATAAAAATACCCATCAGACAATCAGATAATGCCAAATTGAGGGACATTATCCGGATTTGAAAGCTTAAGCGTTTACTAGCATACAGCAGGCATAGAGAAATAACGTTCTCAGTCACAATCATCATCCCAAATGGCAAAACCATATAATCGGGCACAGGAGTTACAGTGGAATTATAGTTTGCGGAGATATTACTTTCCTGCAATAAACCAGAGAGATTTCCAAAAATACCAGAGTTAATCATTTTCTTTTACGATATTTAGGTTTCAACGATTAAAAGTAAAGTTACACGTGAGGCTTTAACTGGGTCGTTATAAAGAAAACAACCGAGTTCAAAAAATCGATAAGTCATCCAATAATATTAAGCTACACATATAGCTATGACAAACCAGATGACCAACGTTTTTCCATCGTCAAAGTTCTTTCTTTCTGACGTTATATTTCGCTATCAACTGTTTAAAGTGTTTCTCTCTTCCAACTTATTCGCCATTGAAAAGCTTGCTTAGAGGAAGATCGATTTTAAAAGCATAATATGCTACTCCTTGATGATAAGTTTATGTCACAGGAATTTTAAGGATGACATTTACTCAGGTTTCAGAAGACAGAAAGGGAATTTAATAAAGTACAATATGTTAAATCAAAAATTGTTCGAAGTGGATAAAATTACAAATTTTCGACTCAATATCAATTTTAAAAGTTAAAATTTTATTATTTGAAGAAATATGCAAAAACAAAAGTCAATTTATGGTAATACAGAGGACTAATTTTTTTTTGTAACAAAATTTTATTTCTTGCAATAACGATTACAAAGTACAGGTTATACATGTATTTTTAAGCATAATTTTGCAAATATTATGTGTGTTAAAGCAAAGGAATTATTACAATTAATTGAAAGCCATAAAATAAAGAAATTCAAAGAATATGAACAAAAACCAATCCAGACAACATAGATGTATCTCCGTAATGTTGACTGATTTAACAATTTTGGGGACCCAAAAAGTTCAACTTGCTGGATCTAGTTGTTCTAGTTGCTCTTGTAGAGTTTGAAATAAAATGATCAGATAAATAATTTGGCCATTTCTCATGAAAAATATGAAAATCAAGATTAAGTCATAGCTGAGCAACCTGTAGTCTATTTTTCATATTTTTTGTCAAACCTTCATACCATCAAGATCAAGCATAATCAAAATGACACTAGATGCATTAATATAATTTTCTTGACAAAAAAAATTATATTTTACATAAAAGATTTATATTCAGTTCCTTTAAACGGTGTAAATTGAGATTTTATCTCTTAATGTTTTAGTCATTTAATTGTTACAGAAATTTCAGATGCAGAATTGTTTATAAACATTTAGTAAATATTTTGTTTCACTAAAATTTTTAAATAAACTTGAGGGCGATAAATGGAAAAATAACTGTTGTTGATGGATGCGTATTATTTTCCAAGCAGAGAAAACAAATTCATATTTTGATTTAAAAAGCAAAGCATCAGTAGTTTTCTAATGATAATTACATACGTATGAGAGTAAATATTATTTTCATATTACCTCATATTTCTAATTTTTTTGTGAGATAAAAATAATTGATCTTTCTATTAAGCATATCAAAATTTCTTAACATCATTATCTGACATATCATTCATTTCTGAAAAAGTAAGAAACGCTTCATACTTCAAACTATTTTCCATTTGAATCTAATGCTATTGTTGTTGATGAAAATCAATGTTTGAAATTTTAATTTTAAAAAATGGTGAAATTTGGAGCAGATGGACATTTCACCTTAACAACCGTTGAAATTCGGCAGTTCTGTGGTCGAATAAATGACGTTGTCAGCGAACATAACGTACCTTTTGGCTGACTTTTTAAATACTTATTGTTGGGCTCTTGATTTTATACTGGATATGACTAAGGATAGTCCCTTTTACAAGATCAATACAAAGGGCTAACGGCAGGTGTGACCGGTCAACAGGGGATGCTTACTCCTCTTAGGGCCCAAATCCAGTTGATAAGTGTTCCTCTTTATACCCCTTTACAGTTTTGGATTGTTGATAGGTTTTTCCATAGTTACATTGACATTAAAATCTTTCCTGTTTTCACAGCAATTGTATTATTTTAATGCAATATCGTAGAAATTAACAGGATTAAGTTTTGGATCTACCACGCAGCATTAACAGTAATTAGCACTTTACTACTACATGTATTCATAATTAGTTTGTACATCAAGATTTATTATCATGCTCAAATTACTTCAATGAAAAGCCCTCAAAGGGGCAAAGTCTATTGATTCTTGTTGCTTGAATTGAACGAAGTTGCCTTAATTAGATACAATTTTTCATTAAAAAAAATAAATATTCTAAAGAACGTTCATTGTGATTGATTGATTTTAATAACTAACTATATATGAAGACACTGGATATCTTTTCCATGTGATATTTCTAAAGTCAAATACATTTTTAAAAATAATCTAGTTTTTAAGATAACAAAAACAAAGTAAAATGATATGTCTTATTAATTAACATTATATACAATCTACGCTTTACTGTAAATTGTTAAACAAACAAATTATTTCAGGGGAAAAAAGTTTTCTGATGCAAACTACCAGTTGTCTTAGTCTTTTGGTACAATCTTGCATATTGTCGCTGTTTGACAACCGAATGTGAAGCTTCTTCGTTTATAGTATCTATTACGTCTCTATTCAATCTCAAAAGGTACTAACGTTACATACATGGAGGTTGACCCTCCATGCAAATAATCAATTGCATTATACTGGATTATTATTTGAATAAACTTTCCCTTTTATGTATGAAGAATTATCATTTTACGCCGCAAAAAAATAAAAATAAGAGCATGTAAAGAAAATCTCACGCAAAGTCATGTCGAATTTACCGGGAAGAGCACTGAAATATTTTTTAAAGAAATGATGAAGCAAGAAAAGTCCATTAAAAATACAGTCAAATCTAGTAATATTATATGAATAGGGATAAGAAAACATTGATGTAACCATCAATAGTCGCCCGGGAAATAAATAAAGTAAACAATGGAAATGATTCTTGATCATAAAACCGCTTCAATATGTATGAAAAAGTCATGCGTCTAAATGATTGAGACGATAGTCGAGAATATTTTGAAAACTTATAGTCGGATGAAAATCGAACAAAAACGATACCCTTTTTAAACTTTATCAATTCCTGAAGTAAATTTTGGCTGCATAGAATATAAATTGAAACTAGAATCAGGCAAAACCTATTTTGAAAAATTATTTCACTTTAAGTACGTATAACTTAGAGTACGTTTTTAGGCGATTAGGAAAATTCGATGTTCTAAAAAAGGGGACCTGTCGTTTTTTCGATAGTACATGAGAAGCAACTTTATATATTAAATATCAAAAAACATATATATTTTTTTTTACAAATTCACTTGATGGAAATAATTCAAGTCAAAATATTATGTATCTCGTAATTTATAAAGGGAAAGAACATTCTGATTGACAATTTTTTTAATGTTTAGAAAATCTTTAATTCTGAATAACTTTTCCCACCTCAATCTCCATTCACCAACACTTAAACTTACATGTATAGATCAGCCCGGAGGAGATATGGATTACAAATTAAGGTTAGATTTTAAGGTAGTACAAAACACCCAAAAAGGTCTTAACTGTTGAGGCAATCATCAATGTTAATTGTAAGGAAATTTTTCACCGGTGACAGATAGCAGATTAAGCAAAAACTCGAGAATGTAATATGTACTAGTATTATTAAGTTAGAGCATATAGTTACCTTAGCCATCTACATTTTACAGTCTATCATTAACTGCAGTTCTTCAGGAACTTTTGATCCAGTTACAGTATATTCCTGATATTTGGACATATTTAGGAGTTTCCATTCTTTGATCAATAAAGGTTAAGGTCACACTTAGACGTCAAAGGTCAAATATTGTGACATCATCTTCTGATTTTACATTTTTGCATTGCATATTTATTTTAATCTCCAAAATATCTTAAAGTGTTGTCTCATTGTTCTACTGAAAATTATGTACATATGTTACAGTGAAGTGTAATTTCACAATCTGCTACCAGGGTACATTTCAATCTTTGTGAATAGAGAATTTTTTTTAAAATGCGAATAAATTTCGAACAAATTATTATAAAGATATTTTGTATCCAAGAACAAAATTGCAAAGATTGAATTAATTGTGCAGGAAAAATTCCCTATCTACTATGTAGTCTGCATCCTTGTTCGCCTTGAGCTAGACTAATTAGACAATAACTGTTCTTGTGGTATTTTTGTTTGATATTTTATGTTTGTATAATAAAAAGCAGATCCCGAGATGTTATGTAAGACGTACATAATTATCTTTCAATGATGCATGTAGATTATTGTTACAAAATATTGAGAATATTGAGAATCATGTCCTTTAAATAACCTTTCAACTGATATGTCAAAATAACGGGTGTGCTTTTCATAATAAAGACTGTTATATTGTATAAAATTATTTATCTTTTGAATGGTCTATTTCTGGATTTGTGGACCTGGTCAGGTATTTGTTGACCGAGGTCGAAGACCAAGGTTAACCAAAACCTGATGAGGTCCGTATAGTTGACTAATTTAAAAGTCAACAGTTATATTAATAATCTAGAAAAATTGCAATAATTGTTCAATAAAGAACTTGTCTTCGACCAGTACAAAAAATCGTTTTTATATATTTTCTTATATACAATAGTGAAAATATACCATAATTTAACATAAACATATGTATAATGATCCTTCTTTTGCAACGCGTTTTTAGAAGGGGGTAAGAAGATAAAAATCACACTCACCTGAGCGTTAAGTAAAATGAGGACGAGAATACAGAAAAGATATCTGGGTCTCTTTAAAATGTTCATATTAACTGATTTATCCTTTATGATGATTTAAAAACATTTATTCTACGTAATTCTACACTATGTAACAAATTTTATATTTTCATTTGAAAATATACCATAGTTCATTACTTCATATTTACTGGCATATATGTGTAATTATTTGTCAAGACATTGTTCTTTCTGTTCTTAAATGTTGCTAAAAATTGATCAACTCTTCTCGCGAGCAGCACTCCTATATGACGTGTTTTGTTGTTGAAGGATAATTCATATTAATTTGTGGCATATGACAAGCTCACATTTTTTAATAAGCAAAATGATCTTTTAAGCAAATTTAAATAAAGCTAGTCATTGGTTCGCCGAAGGTTGTGTTTGGGCCATGTAGTCAGTAGATCGATACTGACCACAGCTTATTAAATTAGTGGTCAAAGGTGTGATATAATATACTGATGACAACAGTTTGAGCCACGTGCACAAAACACCAACATCTTGCAACTATACGAATAAATCCAAAACAGTGTTGTTTCTTTTAATCAAAAACGATTTTCCCATTTCGTAAATTGTATAGGAAGCAGTCAAGTGACTAAAAAAGATATCTTTTGTTTTTTAATTCATGTACAAGTACCTAATAAATGATGAAAACACTCAATTGGAAATATATCTTAAGTGATAAATAAAAGTGCAGGTAGCACTGTTTATCTGTACCTTGTATCTTAGATTTGTACTTGGTGCCAAAATAGTTTCAATTTGGTTGCAACGTGTCATTTGATTGGATAAAAAATAGACTACATCGTATAACCTATGGTGCCTACGGCACAATGACTTACCTAAAAATATCAATTTAATCCGCGTTGGTATTCCATCTAAAATTTGCTCAATTTGAAGGCATTTTTAAAGATAATTTGACCTTATTCCACTGCTTTATGAAGGGAAATTAAAGAAATGAAAGGAATGAATTTAATAGCTACCAAAGTTAATTGGTATTACGTGGGTTTCGAAACGTACCTTCAGTTACCTACTGATAATTTATCAAGATATTTTTAAGATATGGTGCCATCAGATGTTCGAAGACAAAAAATAAGCATACATTACAGGGGTTTTAAACGGTAACAGTAAAGTGCCAGTATGAACAGTGTGTAATTTCCATATTCGCAGAAATTTATCGACATGTATGGAGATAACGAATAGTATTCAAGCTCAAAAATCCATTGCGCATTACGAAATAGGAGCATAGCAAACACGGACCTCCGAAATATATGAAAGGAACGGGGATCAAATGCAATGAAGAAATTTCTTTTCTCTCTTCTGCTTTTACAGTGGCAAGTGGACACTTCTAGATATGAGCGAAAAATTCTCGAAAGAGACATTAAACAAACAATAAATATCATAATACAACGATTAAGCTTATTGTAGGTTATGAGGAAGAGAAATTTTATCTCCATGTCCCAGTGCAAAGTGACCCAACGTACTAGCATTTAAATTCATACATGTATACCTACAAAAACAAATCTGATACCTATATACTAGTATCATAAATACTGAACAATTTTCTTTCAGATTTTTGTTCTGAAATCTCTGCCTCAATGACAATACAAGTAAACTTTTATGTCAAACTTCGGTTGATCAGCAAATATATTAACAATTTTACCTAAGCTATTTTCATTTTTTAAGCAACAAGCAATCCATATAGAGTAAACCTATGTTTTATGTTCAATGCAGGGCTTCTTGTGAACATGTTCTCAATCCTCTAAACAAAAAGTAACAAATAAATCCAATAGTACAGGATAATGTAAGGCAATGAGTCTAAATCTTTCCCTCTAATAACGTTATGTCTATTTATATTGGCTTCATCAAAGGCTAAACATTGTATTTTGTGCACTTTTGTACACAAAGATTTATACCTTTGAGAATTGATATTTTATCTATATATATAATTTTTCGTTTTCAGAATAGCTAAGGTATAAGCAATTACCTTTACAAACTGCTCTGATAGTAAATTTGATACACCGTGAAAGGACATCTTCGAGCTGAAGAATTTCAGTTTCTCTTTCAGGTTCCCTTTAAAACTTTGATCTGAATAGGAAATATTAAATTAAAGTTCCATAGTTTAATAGTCACTTATTATCAGTAAGTATGAATTTGAATATTCAAATGTAACACCTTTTATTTCAAAAGTAAATTCTCAAAATTAAAAAGAAATGAAAACAAGATTATCATTGAACTCTGGTTTAGAAGACAGACAATTTTAAACACAAAAATCAAAAAGAAAATTTCGTACTATAAAAAAACTTGGAAACATTAAAGATTGGATGAGTTTGTATAAAGAACGCTTTTTGAGAATCTTAAAATTCGCAACTTCTGTTTATTATGCCGCTAAATCCAACAAAAGTTTTGCATTTTTATGTAAACTAAACAATAACAACTTCAAAGAGCGGGTTACACTTTTTTTCCAACATTTTTTTTTCACTAATGCAATTTTGTTTACCTTGTGTATTTATCACGCGTTGCTAGAACTCAATTATTTTTACTTGAGGTAAAAAGTATGTACGGATTAGCATTTTAAGACATACTGAGAATATTCATTCATCACATGATATGGTCAACGACCATTTAAATAAGAAAATATTTATTACTGAATAGGTCGCTCACCCTTCTGCCTCTTGTTTAAAGTTCATATTTTTTCGAACTACTGAATGTGATCTTGTTACATTTTTATTATATTCTTGGTTAACTTTATTCATAGTTCTGTAGAAATATGAAGCAATATACTGATAGCCGAATCTACATTGCAATGTACATAAAAATCTAAACTTATGAGAATACTTTCTTTATATCTGGACTTTTTAAGGTATAAAGGTTGTGAAATTAATCAAAATCGAAAAAAAAAATAGTTCATTTGAAAATTTTTTATTGATACCAATCCTATTCTATTTTCGTCATGTTTGTCATAACTGTCTGGCATCTACCATGACAAAGGTATATCCACCAAAGCTCTTCTACTTTTTATCGTAATGCTATGTGTACTTTTCTCTAATTTGAGTCAATGAGATTGCCTTGCCTTAAACTCTCTACCACACTTTTTATAATGTAAACGTGCTGTGAAAATAATGAATATGCAAAAATTCATTAAATCCGATATTTGTTACCTAATGCCTGTCTTTACTTCACTTTCCTATTCTGTGGATTCATCTGAAATTGACAAAGAAAACACCACATTTGGGTTGTTTAATGTTTATGTTGGATGATTACACAAACCAATGATAAACAGTTATTTTTCCACAAGGTTCATTTATATTGTTCTCTTTTCACGTGCAGTCTATCTATTGTTAACTATTTTTGTTTTAAATTGCTAACGATCAACTATCAACATCTATCACCACTTATTTTTATATCTAAAAAAGGTTAGTTCTCACAAAAGAGCCTTTAAAATATGTGTAAAAAAGTAGTTTCCACAAACCTCCATCTGGAATCTAGACGTCAACGAATGGGCTCTTACACTTCCTTTTTTTCAGCAGAGGGACCTACTCATACTATCTAGAAAATTCAACACAGTATCCAAAATCTTGTCTTAACTTAACAAAGTGTTAACTTTGACATTTTTAGAGGTTGTTTTTACAACCTGTTTTAGGCATAATCCCTGTCAGATAGGGTTGATGGAGTACACAGATTGAGGACTAGGATTGAGGACTTTTTATGTGCCAAGCTCCCGGTCTCTGTCCACATGAACGATATTTATCATATTTTTTTCCTGTTATGTGCCAAATCAATCTCAAGCGCTATTTCTAACTTTGCTGGGTCCAGTTTACTTAAAGACTGTATTTAATTCTTTTTCCATGAAGATGCAACAGTGGTGTTTTACAGCTAACTTGCTTTTATACATAGTCTACCATGTTTATATTAGAAAGTTTGGTTGCTTTTTTATTAGTTGCACTTCATCATTTGTACTTTACTACTGTCTGCAAATGTACTGCTAAAATTTAATGTACGTGTATATTCTTCCTTTTTATCCTCATTAGGGTATTGTAATAATTAAGTTAAATGTAATGATCTTATACGTTGATGTATTTATTGTTCATACAATAAGAAATAAAGGCAGAGAGAATTTTAATCCTTACCTGTTTCCTCTGTTTTATCATGATTTAATTAATAATATTGATACCAGACGAGACCTTGTAAAGTATCTCTCTCTCTCTCTCTTCTTCTTCTTCTTCTTCATTCTTTTGCTACTTTTAGTGTTTTCCTCATTTATAATATTGATTTTGTGCAGAGCAAATATGCTTTCTTAAATATTTGTAAAGCTGCATTTGAAAAATTATAGCTTTGTCTTTCATATAAACTTTCGATTTATTTTCATATACACAAAAATAAGCAATTTTTCAATAAATTAAGCAATGAAATTAAAACATTTAATTATCTAAAACATTTTAATTTATTTACAATAAACATGTAGTAAATATGATTTTGCTTTTCAATTATATATAATAGAACAAAATATGTTAACACAATATTGATTACATCAGATATTGTGCGTTATTATTGTCAGAGGAAGCTAAATTACTCTCCGTCATGGTCTATTAAATTTTAGGTATACATAATCAATGAAATATCATTGGACAAGGTAGATACGTAATTTAAAAATGGAGGATAAGCCTCCACTGACCATCAATGAATCGTGCATTTCTCACGTTTAGGAATTACTTTCAATTATCTGGTAGGATATGGGACGAATACACAGCTTAAAATAACAAAAACCAGAACGCGTGACTCGGAGGACCAGGTAAATCGGAAGCACTGGAGTGTAGCCATTGTTGACAAACGTCTAAATCCGCGTTTTTATTCTGCGGTTTGAATAACCAATTTATGTTTCCGCATAAGCTGCACAGGCGGTTGAATGTTTGTATGAATTAAACATTTCATTCATGTTATGTTTTGGAATTATGAAAGGAGAAGGGAAGACGAAATAATAGTGGGTGTGTAAATATACAGTCTGGGTGAAAACTACAACTTCTGTTTTTAATGACGTAACTAAGTTATATTACATCCGGAAGATAAATGGAATTGAACAACATGGGGTATTGGATGTGTATAACCTATCTTCTGCTTTTCTTACCCTTGAAATGCATGTCGTCCTCGCGCTGTTACTATACTGATGGTCAACCTGAGGGTTATTGTCATGAGCAGACGTTTTCAGAAACTGGTCAAGTCCGTTTTGCAGCAACTATTGGGATTCACGAACCACGAGATGACCACCTATGTGGTGACATATCCCCCAGTGGGGTCCAAACTGCTATGGCAGTCAAATGGATAGTAGACATTTTGAACGGAGCAGGGAACTTTGTCAACGCTTTTGTGCCAGGCATAAAATTGGGTTTGTATTTGTTCTTTTTATGGTGTTTTACCACAAGTCTATCTTTCTTTAATAAGTATTTTATTAAATGGAAGAAAAACGAATGTCATTTTATTTTATGCACTACAATTCAAAAATCTCTAGTTCGTATTGAATTTGTCATTATTCAAAACATATAAAACATGTTTAATAGACTGCATCATCATTCTAGATGGAGCAATAAAAGTCTACTAGTAATTATGAATTTGATGATGCACCCTTGATAATTTGAATATAACATCAAATCTCTTACCACTTATCTAAAAATAAAGGGTATATGGAATCAATATACATGTATCAACTTTGGAAATTGTCGATTTTATAGACAAATAATCGATAAGAATGTGTAAAAATCATTTACCGTTTTTTCTTAACTATTATTTAAATATCCTTTCTCTCTGTTTGACACAAATTGGAAAACATCTTTTTTATCTTTTACTTACTCAAAGAAACGTGCCAAGAAATTAAAAAAGACACGTGTTTAAAAAAAACTTTAACATTTGGGGAGAATTAGATAACAGCTGTAAGAAAAAAAATATCAATCAGTGCATTTTTTTTAGCATCTGTAATCTATACATTGATAGCAAGTTAAACTCAAAAATTTTGAACTTATTTTATTTTTTTTAATAAATCTTTCTCTAAAATATCATTTTCTTAGTCCAAATTTAGAACATACCACATGATTAGTGAACTTTAAAATCGTCCAACTATGCTATTATTCCCAAGAAATTTAACAGGGTGTAGAATTGGGGATTTGTGACTTTAAATCATTTCTGAAAAAGATCTTTATTCAGATTTGATTTATTAAATTACCCATTGCTTCCAAAGATGTGTTATAACTTTTGCATGTTACCAAAAATCAAACTTGAAAAAATAAATAGTATGGTTTTTTAAAACATAGATTATAAAGAAAAACTTACTTTGTTACTCTGAAAAAAAAGTTCTCAATATAAAAAACTTTTTTTTTCATAATTTTGGAAAATTTACCAGAAGTCCTTTTTGTATGGTCTAGCATGTTTAAACAAAAAAGATTATTCCATTTTGAAATTACTGTCGCTGACTTTGTATCTAATATACCATTTAAAGCTATAAATCACTTTCTAAATACACTTTTGATTTAGCAATTGATTTTCAAAAAAAATTCTTCTTATAATAAGAAACATAAAAAATTGTGTTTCAGGCTGGTTAGTACCCTGTGTAAAAAAAAATACATAACAACGAATTAATCTAGAAAAACATATTATTTTTATGAAGGATAAAAACAAATCATAAAAAAAACATACCAATTATTTTTTCAGGCACTTGTTTTATAAGTCAATTTTTCCCGTTTTTTTAATAACTAATTTTCCTTACCATAGCCTAAAAGTTATAATTACTGTTTCAAAATACACTCACATAATTTATGACATCATTCATTATAAATTGTTCATATTTTAATAGCATTACGCAATGTGCAAATGTTTTTGCTTGTAAAGAAGACAATTACTGCTTAAAGGTCCATTTAACTATACATAACCTAAAGGGTATAAATCGTTTTTTTTTTTCTTTTCTTTTTGCAAAAATAATATAAACTAGGCAATTGCAAACCTCAAAAGAAATATTTTACTTAAATTTCTTTAAAAATTATGTTAATCATATTATTCATCGTGATGTGTGTCGTACATCAAAATTTTTCTACATATACATTTTATTTAATAGTCAAGCTCAGTGAATCTGTGTTTTGGTCTAAAATTAAGTTAATACGTGTATTATATGCTATTTTGATATATAAACTATTTTTTCTCATGCTTGACCTGATTCTAGCAGAAAGGTCAAAAAAATTCATTCACTTTAACCTTGTAACGTATGTGGAAGGTCACCTTGAAAAGAGAAATACTAGAGTAGAACAAACACGGTTTCCAAAACAATTTCATTTTTGAACCTTTCATAGTGTCTGTGCTTATCAGTAACAATAGTAATAAAAGCTATGCATGACCCCTTTCTTTAAACTGGGATATTTATAATTTTTGCTATGGATCAGAGTTAACGCATTATTTAGAATTTTCAAATTCTTCTCTTCAGGAGAAAATGATATTGTATTATTCAATTCGAGCAAGTGTCAAAGGATGCTAAAATAATATACGTAATTATGGTTAAAGCAATGACCCTTAACTGCCATTAATTACCTAATATTGGCCTTTAGCTTAAAATTGGTAACATATACGGTTTAATTAGACTTTATCTCCATACACTAATATCATATTTGCAGATTTCATTTATTTTAGCATGAAAAATTATGGTTCAATGGGCAATTTATATTTAGTTTGAATTCCAAGTAAATTTACTAGTAAAGTAAGCTTAAGGTTACTACTAAGCACAATTATGTAATCTTAAGTATTTTGTTTTAGGTTATGACATTTATGACGATTGCGGAATTGTTTCACGTTCAACTGATGGTGTTTCAGAACACGTTCCAAACACAGATCCTAATATTTCTTTGAAATGTGATGATCAATGTCCATCGACACAACCACCATTTTTAGGTACCATCATGTATATAATTTGAATTCTATAGGAATGAAACGAAATTGATTTCTTGTCTTTCTTCAGTTTAAAAGAAATAAACATATAAGGTATTTTTCTGCATCAAAACATTGCCTATTTTGTGAAACTTAAAAAATTCCATAATAGACCTTAGAGTTATTTAAAGTTGATTTTTAGTTATAGTAAAACTACTTTTACTCTGGACTTTACATTTATCGTTTTCATTAGAAAGTAGTGGATTAAAGAAAACATCAGTCCACATTATTAGATAACATGATTGTTGCTAATCTTTATGTAACACTGATGCTAGGGTTGCTGAGTTCAAGTACACCAGAGGCTACGTCTGCTGCCCTCTCTGTACTTTCCCCCGCCATCACAGGCGTGACGTCACAGTCGAATTACAAAGAAATAAATGACAGACGATTGATGTTTACATTGCCTGAAGAGGAAGAAATCAAGGTAAATTAACAAATACTAGTATATATATTATTAGTACGTAAAACTATAAATATATTTTTCAGTACTTTATAAAATATAAACAAAAATAATTAATATAGTTGGGTTTGTAAGAGTAATAAAAAACTGTAAAGAGCAAAAATAATAGATTGTTGGTATTATTTTTTGTATGTTTTATCTCGGTAAAAGTATTCATTCAGAAACATTTTGTATATAGTTTACAAACATTTCTGGCATAGAATTGAAAAAAAAAATAGAACTGACTCATCCTATATATGCATTTACATGAATATTACCTTTTAATAGGCAAAATGCACATTAAATACTGTATTTCACGTCAAGAGAAGCATTATTTTTATGTTATTTTACATCACTTTTTTCGATTTCATTTAAATGTCATTCTAAATTTCTTTTTCATAAAAATCACACAAAGAATATTCCGAAACTCTGATTGTAATTTTTCTTTTTTAGCAAATATCCGCCTTGGTATATCTGTGCATAACATCTAAGATCTCTTTGAATTTTCACGCTTTTATGCATTAGATAGACATATAAGAGGAGCTTCTAGAAATTTGATTTGATTTCTTTGAAAATGTCAATTTGTTTGTCCTTTCACTCCTGAATATTACACCATATTTTTTTTGGTCGTTTAAAGGACTTCAACCTAGTTTGAAAAAAATACGAAGATAAAAGTTAAATTCATTCTTGGAAAAATGTTCAGTTTTATGTTTGATTTTTTTTTGACAATTTATTGAGTCATTATCTTAAAAGGGTATAAATCAGCTTAAAACCGTGCGATTCGCATCTAATATACTGATTACATTTCACCATTTTGATTTTAGCTTTTGGAAAAAAAAAATAATTAAAAACACATTTTCCTTAAAATTTTGAAAATAAGTAATGGAACAACTGAATTGCAAACACTTTAAAGACTAACAAAATTTCATAGCTTATAATAAAAACAAAATACATGCGCATCAAAAAATATGATGAAAAATATATCTACGTGTAAATCAAATAAATCAAGAATTCATTTTTATATCTTAAAGGTTTGTATTATATATTTACAATCCTTGCAGGGAATTGTGAAATTGATGGAACATCAAAAATGGTCTATGATAGCTGTTTTATATTTGGATGACCAACATGGTGCCGCAATGTATGAGAATCTGGTAAATCAATCTCAAAAATCCGGAATATGCTTGGCTTATACAGCTCAGTTGAATGAAAAGGATGTAACAAAATCTACAGCCCAATTAAAGCCAATCATTGAAGAACTAGAAAAGAGACAGAAGAAACTTGTTGACGAAAAGTTAAGTGTAGTGTTCCTTGGAAACACAAAAACAGCGAAAATACTTTTTGAATACATAAGTAATCGTGAAACCAACGTAATAATTCATAAACTGCAATGGATTTTGCCTTCAAATATAAATCTGGATTATACTCTGAAAAACAAGTTGAAGAAGTCCTTAACTCAACAGCAACAGAGTCAACCAAAAGTCATACTTGTAGAAAAACAACACAGATCTTTGACATCTTTCAAAAATTTCTTCGTAGATGAGCTGGTGAATTCGAATAAGTACAATCAGTTGCCCAAACCTTATTTGGATCAGTATGAGTTTCAGATGTTGGGTCCCAACGGTGGAAATAAAAATGATCTTGCTGCAGTATACAGACAACCAGGAAGTGTGCTCCCTACCGTGACAGCCATTATGATGTTTGCTTCTTCACTGCGTAAAATGCAAAGAGAACTGTGTTCTACCCAAAGTAATTTACAATTTTGTCCCGAATTGCGATCTAATTTAACTAACGAATTTCTCCGTCTTGATACATCGAGTTTTGAAGATATAGAAAACTCAAATGTCATTCCAGATGAATTGAAAAATCTCACTTTAATAAATGACAGTTTTGCGTTTTCTTTCCATAGTCTTCATGATCTTCAATTTTCTTTGTTTGATTCTTCAGGCGCAACACTACAAAAGGTATGCATATAAAATGTACAAAGTAAATTAAATTAGCACTGCAGTCACTGTAATTCAACTAATTAATCTAAAGTATTTTTTTGTATTTTTTGTGCAGCTAGCAAGCCTCAAGAATGATGAAATAGTTGTATATGATGAATCCAAGTTGCTAGAGCTAACATCAGAATGCAAGTTAACCTGCGAAGAGTGTTGGAATACAGAAGACATTGAGTTTGCGTATATTCCAGGTGATGTTTTACTTCTGGGAATCTTCTCACTGCGGGAAGATGGATCAACATCTTCCACAGATTCGGCTAACAAATACAAATGTGGCGCATTCCGAAATTCTTACGCACCTATCACTGTCTCTTCATTTCTACACTCCATTGAAACCCTACAGGAGCAAAACCTTGCTAGTACTTCTGTCGGAGGCATTGCCCTAGATGACTGCTATAATCCACTAAGTATTTCGTATATCTTGTCTGAATTATTTACAGGTAAGCGTCACTTAACTGATCCAAAGTCTGGAAAGAAGATTGACTTCAGTAGAGTTATTGCTGTCATTGGTGCACTGTCCAGTAAGGTTACACAAATAATAGCTGATCAATTGAGTTTACTTGATATCCCCTTGATATCTTATGGTGCTTCGTCTGCGTCTTTGGATGATAGAATCCGATATCCTTTATTCCTGCGAACAGTTCCAAGTGATCATTTCCAGGTCCAGGGTCTGGTCGACTTGCTAGAAAAATTAAAATACAGTCATGTGGGAGTTATATACCTAGACGACGCGTATGGTCAAAATGCCAAACAATCGTTTTTATCTATGACAGAGCACATGAAGATGTGTGTTGAGGAACCCCTTCCCATTACAGAAGATTTTACATCTCAACAACTAGAACAAATAATCGAAACATTGACAGCTCAAAGAGGTATTTTTATTATTACTTAATAAAATGCAATTTTTGAAATGGAATGAACGATAAAAATGTGATAACTTCTCAACTGAATTTCATATTTTCTTTCAGTGAAAGTTGTCCTTTACATTGGAATTGACACGGTGTCTGAAATGTTGTTGGATAAGCTGAAGTCAAGTATTGCTGATGTTCATTTTACTTTTGTTGCCAGCGAAGGATGGGGAACAAATACCAGGATTCTAGCAGGGGACAGAGGCAAGGCTGCAGCAGGGGCCTTAGTTTTTGTCACTCACGACAGCTTTGATATGTCCAATTCTTTCAAGACCTACTTACAAAATATTACCTCTTCCTCTCAGACTAAAAATCCATGGATGAGACAGTTCTGGCAAATAGAGCTCGAATGTGATTATCCGGGTTCGTTCAATAAACGGTATACTAAAACTTGTGATACAGGGATCAAATTTTCAGCACAACAAGTTGAAAATTTCTCCAAATCCCAAAGAAGTGTTCATGTTCAAAAAGCTACCTTTGCTTTAGAAAAAGCTTATCGCCAAGTGATGAATGTTGTTTCATGCCAGCCTTTTCGAAACCGGGATTGTGCCGACAAATTTATTTCTGCCATCAAATCCACTGAACTTGTGAAAAGTAACGGTGAACGATTAAGATTGTTTAAAGATGATGGAAATGGATATATGGGATTCATTGTATACAATATTCAAGCAGTCGGTCAATATAATTACGAATATGTTAATGTAAGATTTGTTATTTTACAAAACAACATCTACTTTTTCAGTTGCTTTACCTATGGCATTTAAATAATTTATTAGATGTAATGAAGGAGACTATCTTTTATTCAAATACAAACATTATACTATTTTTTCATAAAATATATGCATATTTAACAAACATGAAAAGAAACGTAAATATTTCCCCTGTGATTAATTAAAAGTATGTATATATTTTTACTTTCAGGTTGGTTCGTATTCATCAACAAATGGCGAAAAATTAAAATTAAACATTACAAAGATAAAAACATACAAAGAGGGTAACCCTCCCATTCTAGAAAACGACCTTCAAGCAACATGTGAAGCGGCAAGATCTTTGAGAGCGCCATGCCTTGCGGTTTGTCCCGTGACATCCACCTTGCAGCCAACTACAACTGCAGCTACTACGCCTTTACCTCAGGAGCAGACGTCAGACAATAGTACTTCTCTGAACATCATCTTGGCTGTAGTGATAGGTGTTCTGCTGCTCGTTCTTATATTCCTAACAGTAATGATGTGTAGGCAACAAAAAGTCACTCAGTCGTTCCAAAGTAAAGAAATGATAAGTAAGTTGCTGTGCTTCTACTCCTCTTTGTTCGAGTTAAATCGAATAAATCTTTATTCAGATATCTAGTCTTCCTGAATTGATTAAAAGTTTTAAAAACTTTGTTTAACGTCACGAATTCGTGATATTGGTCCATCGTTATGATTTGTGAATAATAATAATAATAATAATAATGTTAGAAATGTTGTTCGTTTGCAGTGAAAAGTCCAAGTTTGGGAAGTTTGAATATCTATGAAGAACCTTACAGGGACAGACGAAAACGTACAACATCTTTTGAACAAGGGGAGCATGTCAATTCTTCGACAAGCGGGGCAGTATCAATGAGATCCGGCCACGCTGGATCCCGAAATGTGTCCAATGGTACAACACAAAGCGTTAAAACGCCAATTAAATATTCCGACGTCTTGCAGTTAGAAGTTCCATCAAACGATATTTTGAAACATGGGTCGCGTGCCTCTGTTGCTACTTATCTGGACCCTGCAGATAACAGTATCCCAAAAATTCAGATTACACAAGATGACTCTTTGTTAAGAAACACGAAATACAATTCAAATGATCAACAAAGATTTCGTTCATCAGACAATTTGGAAGATACAGATTCAAAGCTGAACTATATTCAAGCAAAGGATCTTGAAATAGAAGATGAGGACGAAATAGCCCAGCAAGAATTGGACTTAAATTATCGACAACGTGCAATTTCATTGAATGATAGCGTGATAAGTGGTCAATTTAATGGCCCCTTTCAACGCCCAGTTACTTTACCTGGGATATCGCCCCTCACTGTACCAGGCAGCAGAGACCAAATGGTGATCCCGTCCTATCAAGCCCCAGTGCCATCCTCGCACATATCTCCCATGTACCTTGACGCTATTCATGACACTCAAGCCATGTATCCAGGTATTCCGATACAGTTTCAAGGAAATCCAAACAATGCACAACTTTTAATGGTTTCGCCAGGTACATATGTACCGGCTATGGGATACCCAGGAAATCCTTCCTCTGGTTATCAACATATGTATATTCCAACTGCTCCACATTCAACTGCTGGTTACCAGATACCAACATCTTTTGCAAACCAAGATGTTAGACGACCACGAGGTTCATCCCTTTCAGCTGGTGTTCAGCCGTCTTCATTGAGTCCACAAATCGCTTTTTTAAATACAAACCAAAGAAGTGATATGCCGCAGAATGTTCATGGTGTAGTTTTACGTGATAATAAAGAGGGTGAATTTGTCTCCAGCACTTTGCCAGCATACAAAAACAAAAGTAAAGATCAGAGAGAACATTACCATTCTATGACGTCGATGCCTGACGTTATTTCTCATGAACATGATGATGGAACAGAAATTATGATTTAGAAAAACAAACATGTCATGGTTGACTTCAATTAAATGATGTTATTAATGCTTATGAATGATTTTTTTTTAAAGTTAGCAATGTATAAATGGAAAAAAATGTATATGCAAGAATGTTTTAGCCAAGGTTCATTTGAAGTTCTTCTAGAACTCTAAAATTTCGTATCCCATATTTTGTTTTATTTGTTCTTTAATATAAAACCTGTTTACAGTATTAGTTAGAAAATATAAATTTATATTTTGACAACTGCATAGTTGTACATCCACATATATCTAAGTATGAGCTCAATTGATATATGATTTCATATATGTTTTAACGCATATAATATTATATACAAAATGTTATTGTTATTCTTTATTTTATGTCTGCTTTTTGTTACATTTTAGATATTCGATATATATATTTTATTGTTATCAACAAATGCCTAATATATAGCTATACAAAAATAAGAAAATAAAGAAAACTTTTGAACCAATGATTGTTAAACTTTTAATTTTTCATTTATGTTTGATGTGTTGATAATTTTTGTAAAAAAAGAAATCCGAAGCCAAAATATAATTATTGTGCTACCGCAAGAAACCTTAATGGACCCACTCTGTTCATTCCGTCAACTTCACTCTCATCAAAAACTGATGCTTGAATTTGCAGAGGTTCATTTTCCAAAGGCTTATAATCTATTATGTAATTCGCAAATGGATTTTTACCATTTCTTATGAAGTCATCGCTGTATATCACAATATCGATAAACACAAAAATTTGATTTGAGATTTATATGAAAGTACTTCATCCCAATTTCAAATGCGTTGTTACGAATTGCGTAGTTTATAAAGGATGTATGTTCATCGCCAGGAACGGATAACTCGTAAATAATTGTTTTATTTTAAAATGTAAAACTCATAATAAAGCTTGTACTTGAAATCTATTTGTTCAACAATTTCTATTTCATGCATAAAGAAAAGATTCAAGGTTCTTTGAAGTTTTAAAAACAGACTTGTATATAGATGTTATTAAACGACAAAAAAAAACGAAAATATATTGATTGAAAACAAATTCCTTTATCTACCCTTAAATTCCAATGATTTTGGCGAGATATGAAATTAGAAGTGATTCATGTAAATGTATTAGCTTTTCAAGCTCTATATTATGTATACAGATTTTAACAATAAGAAGGCCTAGAAATACCACACGATTATTGAAAAGATAAATAATTGCCTCAAAGTGCCTGGATACCTACAATTTATTTTATTTTTTACCGAACTATTTTGGTGATCAATGTTCAACTAGAAAATGCAAATTGGTGCTTTAATTTGCATTTCTCTAATTATTTCTGAGATACATACATGTATGATTAATTTCCTTCTATGATTTATTCATGCATAACAGTGAATAATGCCGAACTTTGAAGAAATACCATGATTGGTTTAAGAGTTACTGTACTAAATGCACATTGCTCTGAACTTAAAGTCACTTTTGTGAGTATTTTCAATTACTTACCTGCTGATTCATAGAACCTGATCAGACGACCTTAATATTCTCGGCAAATGATTGTCTATGCTAGTGTATCAATTTTTAACTGTTGCTGAAGTAATAGAAAAAAACTATGATGACTTCCATGAAATCCATGTGCATCTAAGATTTGATTTTCAAACAGTATATTAAAATTGAATCCTTTATAGTGTGATGAAAAAAAAACAACAAAAGCAAAGAAATATTTATTCACTATAAATACAAATATTATTTAAATAATGTCTTAGGAGTTTCAAAGATAATACATTTAAGATCTATAACCATGAACAGGGCAAGCTTTTTCATTTCTCTTTATTCTATTAATTTTGCAAAAATCTCTCTTCAGATCTTCATTTTCTTCTGCGATATTTGGATCTGGGTCATAATTTGTTAAATGCAGAATTTCAGATGAATGTGTACTAGACTGCGTAGAACGATCAGCTGATTGGTTGAATAGGTTCATCTCTTCAGCCTGGGATTTTTTCCTTCTCCCTTCAAGAATCGGGGAAACTGATAAAAAAAAACATCAACTTTATGATTATTAAAAATTCACATGATATCAGTTTAATTCAAAGAAAACTTATTACTACTGTTCGATATTATATACATGTATGTTGATTCTAGAAACTCAACACAAAGAACAAGGTACTGTTTCGTTACAAATTTTGCCCTGTATTTTTATAAAATATGGAAATGATGTAAGAAATTAAAATTCATCTTTTCGGAATTATTGAAATACCATGCTGTAAAACCCTACAAAAAGATTTTCCTACATGCTGATTGTGACATCATGAACTTGTGCATTTTCCCGTATTTTCTTAAAAAGCTGCAGAACACAACAATTTTCTCTTAAAACATTTGATATAATTTGTACAAACCATTTTTCTTCACTGCAATATACATCACAATTAAAAGGATTAGCGCAATTAAGCATCCAATGATAATAAACGGGGTATTGCTTGTCTCCTCTTGACTTTTATTGTGCATTATCATCACATCTGTAAAAGAGAATGTTTATTTTAAGTGTCATGGTACAAAAGTTTGATAGAATAGCTAATACCATGTTTGGAAACGCGCAAGAATAGATAGCTATCTTCCCTGAATATTTAACATCCATGCAATTTTCGAAATACATAGTAAATAAAACTTAAGACATTCAAAATATTGACATGTTCTGGTCATATGAAGCCAGATTAACACAACCTTTGTCATTAGTTTATAGTACAATATTGCATACATGTATCTTGGAATGTTTCATCTCTTCTTTATTCCAATAGTTTATCTATAAATAAGGAATTCGAAGAACAAAAGTATATTTTGTGTTCAATATTAAATCTTTGCCAATCATCCAGATATCTATACCGCTGTACCTTTACCAGGAGGTCCTGGGATCTCTATCACAGGAGAATACGACTCAGCGTAGAAAGATCCGTCCTCCATATCCATAGAGGGGCAATTAATTTCTACCTGTAAATATACATGCATGTCAATCAATATACATTTTAGATGTGTAAATAAATAAAATTTATTCAAAAATAAATTACATTTTCAAATTTACTACTTTAATCGATTAATCCTAATATGTTCCATTCAAAATTACAAGGATTGATATTTAAAATCTTGCCAACTACAGTATAGAAACGGAATATAATTACCTTGATATAGTATTCCCCTGGAAGTATGTCAAAAAATGTGCATACATTTGTGTGAGACATCTAAAGGAAATGAATTTTATCATGATCAGAAAAATAGGATTAGTTTTATATCAAGAGGAAACAAAACGTAGTTAAATAAAATGTCCATTTTATAGGCTGAACATTTATTTCATTATTGTTTTTTCAGGAATCACTAATTAGTTTCAGAAGTTTTTCTCCTTTCATCTGGTTAACACTTAACTAAATTTTTTTCATATTTTTGTGATTTCTAAATAGGCAATGTGGATCGGAATGAAATACCTACCATGTCAAGTTTTTCTGGACATTTCTTCATGAATTTCTCACATGTTTTGTAATCAGTGTCATTGCACAAGAACAGACGTTTAACACACATGAATTGAGGTGTGTAAAAGACGACATGGATATCGTTTTTCTTTGAAAACTTTGAGACAGCTATTGCAATATTGTCTTTAAAATAAAATCAATTAAAACGTATTATGCAATTAGCAATATCAAAATATTTATTGAATTTAAAAAAATGTAATAATAATTATATTATTTCATATTCCGTCATTTTTTTAAACTACTCAGTAATGTCATACTTTACATGTTTGAATATAAATTACATGTACATGAAAAACATATCTTACCTTTTGAAAAAGACAGATAATGTTCTGTTGAAAAAGGGATCATATGAGGCTGATATAATGTTAGAAGTAATGTATATGAGACAGGCCAGTGCTTGATGTCTTGAAGACAAAGACGATTTTTGATAGTTACCTAAAAGAAACGAAGTTATACCAATTCATAGATTTAATACTTATAATAACAAAATTTGCTTGAATTGAAAATACACTGTAAATGAAGTAAACTTACTGCATGTGTTGAGGAAAAATTAAATATTCGTTTCTTTGGAAATCTTTCATAAAATCTATCGTTTTCTCCATGTTTGCTTTTGCTGCTCAGTTCCAGATATAGAACACGTTTGTTCTCTGTGAGAATAATTTTAACAATTAAAAGCTGAAACCCTTGAAATAAAAAGCATTAACTTTATTAATTTGATGAAAAGGTAGCATACGAGTTAAATCTGATCAGAAAAATTTTGAAACATCAAATATAGGTGAAAAAGAGAATGAATAAATCAAGAATGTTGATTCAATCATTAGAATTTAAAATACTTTCTTCAGCTGTTCTTATTCGAAATAAAGATTTGAGCATATGCCCTATAAACCTATACACACCCTGTATATAGAAACATTTCTAGGACGAAGTTTTTTTTTTATTTGGGTGTGTGTGCATCTTTCTAGTTTGTTCTTACCACTACTTTCAGGTATCCTGACGTGAATTTCTAATCCGTGTGTGACATTTTCTAGACCCTTGCTGTTGTACTTAGTTATTTCCTGGTGGGGAGTCTTGGAATAATCTTGAAGTCTCAGGAATGTTAGCTTAGGTTTTTCATGGAGCAGTCCTATGGGTGGATGGTCGTATTTTTCGAGAATTGCATACTTCTTTTTGAATTTCTGAAACTCTTTATAAAGGAAAATATATTGATGAAGATGATTAACATCTCTTGATAAAAAAAATAGAAGGCCGTGAAGAGGATAAAAATAGAGAAAAAACCTGAATGAGATGTGGGTTTTGCGAAAGACTGTAAACATTATTATTTTGATAATTTACAAATATTTATTTCTTTCTCCAATGAAACTTTCAACACATTTGATAATTAAAATATTATTTCAATCTGCATTTAAGGGATCCATAAATTACCATATAGAGAGATAAAAAATACGAACCATTTTCATATCCCACGGTGCAGGTAAAGTTCTCAGTTGTCGGATGTGATATCTGAATAATGAAATACTCCATTATATTTTGTTCATGAAGTGTATCTGATGTTAAAAAATTATTTTTATAACAATGGGAAAATAATATAACATAAAGTGCAAACAACAATCAACAAATACGGTATATCACAAATTTAGCAGTACATGTAAGAGCAATATTTATACTCCTCGCCATACCCGCTATTTTAATTTTTAGGAAAACGTTATTCTTGCAAGTTCTGCTACGAGTTAAATATAATTTCTTGTCTTGTCTTTTTTAAGAACCTTTATTGATTTTCTTTGTGTTTTAATCTTTATTATTGTTTTTAATTAATATTCAAATGCAGTTTTATTCAACTATTTACTTTTATTTAACTTTATTCTATTTATTTCATTGTTTGTTTTTTTCCATTCATTAATTCCTACGTTTTTCTCTCTTTCTCTACATTTAATATCTTCATCTATCATTTGCCTCAGAAAAATTGACAATTTCTATTGAAAAATGTTGTTAATGCTAAAAATTATTCATTGAATAAATAATCTTTATTATTTTAATGAAAATATAGTTTTGGGTGACTGAATGCTTCCTGTTGCTAATTTTGTTGTTGAAGTAAAATTCAAAAACTCAAAGTGTTTAGGTTATTTGAAATTAGCATTTTTGAACTAAACTTCCAATTTTCTAAAAATCTAAAAGGTTTCAAAGTTGGATTTTGGAAGTTTGAAGCTGATTTCAAATAATCAAAAGACGAAAAACATTACTGAACTTTAGATTGTTAAATGTAAACTTTCTGAGCAAACAGTAGACTAAAAACTCAAAGTTTAGATTACAAAAATAGTTTTTGGAAATTTGAATTTTGATTTTTTAAGGTAAAAATCTAAACTATTAAAATCTTTAAACCTGTTTGGAAATTTGACATTTTAGATTTTTGAACTAATGTATTAAATTTCAATATACCAAATCATTTTGAGTTTTTGAAATTTAGAAATTTGAACTAAGATATTAACATTCTAAAACTCAAAATCATTTTAGAAATTTGAATTGTGAAGTGTTGCACGGACCGATGTCATATACGTTTTTTTTTTTAATATTAACTATTGTCAATAGCGCTCTTATACAGAACTTTGATTTAAAAAAAAAATACATATTGAGTTCCGCTTTCCGAGTTTTCCATAAGAAAACTTATTTTCGTATAAATTTCATACTAAGGCTAGTTCTCTTTGTGGAAAAATTCCACTATTAATTTAACCGCATTTTTCTGTAAATATGATGCTCGCCGAAATTCGACTTTGAAACGCATCAATTACCGGGTAAGGCGAATGCCATGGCAACCACTTGTGACAAATAAATTTACACCAGAGTATTTCACGGACCGGGTCATTTTTCAGCATTGTATAAATGTTACAGCTGGTATTATAAGAATGTTGTCAACCATTTTACGCTTCAGTTATAATGGAAGAAATCGGATATATCACGCACATCACTAGCCTGTTCGTGTGTTTGTCTTTTAAAAACAGTATTAACTTTGTACACTGCTGAAAAATAAAATACATGTAAATATTTTGTACTTTTAAGTAGTAGAATTTATCATGTTTACATATGTTAATAATGTTTGGAGTAACATTTTCCGGGCATTTGAAGATAATTATAATACATATACAACCTCAAGTCATACCACAAAAAAAATGTTACAACAGGGAACTTTTACAATAAAAATTACAAATTAATTTAGAATTTAGTAAACCCAATTTACATGTAGTTATATTTTATTGTACCAAAAATAAAACAGGAAGGATAAATCGCCAACATCCCTTAATCGCCTTATGACAGCTTAGGCGATGTTAGGTATAAGCGAGTAGTTTGCTATCACAATATAAAATCTTACCGTCATAAAGCAGTTCCTGGAATAACACAGCGAGGTCCAAACTTCACGTGAAGTTACGCTGACCAGCAACGTAGCCAGTGTCCAGCTCGAAATCATCCGCGGATCGCGGGGTAAAATCCCTCAGACCGACATGTGTGTCTAGATAGAGCAATAGGTCGATAGGATAGCAAGACATGTGAACAAACTATGGGGATTTAAATCTGTGAATTCACGTGTATATAATCCTCATATTTCTTCCGTGTTCACTTTCTTCTTCAAATTCTTCTTTTCCATTGTAAATCATATCTTGTCAAACAAACATTAATTTTTTTAAATGAAATTGCGTGAATGTCGATCCAGATGGTTACATTTCAGGATATTGCTTCCCGGTGCAAAATCTAGATGTATTGTATTTTTTAATATTATGCATTGTATTGTCAGAGAATTTTATATTAACGCTAATTTAAAGGAAATATTTTAATGAAAATAGTTTTGGGTGACTGAATGCTTCCTGGCGCTAAAACTGTTCTAAAGACAAGCGAGAATGTGTGTCAGCGTCCTCTTTTTAAGGAAAAAATATATATTCATGCCTACCTCTCTATCTTCGAAATGGACGTATTTTTCCCTCCAAGTATACCATGTATACTGTACCGGTTACTTTCTTAATTCTCTTTGTGCTGGTTAGCACATAAGGCCGTCACCAGAGACTTCCATGTTGGCCTGTCTTGTGTCCATCTAATTTGGATCTGTCCCCATGTTCAGCTATTTTCTTTCTCTACAGATCTTCTCCATGCTTCTTTTGGTCTTTTCGTACAGCTCTTCATTTGAGATGGTATTAGGCCAGAAGATGCGTAGTACTCTGCGAAGTCAACGTGTCTGGAAGGCATCTAGCTTGTTTGAAATGGTTTTTGTAACTTTCCATGCTTCAGCACCATATAGGAGGACCCCAAGCATGTTGCTCTTGAAGATCCTTATTTTAGTTTTATGCTGATCTTTGCTGACCTCCAGATTTTTATAGTGCAACAAACGCTCCTGTTACTTTAGAAATCCGAGATAGCACATCTACCTCAGAGTTCCCATCTGCAGCGATCTTGTATCCTAGATGGACAAATTCTGTGATCTCTTCTATATTTTCATTATTTAGGGTGATTAGAGCAGACATCCCTGTTTTACTCCAGTCTTCGATTTAAACTCCTCTGATAGGTTTGATCCACAGATAACTCTGGCATTTATATCCGAGTACAGCATCTTAATGATGGAGATGATTTTATCTGTGATCCCATAATGTCTGAGAATTTTTTCTAAGGCTAGGCGATGAACACTGTCAAAAGCTTTTGTACAGTCGATAAAGTTGATGTAAAGTGGAGAGTCCCATACATTGCTCTGCTCTAATATTTGTCTGAAAGTGAATATCTGATCGGTACATGACCTTAAGCTTGTCTTTCTAAAACCTGCCTGTTCTTTCCGCAGTAGAGGATCAGGAATGTCTGATTCTGTTCAATATCACTCTGCTTAGCATTTTCATGGATACTGAGAGCAGCATTATCCCTTTATAGTTGTTGCAGTTGAAAAGGTCTCCTTTTTTGAAAGTTTTACTAAAAGGTCTGTTCTCCAGAAAGTTGGTATCTCTGCTGATTCCCATATGTTCTGTAGAATATTTGTAAAGATGGTAGGTGTCCAATATTCTTCGGCCTTGAGGAGCTCTACATTTATCTGGTCAATGCCAGCAGTCGATTCCATTTTTTTTATTTCCCTATTGCCTTTTTCACCTCTTCTATACTGGGTGGATCTGTATTAATATCCAATGTGTTTATAGCTGGTGTTATCAGGACCTTATTTTTTGTATCATTTATATTGAACACTTCATCAAAATGTTCTTTCCATCGTTTCTGTATATCTTCTTCCTTTGATAAGACATTTTTTTGTCTCTTACTGGTAAATCTGATGACTGAAATTTACCTGCTACATGTAATGTTTTGGTGATTCGATAGAAAGTTTGCATATCTTGTTTAGAAGCAGCTTGTTTTGCTTCATTAGCTAGTTTTTCAGTGTATCCCTTCCTGTCTGCTCTTGCATTTTTCTTTACTTATGTCTTTTGTCCAATATTCCGCTTGGAGCTGATTTTTTTGTCTCTGATTTAGTGGACAGGATTTTTTTCTTTTCTTTACGTTGCTGTACTTTTTTCCATATATTATTCGAGATCCATTCCTCTTTTTTACTCTTTCTTTTCCAAGTATCTAATAGAACCTCATTAAATGTTTCCAAATCATTTCAACTGGGGGGGGAGGGGGGGGGGGGGGGGTCCTTAAGAGCCGCAAACTTGTTCTGAACTTCTAATTGAAAAGATCTCATAATTTTCGCATCTTTAAGCTTTTGGATGTTAATAGGAGGCGGTCTTTGATTTTTCTTCCTTGATTTCCTCAGCTTCAACTTGACTTTTAATCATTCAATACTAATGAGTGGTCACTTCCCACGTCTGCTCCTTGTTTTGCAACCACATTCAGGAAGCTATTTCTCCATCTTTTGTTAATGACAACATGATCAATTTGGTTTTTTCGTTTGACCATCTTGGGACACGTCTGCTCCTTGTTTTGCAACCAAATCCAGAAGGCTACTTCTACATCTTTTGTTAATGATGACATGGTCAATTTGGTTTTTCGTATGACTATCTTGGGGAGTTCTTTTGCATCTGCATCTAAGTCTCCCAAGATAAGCAGGAGATGACTTATTGTCTACTATCTCTTGTGCCTGTCCTTTTAGTTTCACTTACTCCATGAAGCTCTATCTTGTAATGCTCCATTTCTCTCATCACTTGTGCTAGTTTCCCTGTTTGGTAGAGGGTCCGCACGTAACAGCAGCCCAGTCTACGTGTTTTTGTTTTTGTTTTGTTTTATTGTTTTTTTGGGTTTTTTTTTTTTTTTGTCGAAGGACATCTCCTAAAAGGGTGGGTCAGGGAGATTCATCCGTCATACTATCAGTATCCTGAGTGGTATCAATTCTTCTTCCATCACTTTGCTCTCTGGTTAAGGTTTATATAGTTGCATTGTTTGATACGTTAGGATAGCTGGCCCTAAGCAAAACCCCCTGAAATAGGAGGGCCAGTGGTTTTCTTTCAGGGTTTTCCTAAAAGGCTTCCCTTACATGACTATGCTCATCTACACGGATTTTCTGTCTGGATTATCTTCCATAGCCTTTGTCTTTACCTAGCCTTCCCCCAAGGCAGTGCGGCTATTTGACCCATAGCTGGGGACTCGGATTACAGGCATCAGGGCATATCCATACCCCGGTGAGCCATGCATGCAGTGCATTTAGGGGACTATAGTCTCCTCCAAGATCTTGTACTGCTTGGGGCTGTAAGGTACCCAATGTCCATCTGCAACCTCGAGGAGGATCATATATCTGAACCACATAGGTCTAACTGTGGAGAGGCTTTACCCATGTTACCTGGCAGAGACGACTTTCATGATATTTTGCTAATTCTCTCGCAGAGAACTACTAGTCAGGGGTGGAGATGAAAGTAAGAGTGACAAGCACAGACAGACAAACACACATACTGTACGCATCACACAGCCATTAAGCAGACATATCTTGTACCGGTACAAAAAAATGACTCCAAATTTACATGCATAATTATTATAAAACTATTGACTGGAATTGAATTTAAGGTACATGGATATCTTTACTATAATAACACAATTATTGAATGTTTTTGAGCACTGATTGATATAAATTCTCTATTACATCGAAACGTTTGAAATGATCAAGAATTGATTCGGATTTATTATTCAAAATTTGTCAAAATTTATTCATGTTCCAAGGTCTCCCCCCCCCTTCTTTCTTTGCAAACTATTTAAACAGAATGATTAAGCCTCGTATTTTTTTGCATTTGAAATTTCAGTTGTTGTAAATAAATTTATTTGGAAATAATTGAATCGTTTCGCTTTTTCAGATGATTAATTAACATATTGATCAAAAAGATATAAATACTGCAGTAATATTTAAAATTCACGAGGCATGTGCTTGCAGAGTTAGATCCCTTGACAACTTAGTGACCTTAACCCTCGCCTCGTTTTGGTAGAGCTGCCGTCAATATACAATCATGTTTTGCCGGACGGCGCAAACATTTCTTCCACAATGGTAAGTATAAAAAACATGTAATTTATAAATAATGCAACACAAGAACTTAATTTGTAATTTTACATTATCAATCCTTTTATCCGAGAGTCCATCTTGACAAGAAATCTTTATCAACTCGTGACCTCTAACATGCAAACTCGGTAGATTTACCGGTGCCAAGCAATTTTGAGGCAATAAAATGACGAATAAATGTATAATAAATGTAATTCCCACAATTCTTGTCATTAATTCAATTGTCACTATTTTTAACAAGGCAAACTTTTGGAGGTAATAAATCTCGGTTAAGGATAATCCGAATTTTCTCGATGATGACTTATAGATAGTTTTCATATGACCTAAATTTAGCAAAAGTTATCTCCCGTTGGCTGCCATACTGGAGGTCCAAATGCTCATATTCCTTCATTGTTCAACCAATTTTAAATTTTTATATTTGCGATTTTGAATAAGGAATAATTATTTTTCCTAAGTATATAAATTTTGGAAGCCTCCTTTATGAAGAAAAAATTATTTAATAAAAATTTTCCACCAAATATTTCTGCTATATTTTCTTAAACTTGGTAAGACAAAGAGGAAAACTCACCGAGTCGACCTCCAATATGGCGACCAACGGGAGGTAACTTTTGCTAAATTTGGGTCCATCGAAAACTATCTATTGGGTATAATGAGATCCATGTACAAATAATACAGTGTTAGAGTTATGACTGTATTATTATTTATCAAGGATTACAATCCATGTTCTGACTGAAGAAATTTTCTCTGCATATGATAATGAATACACCTCATAAAATAAATCATCAACTTTAATATATCTGCAGATAATAATATGCTTCTAAAACATGTAAAATAATGCACATGTTCTCTTTCCTTTCAGCACGCAAGTGCGTGGAATGGCGACATTGAAGGAGAGTGAGTACTCTTTAGGATTTTTTTGATAACTAAGTTAAAAAGTTATCCAAGTTATCTGAATCCTAAAAAATTCCCATTAATTTTCAGAACCGCAATGTATGTTTTAATTAAAAATTAATTTATAATTTCCCTATATACTGAACAAAAAAACTAAGCTAATAATTTTTGTTTTTAATTTCGTAGTTCGTGTCAGATTAAAATCTGTCACCAATATTCAGAAAATCACCAAATCCATGAAGATGGTGTCAGCAGCAAAATATGCAAAAGCTGAAAGAGAACTGAAGCCTGCCAAGCCCTACGGAGAGCAAGCTACTGGTTTGTAGTTTCCTATAAAAAGGATGTTATTTCCATAGATTTTAACCAATGCTTTCAAATAAAATGCCTACTTTCAAAGTTTGTTCTTTGTTATCAGTTACTTGGACCAGGATTGTCCTTAAGACATGGGGCCAGGGAATTTCCTTTGTCTGTAATATTGATAACGTTATCCTCCAGTAAAGGGAAGAACTAAATACGCTCTTCTACTTCTTTGATATCCCCTGCTATTTCAAATCTTATGGACAACCCTGTAGAACAGTATATTGTAGTACTTTTACAAAAGTAAATGCAATTGCGTGTTACCCTCTTTTCAGATATATTTTGCCCAATACAAAATGTATGTATGTCTTCTTACAGCTCTTCAACAGAATATAAACATGAAGGACGATCAAGAGACGGAGATGATCTTGGCCTTGACCTCCGACCGAGGTCTCTGTGGGTCTGTCCACTCCAGTGTGGTCAAGGCCATCAAGGCCCGGCTAGCCGAAAAGGACGACGCTAAACTCTTACTGGTTGGGGACAAAGCCAAGGCCATGTTACAAAAGTAGGAATGTAGAATTACTCTGAATTAGACAGGGCTCGACATTAACTTTTTTTCCTACTCTTTCATTCGAACAAATGACTAAGACATTTACTTGTCCGAATTTCAACTTCACTTGTCCGAAAAATTTTCAATAGATTTTAATTGATTCATGATATTATTGATAAATACATGTACAACAAACACATAAAACGAAATTTTATCTAGGATTTCTGTCCTGACAACAACATAAATGTTCACAAGTGAACCTATCAACATCAAACAGAATCCAAACTTTGTAAGTTCCGTGCCTCACCAGTTGTATGCAATAAGTGAACTTGGATCCCGATCCAATATGAACTCACATTAATATCGGGATGGAAGTCTGGTTTTATGTACAGCTTCCATTTTGAAACTACCTATTACCTTTCAACAGTCATTCTTTTTTATTATACGGAGACTACTTTACATTGAAATGCACTTGTCCAATCGGACATGTGCCCAGGAAAATTCACTTGGCCGTAATTTTTTTTCACTTGTACTGGACAAGCGTTAATGTTGAGCCCTGTAAGAGATTTTATGTAAAAAGAGAGGAGTATTTTAGATATAATTTAGAAAGTATAAATGTAATTAGCATCAATGGGGTTGAAATATACATTGTTTTAACAGATTACATGAAGTTTTAGAAATCAATATAGATTTCTTTTCAGGCCTCGACATTAACGCTTGTCCGCTTCTCCGGTACCAATGAAAAAATATTACGGACAAGTGAATATTGCTGGGCACTTGTCCGATTGGACAAGTGATTTTTATGTAAAGAAGTCTTCAAATATTAATAAAAAAAAATATTCATCTTTTGAAAAGTTTATCGAATAAAAACAGAAGCAGTACATAGACCTGAATTTCGATCCCGATAACAATCACTATGTAAGTTCACACTTGATCGGGATCGATGTTCACTAATTGCAGCCATACTATTGCATGGCATGGATCTTACGTCTTTTGCTGGTTTGGAAAATATTTGATTGACATTACAGATTCACTTGCGAACATTTATGTTGTTGTCTGGACAGGAAGTCTTAGATAAAATTTTGTTTTATATGTGTTTGTCTTATTTATCATTAACAACACTAATAAATCAAGCACGTTTGATTTTTTAATGTAAGTATATTGTTTTCAAGTTGACAGAATAAGATATTCATGGAATAATTTTCGGACAAGTGAAGTTGAGGTTCGGACAAGTAAATATCTTGGTCACTTGTCCGAATGGACAAGTAGGAAAAAAAGTTAATGTCAAGCCCTGCTTTTCATTTTTTATTTTGCATTTTTGCACTGAATGTAATGTAAGAAAAATTTTGATCTCAAACTGGAGGACAATGCTATTTATGCAGTCTTATTTTAATTTTTTCAGAAGATTTTGATTTGAAATGTAGTTTCTCCTAAAAAATGTCATAGATATTTATGTTCACCCTACATCGTCAATTCTATTATTCATTGTTTTAGACTACATGGGAAGAAAGTTCTAGGACATTTTAATGATATCGGCAAAGTTGTCCCGGTGTTTCAAGATGCTTCAAAGATAGCACTGGCAGCTATTTCCTTTGGCCTTCAGGACTTCACTAAAGTTACCATGTACTTCAACTCCTTCAAGTAGGTTCAATCCTGATTATTATATATTGCATTAAGTAAGGCCATCTTTAAATAATCAGAGTTCTTGAAATCTTTTTTTCACTGTCAGTCATTTGGACTGACAGGGGGGGGGGGGCGCGTACACCTTTGACAGGAATGCATGAATTGATGATAAACATGTATAATTTTGGACTAATTTTGAATGGAAATGACATAAATAATAAATCATTAGAATAATAAAGAAGGTATTAGTTTTACACGTTGCTTTAATAAAGCGACATTTTATCGTTTGTCTGTAATTCCAGATACAAAATTGGCACATTTTTTTTGACATGTTATCAATACTTTATCAAACTGCTACAATAAAAAATGGGGTAAGCTGCAACCTTTCAATGATAATTTTCGATATTATAATTTTAAAGACTAGGTTTGAAAAAAAAATGGGGAAGGGGCAAATCCCCTATACCCCCGTTTCATGTAGACTTTTATTTGTAGATTTAATAGTTTGTATGTAAATTCATGTAAATCAGTTGGCTAACCCCATATCTTTTGTTGCTGTACGATTGAACATTGGCAAAATTTAACACTTCTAAATGTAACGCCCTCTAAAGAAACAGAGTTTTACTACTTTTTATGCCCACACGTAACCCCCCCC